>CAXKVI010000001.1:48478344-48520844 GCA_964058755.1 Campiglossa producta | reverse complement strand
CGAATTTTCAGTAACATTGGCTACGGATAGTGCTTTTAAGCAATCAGAGGTAATTGATTACATAAAAGTGGGAGGAAATACTTAATCTAAAAAATCTATATATCGTCGATGTTTATGCAAAACAACGTAAGGGACAAATGCAAAACCACGTAAGGGACAGTTTGGTCAAAAATGAGATTTGCTTGCCAGGGGTTCTGGGAACCCGGATCCATTCATTAGTAGCAAAAAAGTCGGGATATGTGCAATAGAATGTCAAAAGACGACATTTCAATTTGACCCACCACATATTGGCTCGTACAAAAGTGAAACAATTTTTTGTCTCTCCTGTAAAATTTTAGTGTTAGTTACGTTGTTTCACATAAGCAGCGACGATATGAGACCCTTAAAGCACAAGTGGACTAAGTCCAATTTTTAGTTACGTCGATCATAAGAAAATTTTGGGAAAAGGTGAGAAGCCTTCCAGGGATGTTCACATAGCAAACATAATTTTAGTTTCTTGAGGAGAATAAGGGAAAGGGTACCTCCCATACAAATGGGATTTTTCAAAGTAGATGTGTATCTCTGGAAGTATTCATGCTTTACGACTGAAAATAGGTACAAAGTTCGTACCATAATTTCATCCAAATCGGACAATTACCAACCGAAACAGCGGTCGATAGATGAAAGAATGAACAAAATGCGGATTGGATGGCAACACTGCTTGAAAATGTTGTCGTTGGAATACAGCCGGAAATTTCTTTCATTTGATACCATATTGGCATATTTTTCTCATTACAAAAAAAAAAAAAAAATTAGATAGGTGGCAGCTCGGAAAACCATCCCAAATGGCAACAGCCATGCATATACTCTTAGCAAGATAGTATGAATCAATATGCCAAATTTCATCCAAATTGGCCAAGGGGTTCCCAAGATATAATGAACAGTAAATAAAAATCGGTCATGTGGCAACCCTGCTTAAAATTATCTTATTCGGAATACGGTCGAAAATTCCTTTCATTTGATACCCATATTGACATTTCTATCCTTTTATTAAAAATAAAATTGGGATAGGTGGCAACCCTGTAAACCACCCTATATTGTATATAATCTTAGAATGAATCAAATAGTCTATATGCCAAATTTTATCCAAAGCGGTCAAGCAGTTCCCGAGATATACAAAAAATAAATAAATTGCCGTTAGGTGGCATCCCTAAGTGGCAACCCTGCTTGAAATTATTTTATTTGGAATACGGTCAAAAATACCTTTCATTTGATACCTATATGGGCATATCTAGCTCTATATTAAAAAAAAATTGGGATAGGTGGCAACCCGGTAAACCGCCATAAGTGGCAACACCCTTGAATTCTGCTCGGCCTAACTATTACAATTTGTGCAATGTTAGCTAGATCCTAGAATTTTAACTCCTATTTGATTTGCTCAGCTGAACATCGTGGTGAAAATCGCCTACGCCTGAAAGTCGGCTACAATTTCTATTTCCGTTGCATCAGCATCCATTTTGTCAAGTTTTACTCTAAATCAAAACTTCATATCGTCGCCTAAGAGGTTAACTTCAGTAATAATAAAAAAAATAATAATATGTAAAAAAAACTTGTCATATCGTCGGAATACGGCTGAAAGTATCTTTCTATTGATACCTACAAATATTGGCATATGTATCTTGCTTAATATAAAATAAAAAATTGACAGGTGGCAACACCCATGTGTATAAACTTGGAATGAATCATACAAATTTCATCCAAATCGGTCAAGCTTTTTCCTAGATCATCATCATTACTGGATATAGCTACAAATATACAAATATACTAATATACAAGAATACCTCGTTTAAAGTTATTTTGTACATCTTTAGCAGGAATACATAGTCAATAACTTTCAAATTATTTTCTGTATGTTTAAACTTGGCAAACACTTTTTGAGAATTTGATACTGTCTTGACCCCATCAACCTAACTGTGGTTTAATATTCTAAATAATGTATATATATTAAACATTGTACAAGGATATTTGTTATATTTATATACATATGTACAAGAAGTACAAAATAGTTATCTCAATTAAGTACTCAAAATTGTCACATTGACATGTTAACAAATTTCTTTATTATCCTAGATTACACACTCAATAACCAAATTGCAAAGATTATAAGACAAATTTGCATATATTTGCATTAGGTACTTACCAACTAAACACTCCGTCATGTCTAACTTTTTATAGCCACACATGCTTCGCATTTATTTATTAGTAAAGTTAAGCAACTCATAGAAGTATCAGTGGCGAACTAATTTCAGGATGACCTAAAATACATTTAAGAGAAGAACAAGAAAAACTACTTATCAAACAGTAGATGCTGCTTTACATGAAATTTTCTATACATAAATATTTAAATCTTGGGACGTTACATGCTATATGCTAGAGTAGATACAATAGCTAAAATTCTTTTAGAGCAAGTAAGAAGAAGAAAGTATGATTTTAAAAAATGCATCAAATATCTAAAACAGAGGTTGGTTATGAAGAGTTTTATTTTGCAGTAAGTTGTAACCCCATAGCAATCTGGTCCACCTGGTACTCTGTTTGATGTAGAAAAACTCTAAGAGGATAGTTTTAATGTATGAATATTATAAAAGTCACAGAATTTGGTTCAAGGAAAATTTAATTTGGAATGGCCCATATATGTATATATATGAAACTACATTATCCTAAAACAGAGGCTATGCTCATAGATACTCTAGTCCTTCTGTTTCTTGTGAAAAGTTTTGCATTAATATTTTAAGTGAAAGACCACGGGAACCGCAACACGACACTTGAAATAAAATTTAGGCTTGAATATCGTAACTTTTCACCTCGTTTGGTCGACAAGTTTTATATACATACATATATATATGTAGATGAATATGTATTTCCATAAACATATGTGATGTGGGCGAAGGATGACTGTATTATGTAAATAACTTAACACATCCGGGAGAATATTAGGAGAAAGCTGCCTGTTGCTTAATAAGATTACTTTAAATGTTAATGGATTTGGTGGTCAATGAGAGTATGTTGTTTCAACACATTCAAATCCCGGCAACAATTCAGCTGGTTGTTTTACACCAACAATCATATCAGTCTAGGAGTGTCAAAACATACGAATCCACAAATATATGCTATCTCAGAAAATGAAATACGGAGCGAAAAGCTACTCCTACTGGTCACTATCCAATAATTTCAAGAATACTAATTGGAAGTACTTACCTCCACCTAGGCGGATAATCTAATGAAAAAAATATCAATACACCAAACTGTGAATTCGTTTTTCGCTATTGATTACAATTGGTATATATAAAATTTCAAAAGAACAAGTCACAGATGCCATTTCTTTGATATGTATGTGCAAAAAAAATTCAACCCATCCTAATGTATGATAAGTTCTTATAAGATAAATGTTAGGTTAAATAACACTCATTTAATGACTACATGATATTTATTAATAACAAATTTTAAAGTAATGACTCAATATATCTCATGTACGTACAAGCAACCAGTACCACGCATACACTTTTGGCACACCCCAACAAAATTTAAATCATGTATAAAGGCATAAAAGAAGAGTTTATGTTAATGTATGAAATATACTTTGATTTTATTATGCCCACCGGTTCATAAAACATATCGCGCTCATTAGAGATAACAAATTTAATGCCTCATTGCCAAAGAATATTCATAGTTTTTCTGAACCCCAAACGAGTACAACAAAAAAGCGAGCTAAAAGCACTTTTAACATTTGAGGTTTTAAAAATACTAAGTATGTGAGCTTTCATGTAGGTACATGTGACAAAGTCAGTGTATGGATATGTTTGTATATTTATGCATAAGGTATGAGTTTGTCTGTTATAGGTATGTATGTATGTGTGACAAAACTAATTTCACGCTACAGGCCACACATTAAAGTTTACGATGCCATAACTGATAACAGAGCAGAGACATCAATTGTCAGCAACCCAAAAACAAATACCAACAGCAACAACATCAGAATATTACAAAAGCCTACATAAAGCCTAATAATGCTGCTAGGAACAACGCCAACCGACGACCAATCAAAATGACAGTAAAAACTACAAACTGTGAATTTTAAAACTCGCTTTATGCTTGTATTTATGTGTTGGGAAGTGTGTTAGTATGAATTGTAGTGTCGAATAGCGTGAGAGATATGATAATGTTGAGCAAAGTAACCATCAATTTATAACATTTTGGGTGAAAGTATATTGCTTGCCGTTAACATTATTGAAACGACAAAGGAAAACGGCAGTGATAGAACTTCATCTACTGCACAAAGCCAAATCACTAATATTTTTGAAAAAAAGGAAAGATGGGTAGCAAGTTAGTAGAAAAAACAATAGATATATTACCTGCAACAGATAGAAAAGGATAGAAAAATTACAAAAAATTTAACCAAATAAAAAAAAAAATAAAAAAATCAAAGAAATAAAACACAATACAGTAAAATATATGTAATACAATAAAAAAATAAATAAAAATAGCATGAAATTAAAATAAAATATAATAAAATAAATAGAATAAAATAAAATAATATAAAAGAAAATTAAATGAAATAAAGTAAAATAAAATAAAATAAAATAAATTAAAATAAAATAAAATAAAGTAAAATAAAATAAAATAAAATAAAATAAAATAAAATAAAATAAAATAAAATAAAATAAAATAAAATAAAATAAAATAAAATAAAATAAAATAAAATAAAATAAAATAAAATAAAATAAAATAAAATAAAATAAAATAAAATAAAATAAAATAAAATAAAATAAAATAAAATAAAATAAAATAAAATAAAATAAAATAAAATAAAATAAAATAAAATAAAATAAAATAAAATAAAATAAAATAAAATAGAATAAAATAAAATAAAATAAAATAAAATAAAATAAAATAAAATAAAATAAAATAAAATAAAATAAAATAAAATAAAATAAAATAAAATAAAATAAAATAAAATAAAATAAAATAAAATAAAATAAAATAAAATAAAATAAAATAAAATAAAATAAAATAAAATAAAATAAAATAAAATAAAATAAAATAAAATAAAATAAAATAAAATAAAATAAAATAAAATAAAATAAAATAAAATAAAATAAAATAAAATAAAATAAAATAAAATAAAATAAAATAAAATAAAATAAAATAACATAAAATAAAATAAAATAAAAAAAATAAAATAAAATAAAATAAAATAAAATAAAATAAAATAAAATAAAATAAAATAAAATAAAATAAAATAAAATAAAATAAAATAAAATAAAATAAAATAAAATAAAATAAAATAAAATAAAATAAAATAAAATAAAATAAAATAAAATAAAATAGAATAAAATAAAATAAAATAAAATAAAATAAAATAAAATAAAATAAAATAAAATAAAATAAACTAAAATAAAATAAAATAAAATAAATAAAATAAAATAAAATAAAATAAAATAAAATAAAATAAAATAAAATGAAATAAAATAAAATAAAATAAAATAAAATAAAATAAAATAAAATAAAATAAAATAAAATAAAATAAAATAAAATAAAATAAAATAAAACAAAATAAAACAAAATAAAACAAAATAAAATAAAATTAAATTAAATGAAATAAAAACAAAATAAAATGAAATAAAAAAAATAAAAAAATTTAAAAAACAAGTAAGGAAGTCTAAGTTCGGGTGAAACCGAACATTACATACCCAGCTGTGCACATAAAATGCTGTTATTCTTTGTTTTGTATAGTTAATGGTGTTAAAATTAATAAAAATTGCTTGACTCATAAGTGGGTGGTGCCACGCCCACTTTCCAAAATTTTGAAAAAATTATGTAAAGAATATGAAAGTTGATGTATGTACCAAATTATATTATTATAGCGAAATCAGTTAATTGATATGGACTTTTCAATATTTCCACCTCCTTTCAATATAACTTTTATGAAAAAGTAGGCGTGGTCGCGAAGCGATTTCGTTTATTTTCTATAGCTGAATTTACCACAACAATAGTATGTCCTCTACGAAATTTCGTTATACTAGCATAAACTGTTCTGAAGTTATTAAGAGTCAAAAATTTAAAATTTCTTCAAATATACGTGGGCGGTACCACGCCCCCTTTTCAAAAATTTTTATAAAATCGGCCTTAGAACATCTAAATCAATACATATTGCAAATTTTATCATTGTAGCTGCTTCTAATATTGAATTAACCCATTTTATACGTTTTTCGAAACTTTCGATATCGAAAAAGGGGCGTGGTTATGGTCCGATTTTACCCATTTTCAATAGCAATCTATTCTGAACCCAAATAAGTACGCATGCCAAATTTGGTGAAGATATCTCATTATTTGCTCAAGTTATCGTGTTAACGGACAGACGGACGGACGGACGGACGGACGGACATGGCTTAATCAAATTTTTTTTCGATCCTGATCATATTGATATATGGAAGTCTATATCTATCTCGATTCCTTTATACCTGTACAACCAACCGTTATCCTAACAAAGTTATAATACCCTGTGTACAAGTACAGCTGGGTATAATAATAACAAAAAAAATGAAATAGAATTAAATAAAAAAATAGGGAAAATAAATCAACTTAAAATAAAATAAAAGAATATTAAAAGAAATAAAATCAAATGAAATAAAAATAAATTAACCCGAATCTTTTCACGATTACCATATGCAAAGATGCAGTTACAATTGCAAGTACTATGTCTGAAATAAATAATAAAAATACAAAAGAATAACTTCATACCACGCTGAATAACTGCAGCTAACGAAAAACATAAGGTTTTTGCTATTTTGGGTGCAGCTAGCAAAGCTATAACACGTCAAATTTAGGTGGCAAAAAAAGTGAATTCTTGTGATTTTCCAACATGGTACGTCCGTGAGTATATGAATAACTTATTGCCTTTTCCATATATTTCTAAAAAAAATTACATCAGTTGGTGGCTAATGAAATGAACTAATAAATGCAACCGTAATTTTGTTTGAAATGTGACTTTTTTTAATTTTTTGTATATTACTCAAGGCGTCACCATATTGGTATATTTATTTATTGATATTTTGTAGAAAAAAAAATTGCAAAATCTAAACGAAATTGTTAAGAGTCTTGAGACATGCACTTTTAGAGTGTGAAATTTAATGGTCTTTCATAGAAATAGTTCAAATCAGTATTCTCAAGCTTACGCAAAAACTACAAAAATTCCTGGAAATTTCAAAACAAGGGGCGAAAAGATTGAAAATAATTTCTGGGTATGCAGATTTGCGATTTTTTACGGTCTTTAATTTGCTGTTATTTAATCGGTACATTAGGGTGGTAGCAACTGAGATATGGTGGGTAGATACCACAACGAAGCGCCTGAGATCAAAGAGCTTTGTTTAGGAGAAACCCACTCCTTGAGACAAAAAAATTGGTGTCTCACAATTTCAAATCCGACAATAATGCCGAAGATATGGAGAAAAATACAATTGCGCGACATCTAGGGTTGCTAGAAAAAAAAAGAAAACAAATTTTTTTAAATGTTTTTTCAAAAACACTTCATATGAGCGGCCGACTTTTTTTTTTTTTTGCCTGTAAAGCGAGACGCTCTAATAAGTATACAACATTTCATCAAAATCCAAAACAAAAAAGTTCTGGGACTTTTCGGGTTAAATTAAAATGCAGAAAAATTAATTAAAACTATAATAAAATAAAAGTTTTCTTTTTTTGAAATATTCCTGCAGCCCTACACGGTATAAAAGTCAAAATGGTTAAAACAAACACATATAAATGCTCCTGCTTTTCAAATTTATTTTACTGTCCTATCGAATGCAAATGAGTTCCTTCAGTTTCAGTGTAACATACATTTTTGCTGCCAAATGTCTTTGAAACGTGACATACCAATACCTAAATATGTAGCAAATGTTTATAGTTATTCCTTTAGCCCTTTAATATCCTTCTTTCATTCACTCTTTGCACTATACAGTTCTCTTTGAGTTATTTTTGTTTGATTTTTAAGCCTTTAGGCTGTGGCGTAAATTAGCTCCACACATATGGCTGAACATTAGAATGTGAGAGTTCGGACATTGAAATAAATAAGCACTACAAGAACAACAACTGCAACAAACCCATGGTAACCAATAGACTTTTTTGTATAGAAATGTGCGCTTGTAACTATCTTTTAGTTTTTTGAACTTACCTTTTTTGTGTACGCGCTGCCAACAAATTAGCACACTTTTCCCACGTGCTGTGCCTTTTTTTGCGTACACCATGGCGTATACGTAACAAACAACTTGGCACATTTTAAAGGAATCAGCAGCGATGGCAGCAGCAGCAACTGGGGCATAGTTCAGTTGCCTTTAGGTCTTTTATAATTAGTCACTACAATGACAACAAATTTTTGTAGCGAAAATGCGCAAGTCAAAATGATGCTAGGAGAGGTAGAATGAATGGCATAAAATTTCAACAAACTGGCAGTTAGTTTATGTTTTTGGGTCTTGTCGTACATGCTGTGGGTTCACAATTTGTTAAGGCGTGGTTTACCCTTTCACTATATTGTTTTCAATATGGATATACTATGTACAAGAACTAGTCTTTATAGAAATAGTGCAAGTTGAAGCAAAGGAAGATGTATATTTGCAATTCAGGCACAGGTACATATGTACGTTCGAAATACTTGAAAAAAGTAACGGAGTGGCTTGTCGGCTTGGTTAGTACAATCTCCGATCGTACTCCTTCCAACAAGGGTTACTTAGAAACGAAAATGCCTACCAGAGGTCAAACAGAAGTTATGAGTTCCAATAATTTGTAGAAAACAAATTTAAAACGGACCATTGATAACTGAAAGAAGCTCAACCTCAATTGCATTTATTTATGAGAACAGTGACTGGAATCACGTTCTGAAGGTGAACGTGCCTGGAGTAGTGAAACTGACTGGAACTATGAGATTGACCGGAACTTTGAGATTAACCGGAACTGTAAGAGGTGACAGTAGTAGTAGCTATAAAATGGACAGTGGACTTAATCGTAGCTGTTGCAGAAACTGCGAGAGTGACCGGGCGGCAGGGGTGACTGGAATAGTGAGATTGACTGGAATTTTGAAAGTGACAAGAACTGTGAGACTGACTGGAGCTTTGAGAGTGACCGGAATAGAGAGACTCGTCAGAATAGTTAGATTGACCGAAACCGATATCAAAATATTGATAGTGACCGAAACGGTGAGCGAGAAACACGAGAAACTGTGAGAGTGGCCGGAATGAGTAACCGTAATCGTAACCATTGAAAATAGCTAGTGATAAAAGATCTGACTGTGGTGAATGTGACCGTTACAGAAACAATAACATTAACCAGAATTTAACAGTGACCAAAATATATTGAAAAAATAAAAAAAAATGTGATAAATAAATAATGGAAAAAAAATATAAAAACTAAAATTACCGTGGTAACATATGTAATATATAACATCAGTAGGTGGCTTCATTTCATTACTAGGTTTTCCTTTAGCATAAAATAGCGTTTCATAACTTATTTGCATATATTTCTATAACAAGCAAAACTGCTAAGCATCAACTACTTATAAGCCTAAATAATAACATAGGTTATGCACGTTCATATGTGTGAATGGTTTGCTTGAACAAACTTACCTATTGTTCAGGTAAATAGTTTGAAAAGGTGCTACAGGCCAAGCAATTCATTGTTGTTTTACGGAAAAGGTAATTACAAATAATATTTACGACATATGCATAAATGTATGCACATGTGTAAATTAAGCGCTTGAGGTTATGCAGTTAAAATTTTGTAAACACACGCATCTACATATGTCCAGGTGTATGTACTTAAGTAAATTTAAATGAATGTGTGTTAATTTGTAATAATGTAACTAAACAAATATTTGGGTTTTGTAAGTTTTACAGATATGGTATTCAGTATTTAGATTAATGTAAACTACGCAGCAAGAGCCTTAGCTCATATTAGGCACGATGCGGCTCATTATTTATTTTTGGTCACGTAACATTCCCGAACCTGGATTCAGATAGAACATTTTAAGAAAAAAATCTGATATCGCGTCGCGGACAAAAATTCCTCTAGGGAATGTTTTATGCTTGTATGTGCAAAAGTATTAACCAAAATAAGCCGTTTATGTGTTCATTGTAGCGCTCAAAGTTGCAATGAATTTTAAAAGAACAACAATTTCGAAACTTAATTGCCAAAAGCGATTGAAAGATACTCGTGCAAGATAATAATGTGCATCCTCTTCGTTGCTTATCTTCTGTTCAAGCGGTGTAGACTTGCACAGCAATGTCATCGGATGAATTTCAGTTTTATTGTTAAGCAGCAGCAAAATCGTCATATGATATGTACAGAGTAGGGAGTATAATACACGGACTCATAGCCATTATAACTAGCTGCGGCTAGAGTGATTCTTGTTTTATACCTTTTTTATTTCGATAAGAACTAAAATTTCGACTTCGATTTTGGTGACTGTTGCTGTTCTGGTCTCAGTTCCGGTTTCGATTGGCTCCGCGTTCCATTATTCATATTTGTTCCTTTTTTATTTCGGGTTTCAGTTCCAGTCTCGTTTTCGATTTCGATTTCTGTTTTGCTTTCTCTCCGGCATATGTCACGGCTAGATTTAGCGTGTTCCTATTAACCCGATTTTGGACTTCCCTACTTGTTATTATATCTTTTTTAAAAATTTTCCGAAGCACAAGAAAGTCATGTCAGAAAAAGGAAGTGCAGCAACAATTCGGATAGCGCATTTAATTGTGTGTTCATTGTGTGCAAGTGCCACGCAACGCTCACGCAACGCTCACGCGCGCATTTATTTACATATGGGTGGGTTGCCCGTATATGTTTACATAGCACAAGTGGACAAAGAGGTTGAATAAGAAATGTTAATCGTGAATAAAATAATTTTCATTTTGGGTATTATTTTTAAAATTAAAAGCCTGAATTGCAAAGCTAACTTCCAATGATGATTGCTTGGTACACAGAAGTATCAAACTTACATGATGCGCTGAAATCAAAATTCTTCGTTGTACCAGGTCTTTTTTCCTCGTCGATGGTGCGCTGGTCTTAGCTGGAACAAAATATGAATCTGAGTCGATATTAGGTCATCTCCACATCCAGACGGACCAAATATGCCTTACTGACAAATTTCCAAAATCAAAAAAGGTAAAGCAGAATATTTAATAAAATTACCGTTCTCGGCAACGCCGAACTTTAAAGTATGAAATTTAATTATCTACCAAATTATATAAAATTTAAGAGTTATGTAATTCACGACACGACAACCCGTGCCGACCTGCAGTTAAAATCGTACTGCATTCCATGCACTTCTTTTTGCTAATTGAATGATATACATATATAGGTACGTACCTACTCGTGTTACCAATGTGTTTTTTTTTTTTTTTTTTTTTTTTGTTATCTAATAAATGTCGGGAAAATATATACAAAAATATTTAAGGATGCACAGGATATAGACAAAATATATGCTACAGATTTATTTTATAATATGGGTATCAAATTAAAGCTTTCCACGAGAACCTGAACTTAGTGTTAGTTTTATTTCGATAACACAATCCGTTTCGGAGATATCAACCAAAACATGAATAAAATTTAAAAAAAGTACACTATAATTGAAAGAATTCAAGATATACACCCTTAAAAAAATACTTTTTGAAATTGCAATGTCTATTTGTTGTGAATACGTTTCTTCAATATCCTTGTAAAGGGTCCTGTTGTCCTTTTTAAAATTCAAATGTGTAGATTTGTTACCCTGCTTTTTATATATTGGCAAAAATATTAAAGTTTTTTAATTTTTGAAGCTTAATGAACTTTTTTGCGAACGTAGTATAAGCTAATTGATAAAACTTCAACTTAAAATAGGCACGGGTAACCGTTATCCTAGCACCAAATAGAGGGTATGCATATCAAACTTCGGGCCAACATTTTTTTCATACATTTTTGGGACGCTCTAATATGTATGTATGTATGTTTCTTCAGACCTTTATGTCACATTTTCGGTGCGAATTCATTAAACATGTAAAATTTGCATAAAAGGAAACACCAGTAAATGGGTGTTTCCGAGAATGTGTCAACCAAAGAGAAAATTTTTAAAATACCGTTAGGCCAATCTTGTTGATACCATTTCAAAGGCACGTACGGGACGCAACTTTACTCATCTCTACATACATTAATATGAATTTATATATGTTCATTAGGATGATTCAAAAAAAATTTCGACTTGGTCTTATCCCCTAAAAAGTTAGGTATTGATGAGAAAATAAGCCTTGCAAAAAATTAGCGCTCTAACTTAACCTTTTAGGGGTGGCTATTTTTTTCGTCCTTTCCCATACATTTTGTATGGGGAAAAATAGCATTTTTTTTCAAAGTGAATTTTCTGTAAATTTTCGAAGCTTTTTTCCAAATATTTTTACACAGTCTCATAGTTGAAGCTTTGAAGCTTCCAAAATGGTAAGCCGTAGATATTTTGAAAAAAGTTTCAAAAATTAAAAGAAAATTCACTATGAAACAAGTAAGGAAAGCTGTCTTCGGCTGTGCCGAAGGCTAAATACCTTTCATGAATAAGCGTCACGATTTTCACTGTTTGATCCCAGTACAGCCTGTGTGAATTTAACTTAAGCTCATACCGAAATTATCGGAACTATCGATTATATGGGGGCGATGTGTTATATTGGTCCAATCTCATTGATTTTTAACACCGACATTCCAAATTCTAAAATAGCAATAGTTACGAAATTTCACGTTCCTACCTATATAACTACAGGAGTTATCTACCAAAATCCGTTTATTGGAACAATCGTATTTGTATGGGGGCTATGTGAAATATTTATCTCATCTCGATGATTTTCAACATCGATATTTCAGATATAAAAATAGCAATACGTCCAAAATTTCACGTTCCTACGTGTTTTATCACAGGAGTTATAGCCCAAAATCCGTTTATCGGAACAATCGATTGTATGGGAGCTATATGTAATATCGGTCCGATCTTGCTGGTTCCGACAAATGATTCCTATATTGGAAAATGGTGGCCGCATACAAAATTTCAGCCAAATATCTCAAAAACTGAGGGACTAGTTTGCGTTCAAACAGACAGACAGACAGACAGACAGACAGACGGACAGACGGACATGGCTAAATCAACTCATCTCGTCATCCTGATCATTTCGGTATACTTATTGATGGGTCTATCTCTTCTTCTTCTCATACTTACAAACATCGGACCAAAGTTATAATACCATTTCATGTTCATGAAAGGTATAAAAAATGCCATTTTTCCCCATACAAAATATATGGGAAAGGGCGAAAAAAAATAGCCACCCCTAAGGGTAAAGTTAGAGCGCTAATTTTTTGTAAGCCTGCTTTTCTCATGAATACCTAAAATTTCAGGGGGTAAGACCGAAATAAAACAATTTTTTTTTTTGAATCACCCTAATGTACATATATTAGGGTGGTCCAAAAAAAATAGATTTTTTTTAGGTCTAGTTAGTAATTGATAAGTCTTTGTTTATTCCTGTATTAATCGTATATGCACCATTTTTTTGTAGCACGAACCAATTCGTAGAACTTTAATGAAAGAACTTTAAGGAATGACAAGTTCAACCTCTTTTACAAGGGTAATGTGTCATCTTTAGAAAAATGTTTTTATGGCCTTAGATAGATGTGTGCAAAGGAAATATATGGCAAAAAAAAATATTCTGATCCAAAGCCTCCTCTAGGTTTTATACAGAAAATGGTGTGCCAGCATGGAACGTCCGTAACGCTGGAAACACCCAAATAAAAAATATGCAAGGAAGCATATATAGATATTAGTGCCCGACCGAAGCTGGAATTTTAGGCCTAAACCGAAGCCGTAGCCGAATATTCAGCATAATTCTATATGAGACCGAAAACCGAAGCCGAGCCGAATACGAAAAAAACTTGAGTTTGAGATTTTTTTATTAACTACGTAACAATTTTTTCTTTTTAATTTTTTGTTTTCTGTAAACAAAATACCTTAAAAAAATATAGACAGCTTGCTAGTAGCATTACCTTTCGCTTCGCGATATTCGAAGATGACGACAAGCATTAAATGCATCGATCGACATACATAGGCACTGCAAATTAAATAATCAGCAAAGATAAGGTATCTTGCGGAGTATTAGGCTTAGGCGCTACGAATTTCTGTGATTTTCTATTGGGGGGTTCAAAATTTTATTTTATATTTGCTAAAAGAGAGGAGAAAAAGGTCGTAGGTCATTTTAGAGGCACTACTCAATGCTGTTTAAAAAAATTAAAAAGTAAATTTTTCTACTGTTTCGAACAAAAACTACGAGACGTGTTGGGATGAAAAAACCGTGATTTATTTGGATATTTTAAATACGTTACCATTTTATGCGCACTAATTTTGTAGGATCTTTTATAAATATCTTTTATAGGTACCTTAAGGAAAAATACCTTTAAATACTCGAAAAGAATTATTTGTGATTTTATAACTATTTTACATTTCATTATTCTGCATGCTTAACATATAATAACTCATTGAGCACCGTCTCCATATGTTCCACAGTGCTACGGTTTTGGATAGATTATTCTTATCTTAGATGTACAAAAAATATTGGAGGGTCCCTCAGAAAACTTTTTTAAATTTTTGAACCACCCCTATTCCGATATAAAAATTCTAAAACTCGTAAATTCCAGTAGCAGTTTTTTACTTTCAGTTTTTCGTTATTGAACAGACACATTGTTCGGCATCGGTTATTCAGCTTTTTCAGCCGAAGGCCGAAGCCAAAGCTGAATATAAGGTACTAGCCGAATAGGCCAAATGCCGAAGCTTGGCCGTACCTTCGGTCGGACACTAGTAGATATGTATGCAAACTCCCACAAACATACACTTAAAACATAATCTATCTGTTCTTTCAATGAACTGCATGTTAAATGCAAAAAAAAATTACATTTGTATTAATTTTTACTCAAATATTAAAACCTTTTTAAGTTTTCGATACGAAAAAATTAATTCTCCAACTTTTTTCTTTGAATTGCTGTAGATGGACTGTATATCTATAGCAATTGAAAGAAAAATGTTGGAGAATGTGAAAATAGTTAAAAAAAAGTATATACACACAGTTATATGTACGCAAACAGAGATAATTGCACAGCATTATCCGCATGCATAGTAAAGTGCCCGTTGTTAATATGTTTTAAAAACACGCAAAATTATATCATTATCGTAAAATAATATTTAAGGAAAAAAGTCTTTAAGGGATCGCTATAATCAAATATGACAAAGTACACACAGAATATTTTTTTTCAACATGAACCATATTAAACTAACAAGAAAGATCCTGTTACACTTGCATGAGATAATAAGGCATGATGTTTTGAAAGAAATTCATGTAATTTTAACAGGAAGTCATGTTAATTTAACAGAGAGTCGTGCTAACTTAACACGAACTCAAGTTTTTCAACATGAGCATGTTAATTTACAGCAAGTCATGTCAATTTAACACGAAGTGAAGTTATTCAACATGATCCTGGTGTTAAAATAACATGAGCGATAGTGTTATAAAATAATAACCTGAAAAAGTGTTGATTTTATATGAACATTTTTCTGTGGGTATGTAGAACAAACGTTTAAATAATTTGTAAAGCTATAGCTAAATAAATAATCTGATTTAATGTTGTCTTCTTCAAGTGGATAGCAAAAACCCCAAACAAAAAATAAAAGACACCCTGATGTTTCTCAGCACGTCTGGCTGCAGTCATTCAAAATATTCGTCTCTTATCCAAAATAAATGAGCAATTAACCATATGAATATGTGAGTATGCACTTATAAAAGTGCAATTATATTCAATGGCAAATTTACAATAACGCAATGCTTATATTTTTTGCAAATATATACGTCATATATGTGTGCATAGTTTCAAATTAAGTGAGATTTCTTTTTTTATTTGCATTTAAAATTTACTACATAAAACAGTATCCCATACTCTGTTATGTCTAGGTTATGTAGTTTGAGCACATGACTGATAAACTAACATTTACCGATTTTAAGCTCGTTGATCCATAAAAAAAAGTGTACTTTTTCAACCTTGTTCATAAAGAATAGTGCGAACAAATAATTAAAATGATTTTGTTTATTCAAACTGAATTCAATAAAAAGTATGCTTCGAATATTACTGTGTTGTTGTTTTGCGTTCAAGGATACCTGTTGATTGGATACTGAGATGCCAATAAACATTTCATCATCTGGTACAAGGAAATCAGATTGAATTTTGTAATATCGCTTGCCAGAAACATGAATGTATGGAATTTATTCAAACTTTCGTTGTGTCAGAAAACCGAATGTGTAACAAAACTGTTACGTATACGCCGTGGTGTCTGTTGTCGAGTGCAACACCTTCATGCTTCTGGCTCAACGAAAATTGTAAAAAAATTTGGAAATTCAATTTTCAGACATTTTTGTCATGCTTAAAACATAAATGGCACAATTTTCAGAGATTGAACTACACATTCATGAAAATGGCATTGCAAATTTCTTTGTACTTAGGAAACCCAGGATTTTTGTGAATCGTAGAGAAACGAGAGGTTAATCACGCGAGAATATCAACTCAAAGTTAATTATTGGACTTGATTGCGTAAAGAGGGCTGTGTTATTTTCCTAACAATCAATGCCTTCACGTTTCGTTTCGTTTAAGTAGAAACAAGGGGTCAAAAAAAGGATCAGAAACAGGATGGGGAAGACGAAGAACATGAGTTAGAGAAGCGAGCTGAGGATGAGTGTTAAGCGAAAAGCTTACAAGGCGCTATACGGAAGAATATTTTCCATAAAATGACAATGGGCCTACGGAAACAATTCCCTCCTTTATAAGGAAATAATGTAGGGTTAAAGATATTATACGTAAAACAATGATGGCTTCAAGTCGAAAGCACATTTCTGTACGTAATCGTCAAAATGTTAAATTTTTTTGTAGTCACACGATTCAAAACTGAAAAAAAAAAAAAAAAAAAAAAAATATTGATTTCGTCATTACCTGAAAAGCAGGTGGGAAAACGAATCAAAAATATTGAATTTCATATAGAAACAAAAAGTGAGGCTCAAGTCGTTATGACGTCAAAATGATTATTTCAGTCAATAGCTCGAATTGAGTTACAGAAACGTTCTCCAGATTATAGATAGGGGTCGTTCGTGTTTTTGACAGTGACACGAAACATGCACGAAATGGAATTTCGTTTTGTATTTGAGCGTGTTCGTGCTGACTCCGTAATGCACAAAAAACAGGAACCTATAGGTTGTTTTTGAATGAAACTGTCAGATAGGGCGTTACTGAAAAAATTCTTGATTTGCAGGGGAGGGAAAAATCCGAAAATTGCCAGTGTAGAAAATGTTCTAGGAATTAATCTGATAAACCTTCATTAAGAAACTATACAGTTTTATTTTTTTATGTTTCGTGACCGAGTAATGTCGTTCAACAAAAATCATGCACTCGCCCATCTCTATTCCAGATAGCCTGTAAAAACTAAATCGGGATAAACTCTTATAACAAAAACTACATTAACGATAGC
The DNA here is from genome assembly GCA_964058755.1 of Campiglossa producta. Taxonomy (NCBI): domain Eukaryota; kingdom Metazoa; phylum Arthropoda; class Insecta; order Diptera; family Tephritidae; genus Campiglossa; species Campiglossa producta. Next base: position 48,503,269 of record CAXKVI010000001.1, on the reverse strand, counting down.
ATATTCATCGCCATTACCTACTGTTCCATTAAAGTCACGTCAGCATATGCCATGCACAACATCTCTAAGAGATAAGTTACCCAATAACACTTTTCATTCTCAAACAAAAAGAATCACTTAAATCCTTATAAACACCATAATTCGTTGCGACCCGTCCCGGATTAATCCTAAACTAATCACATTTCTATTAGGATATATAAGTTAACACCAGCTAAGTTGTAACCCAAGCTGACACCAAAACTATAGCACCAAGTCAGCAATAAGGGTAGTAAACAATTATTGAGAATTAGCCAGACGCGCACTCAGCAAAATCAGCAATAACATCCGCCATGCGCCGATTAAATTAACCCAGCGGCCTAAATATTTGGCAACAACATCCGGCATGCGCCGATCCAAGCACCAATCAACAAACCGCTGACACAGGTAGATTTAGGGTATAATTAAGAGAGGAAAAGTAGAATTAAGTTAGTATTAACATTTATATGAAGCAATAAAGGTCTTACGACCAGAAAAAAATCTTTTTTTTTCGTCTTGTGCAAAGCAAGCCGGTAATTGGCGCCCGAGTAAAATAAGCTCGGTGGCGTCTGTGATAGATTGTAAAACAGTGCAAAAAGTTAAAAGTGCCGCAAAATAGTAAGACTTTAAAAAAAAAATCGTGCAACAAATTGCCACAAATTAAAGACTCTGAAAAAAACTGCTACTAAAGTGCCAAAATAAATAGAGACCCTTTAAAAAAAAAGTGCAACAAAAAAGCATAAGAAAATCGTGCAACAAAGTGCCACAAATTAAAGACTCTGAAAAAATTGCCACAACAAGTGCCAAAATAAATAGAGACCCCTATAAACAAGTGCCACAAAAAAAAGCACAACAAAGCCTGAAAAATTGTGAGCATTGCACATAAAGTGGCGTGGAGAGGAAGTAGGAACTCCTTGACGGCTCAACGTCATCACGACACCAACCGAAGTCGAGCAAAACCCAGCAAAACCGGAGACAGCAGAGAGTAAGAAGGTGCACCTTAGTATCGAGTAGAAAAAAGGAATTACCGCACACTTGCCAGCACAACCAACGATGCAGCTGTTATTGATGTAAGGAAATAGATCATAAGTATGTATTAATTAAACCCCATTTTCAATTTCGAATTTAATAAAAATAAAGGTTAACTACTCCTTTAGGGAAGAAATTAGGGAAGTGAAGAATTTAGATAAAAACAAGTAAGGAAGTCTAAGTTCGGGTGAAACCGAACATTACATACCCAGCTGTGCACATAAAGTGGGCGTGATCGTTCACCGATTTTTCTTATTTTCTGTGGTAGTACTCTACATGAACATAACATGCCTGGTACCTAGTTTCGTAAATCTATCTCACACCGTTCTGAAGTTGTTAGCAGTCGAATTTAAAAATTGCTTGACTCATAAGTGGGCGGTGCCACGCCCACTTTCCAAAATTTTGAAAAAATTATGTAAAGAATATGAAAGTTGATGTATGTACCAAATTATATTATTATAGCGAAATCAGTTAATTAGATATGGACTTTTCAGTATTTCCACCTCCTTTCAATATAACTTTTATAAAAAAGTAGGCGTGGTCGCGAAGCGATTTCGTTTATTTTCTATAGCTGAATTTACCACAACAATAGTATGTCCTCTACGAAATTTCGTTATACTAGCATAAACTGTTCTGAAGTTATTAAGAGTCAAAATTTTAAAATTTCTTCAAATATACGTGGGCGGTACCACGCCCCTTTTCAAAAATTTTTATAAAATCGGCCTTAGAACATCTAAATCAATACATATTGCAAATTTTATCATTGTAGCTGCTTCTAATATTGAATTAACCCATTTTATACGTTTTTCGAAATTTTCGATATCGAAAAAGGTTATGGTCCGATTTTACCCATTTTCAATAGCAATCTTTTCTGAACCCAAATAAGTACGCATGCCAAATTTGGTGAAGATATCTCATTATTTGCTCAAGTTATCGTGTTAACGGACAGACGGACGGACGGACGGACGGACAGACGGACGGACATGGCTCAATCAAATTTTTTTTCGATCCTGATCATATTGATATATGGAAGTCTATATCTATCTCGATTCCTTTATACCTGTACAACCAACCGTTATCCTAACAAAGTTATAATACCCTGTGTACAAGTACAGCTGGGTATAACAATTTGAAAAATACATTAATCAGCTAATTAAACCCATTCTCAAGTTAAAAATTTAAATAAAACAGTTTTAAAAATAGGTACCTACCCAGTGTACGAAAATAAACTTTATTGTACGGTACTATTTCGTTTTGTTTATTACTTTCATAGTTCAGTACAAAACAAAATCCAAAAGCTGAGTTCACTTTGAAAACTGTAAAATACATTTTTTGAAATTTACATCCAAAATAAAAAACAAAATAAAAAAAATATTTTGTTCTCTATGAACATACATTCAAACACTTATATTTTTCTTCAATCAATTGAAACGTTTGTGTTTATAAATTTTTTTTGTTGGAATTGTCACAAACAAAAAGCAAACGTTTCCAAAAAGTAATAAACTGTACAAAACTTAAATGACATGCTACTCGATGAGGAAATGAAAAGTATTTTGTACAGTTTATTTTCGTGCCCTGTACCTACCTAGTGGAAAAACTAAATCAAGAATTTTTTTTTTAGGTAGTTAAAATCCACAAATAAAACATCGGCTTGTACAGCCTATAAAATTAAAACCCACTAAAGCTGCGATTCACCACCTTCGGGGGGCCCTCCAGCTTATAATATAGAAAAGACACTGCGATTCACCACCCAAGGGACCCTCCAGTGATCTATCAATTAAACAAATATATAAAAAGGATAAACTGATAACAACAACATAAAAACAGATAATAATTACAAAAATGGCTAATCAAAATAATCTAATTAGACCCCCAGTGTTAGGGAATAACGCACCACCCCCACCAGCCAACAAATATCCCCACCCACCCAACAAATATCCCCAGACATGGCAAACATGATACGAGTTATGGTTTCCCAGGCTATAGAAGCCAGTGGGCCAAAGCTAGTCAGAGCTACTCTAGGCAACAACAATAACCCCATCATAACGGATCAGACCATAGACAAGCAATATAGAAACAATATGGCTGAAATGGATAAAGTACCAGATGTCGTACGATCCTTGAGAGAATTCTCAGGAAACGCCTCAGAGTTCAGCTCATGGAAAAAAAGTGTCGAGCGAATTATAAAGATATATGAACCCTCAAGGGGCACCCCAAAATTTTTCGGAATTCTAAATGTTATCCGGAACAAAATCGTTGGAAAGGCGGATATAGCCTTAGAATCATACAACACCCCCTTGGATTGGACAGCCATCTCCCGTTGTCTGACCACCCACTATGCCGATAAACGCGACATAGGCACTCTAGAATATCAAATGACGTGCCTTATTCAGGGAAGAAGCTCTATAAACGAATTTTATCAGAAGGTTTATAGTCAATTATCCCTAATACTTAACAAGATAGGATGCATGGAAATTGGCGAAGAAGCAGTCCATCTACTAACGGATAACTACCGTGCCAAGGCCCTCGATACCTTTGTGAGAGGACTTTCCGGTGACCTCCCTAGGCTTCTGGGTATAAAAGAACCCAAGAGTCTACCAGAGGCACTACACCTTTGCCTAAAGCTGGAAAATCAAAGCTTTAGAGCACATCATGCCAACAACCAAGTGTTAAACGCACCATCAGTCCCCAGACATCAAAGCTTCAACTCTTTCATTCCCAGACAACAACCCCCCATGGCAAGGCAGGTACAACCATCAAACTCATAATTTCCCCAATCAAGATTCTATCCCGAATTAGCCCATATACCTCACCCTCAGCAAACCTATCGCCAACCAAATTCCAATCCTCATAGCTCCCAGCAATACCAAAATCCAAATCCAAATCCATACAATAACTACCAACAACAGAATCCCTATAACCAGCCCAGATATCCATATAACCAACAACCAAACTACCCTCCCCAAAGGCCACCTAAACCCCCCCAGCCCGTGGAAGTAGACGAAAGCATCAGAACAAGGGCAGTAAATTATGTGAACCGCCCTAAACCCCAAGAAACTGGCAAACGACCCCTGAATGCATCTATGATCAACCACCCCCCAGCGAAAGCCCAAAGGAACTTTCACATAAACACGGACGAAAAGACTTACGATCCATACCATGAAGACCAACATTATGACTATGACCAATACGATAACAACCAACAAACAGCTTACAGCCAGGAAACGCCTTACAATAACGTAGACGAAGAACCATACGACCTAACGGACGTACATTTTTTAGACTGAATAGCTCTTCGTTGCCCTATTTTCAATGCAAAACGAAGAGCGGCGACATACTTAACATATTAGTAGACACAGGATCTAACAAAAATTATATTCAATCCAGTCTAGTTAAAAACGCAAAAGAAAACGATAACCCTTTTTTCGCCAACTCAGTTGGAGGAAAAATAAAAATTACACAACACACATTTCTAAATCTTTTCAACTTGGAAAATTGCAAACTTAGATTCTTCCTACTACCCACACTTAAGACATTCCACGCCATATTAGGAAATGACAGCCTGAAAGAACTTTCAGCAGTTATACACACAAGAGAAAATTTCATGGTCATAGCAAACACAAAAAGAATCCATTTAAAACAATTTAGTATACAGAATGTTAACACGATACATATTCAAGACGAACACCTTCCAACAATAGGTAAAAACGAAATTAAACAACTAACACAAAAACACCGCAACCTATTCTCAGAACCGAACGAAAAACTGACATACACAACAAAAGTAGTAGCAGAAATACGAACAATTTCCGACACGCCCATATATTCAAAATCCTATCCATACCCCACCACCCTTAAGCAAGAGGTCGAAGACCAAGTAAACAAGTTATTGGAAGACGGAATCATCCGAAAATCAAGGTCACCCTACAACTCACCTGTCTGGATCGTACCCAAAAAGAGCGACGCTTCAGGCGAAAAAAAGTTCAGAATGGTTATCGATTACAGAAAATTAAATGCAGTCACAATTGCAGATAGGTATCCAATACCCGAAATAAATGAGGTTCTCTCTCAGTTAGGAGAAAACCGAATTTTCTCTGTGATTGACCTAAAAAGCGGTTTCCATCAAATTCCTCTTAAGGAATCTGACGTGGAGAAGACAGCTTTTTCAGTGAACAACGGAAAATACGGGTTCACCAGACTGCCATTTGGTTTGAAAAATGCCCCATCCATTTTCCAACGGACATTGGACGACATACTAAGGGAACATATAGGACGGATATGCTATGTATATATAGACGACATTATTATATTTAGCAAAAACGAAAAAGAACATTCCCTACATATAGATACAATTTTTGATACCCTTACAAAAGCAAACATGAAAGTACAAGTCGACAAATGCGAATTCTTTAAAAAACAAGTCGAGTTCTTAGGATTTGTAGTATCCTCCGAGGGAATCTCAACAAACCCATCCAAAGTACAAGCCATAGCCAACTTTCCCTACCCTCAGACGATCAAGGACTTAAGATCATTCTTAGGCTTATCTGGTTACTACAGACGATTTATCAGAGATTATGCTAAGTTAGCAAAGCCGTTAACATCCTTACTTCGAGGCGAAGAAGGAAGAATGTCTAAAAGCTGTTCAAAAAAAATCAAAATACAATTGAATGAAGAAGCAAAGGCAGCATTCAATAAAATCAGAAACACGCTGATATCCAAAGACGTAATTCTGCAATATCCCGATTACAGCAAAGAATTCAACCTGACCACAGATGCCTCAAAATACGCCATAGGCGCGGTCTTGGAGCAAAAAGGCAAACCAATTACCTTCATATCAAGAACCTTGAACAAAGCAGAAGAGAATTACGCAGTAAATGAAAAGGAAATGCTTGCCATAATTTGGGCACTCAACTCCTTTAGAAACTACCTATACGGTACAGCAAAAGTGGTAATACATACTGACCATCAGCCCCTTACATATGCTCTAAGTAACAAAAATAATAATTCAAAGCTAAAACGTTGGAAAGCCATACTCGAAGAGTATAACTATGAATTAAGATACAAGCCCGGAAAATCGAATGTAGTTGCAGACACATTATCTAGACCATTCGAAATAAATTCATTATCAGTTGCTACCCACTCTGATGAAAGCTCATCACACAATCTAATCCCAGCAGTAGAAGGACCCATAAATGCCTTCAAAAACCAACTTTGGATCTCTTTAGGAGAAGAAGACAGCTATCAATTTAAAATACCATTCCCGACCTACCATAGACATATAATTACTAAACCCAATTTTTCAATAGACAACCTAACGGCATTACCAAAACGTTACCTAAATCCTTCAGTCATAAATGGCATAATTACCTCTGAAGAAATAATGGGAAAAATCCAAGAAATCTACCCACTACATTTTTCCAATTATAAAATCCGCTATACACAAACAAAAGTAGAAGACTTAATGAGCGAAGACGCTCAAAACGAAGAAATTTTAAAAGAACACAAGCGAGCACACAGAAATAGAGACGAAAATAAAAAACAACTCATACAAAAAGTCTATTTCCCCAAAATGAAAGAAAAAATAGAAAATATTATAAAGCAGTGCAAAGTTTGTAAGGAACACAAATGAAGACATGCATGGATGAAGGGGGTATCTCGCATTTTGAGTGAAACGAGAAAATCGACTTTAAAGTTTTGCTTAAACATTTGAGGTTTTTTCGAATCTTTATGGAAAACTGACAAAAAAATTATACAAAGCCATAAAAGACATTGCATAATATGCAATAAAAAGCATAAGTTTATATTTAGTGTTTTATATGAAAAAATAGAAACATACCCCCTTCTTCCACAAATAATATTGAAAAGTTGTGTACATACCCCTTCATCCATGAATTCCCTGCAGCGAAAGCAACTAGTTGAAAACTACTTTACAACTAGTTGGTGCACCGGGCCTAACTAGTCAGTGTTCTGTCTTTTTTCCATATAAGCAACTGGTATTTTTTACGTGTTGATGTCCTACGAGATGTCAATTGTCAGATTTCGACCAGAATATACCAGTTATCTACTAGTCAGGAAATACAAGTTTCATACTAGTTGTAAAATACTAGTTCCATACTAGTTCAACCTGGACTAGAATTATTTCCATAAAATGAACTAATCCACATACTAGTCCAAAAAGGACTAGTATAAAATATACTAGTCACATACCAGTCCAAAAAGCATTCAACCTGGAATAGTATGATTTCAACCAGAATTTTCCTGGCTTACCCTTTATTTTATCCCTCGACTTTATTTTCATGTTTATTCTTAAGAAAGCAGCGGCTATTTGTATTTACCCTATCACGAAAAAGCATCTATGATTTATAAGAGAAAACGAAACGAATGAATTTTGTATTTTTCAACTGGTATAATTTCATCCAGAAAAATCTAGTTATATACTAGTATGGAATGTATTGAGTTCTACCAGAAAATTGTAGTTGTATACTAGTATGAAATGGATATTTCCTGACTAGTATGAGTTCTACCAGAAAATTCTAGTTGTATACTAGTATGAAATGGATATTTCCTGACTAGTATGAGTTCTACCAGAAAATTCTAGTTGTATACTGGTATGAAATGGATATTTCCTGACTAGTATGAGTTCTGCCAGAAAATTATAGTTGTATACTAGTATTTTTCTGACTAGTTTGAGGTTTCGCTGCAGGGTTATCTTCTACAATTTTGACGATAGGCAGATTCTGATAAGACAGAAATATAGATCTGCATAAACACTATTCACCAATGCCAAAAACAGAAATTGAGTGAGAATGCGACATACCTCCTTCATCCATGCATGTCTTCAAATATGATCGTCATCCCAACAAACCGAAGTTACTTGAAACCCCAATTCCCCAATATCCCGGTGAAATAGTCCACATAGATACCCTGCAGTCAAATTCCGAACTACTCAGCAAACATACTAGTTCATTGACTAAACATTTTGTGGAATATGCATACCAGTTCAATGTTGATTAGTTTTAAAACCAGTCAATGCCAAACTACTCAGCGAAAATTCTAGTTCATTGACTATACATTTTGTGGCGTATGCATACTAGTTCATTGCTGATTAGCGTTAAACCAGTCAATGCCAAACTACTCAGGAATCAATATAGTTAATTGACTATACATTTTGTGGTGTATTCATACTAGTTCATTTCTGATCACCTTTAAACCAGTCTATGTCGAACTACTCAGCAGACAACATAGTTCAATGACTATACGTTTTGTGGTGTGTTTATACTAGTTCTTTGCTGATTAGCTTCAAACCAGTCAAGGCCAAACTACTCAGCAAACTATATAGTTCATTGACTATACATTTTGCGGTGTATTCATACTAGTTCATTTCTGATCACCTTTAAACTAGTCAACGTCGAACTACTCAGCAAACAACATAGTTCATGGACTATACATTTTGTGGTGTATTTATACTAGTTCGTTGCCGATTAGCTTCAAACCAGTCAAGGCCAAACTACTCAGCAAACAATATAGTTCATTGACTATACATTTTGTGGTGTATTCATACTAGTTCATTTCGGATCACCTTTAAACCAGTCAATGTCGAACTACTCAGCAAACAACATAGTTTATTGACTATACATTTTGTGGTGTATTTATACAAGCTCGTTGCTGATTAGCCTCAAACCAGTCAAGGCCAAACTACTCAGCAAACAATGTAGTTCATTGACTATACATTTTGTGGTGTATTCATACTAGTTCATTTCCGATCAGCTTTAAACCAGTCAATGTCGAACTACTCAGCAAACGTACTAGTTCATTGACTAAACATTTTGTGGCATATGCATACCAGTTCATTGTTGATTAGTTTCAGTGCCAAACTACTCAGCGAAAATTCTAGTTCATTGACTATACATTTTGTGGTGTATTCATACTAGTTCATTTCTGATTACCTTTAAGCCAGTCAATGCCAAACTACCCAGCAAACAATATAGTTCATTGACTGCACATTTTGTGGTGTATTCATACTAGTTCATTTCTGATTAGCTTTAAACCAGTCAATGCCAAACTACTCATCAACATTATAGTTCTTGGACTATACATTTAGTGGTGTATTCATACTAGTTAATTTCTGACTACCTTCAAACTAATCTGTTCCAAACTACTTAGCAGACACCTAGCTCGTTTACTACACATTTTATTGGTGTTTTTATACTAGTTCATTCCTGATTACCCTTAAACCAATCAATGCCAATCTAATCCGAAAACATACTAGTATACAACTATAATTTGCTGGGCGAAATCATACTAGTCAGAAAAATCCTGGTTCATACTAGTATACAAGTATGTATGAATCTCGGATTGAAATCATACTACTTACTTTTTCAGTTTATATTCAGAAAGTTTTCTGAATATCAATTGTTATTTTCTGAATGTGCCCGCGAACTTGTAGAAAAAAATAAAGCAGCACACTATAAGTTGGAAGAGAAGCACGGCAAAAATCTCGTTAGAGTTTATGACAACCTGTTGATATATAACCGCCCTTTTGTTACGTTGCGGTATAAACTTGAGTTTATTGACAACAACAATATAAATTAACTATAACAATGCTCCTTTCACTCAAGTTTATGGCCCAGCATGAAAGCAGTCTAACTTTGACTCTTTTTGACTTTTTGAAATGAGACTTAGTTTTATCTCTATTTACATATGTGGGACCGGAACTCAGCAGTCAACTTAACCTTAAGTAACCCTAATTTACCTTACCTAAAAATACAACCCTAAAGCCCCAATTACATAAAACTTTGTGAAACTTTAACAAATGCGCGCCTCGTTTTTCAGCATTTGCCAAAATTTCGCTTCGCTTTACGTTCAAAAAACTTTGTATGAAAGGGGATCCTACAAAGTTTAATGCAATTGGGCCTTTACCTATATAATCAAACTTGACGAACGCGCACATTGAAAGGAGCCATTGCAAGTTGAATTCAATTATTAAATTAAAAGTACAATAAACTACATAATTTAAAAAATATAGAATAAAGAAAAATTGTGTTGACTTTACAGAGAATCGAACTCAGAACCTTTAGCTCATTTTTGGCTGTGTATGAACTAGTATATCAACTAGTATAATGCTGATATAGAGGCTGACTAGTATACCAATTGGTATGGTATTGATGCAGAAGAGGACAACTGCTTCTTTTAACCTTGTAATTCACAGATGCTTTTTCGTGTTTGGGTAAATACAAATAGTCGCTGCTTTCTAAAGAATAAACTGGTATATTGCTGATGTAGAGGCTGACTATGATACTGGTGCATAGACCGACTAGTATACCAACTGGAATGAATATCAAATTCGTGGACTAGTATGACAAGTGGTACGATCTGAATGGGCATAATGATTAGTATGTCCTGATTCTGATGTATATATGAACTAGTATGTCAACTGGTAAGATTCTGATGCATATATGAACTAGTATGTCAAATGGTATAATTCTGATGCATAAATGAGCTAGTCTGCCAACTGGTATGATTCTGATGCATATATGAACGAGTCTGTCAACTGGTATGATTCTGATGGATATATGAACTAGTTTGCCAACTGGTATGATTCTGATGCATATATGAACAAGTCTGTCAACTGGTATGATTCTGATGCCCATATGAACTAGTCTGCCAACTGGTATGATTCTGATGCAGATATGAACTAGTATGCCAACTGGTTTGATTCTGATGCATATATGAACTAGTCTGTCGACTGGTATGATTCTGATGCATATATGAACTAGTCTGTCAACTGGTATGATTCTGTGCATATATGTATGAACTAGTCTTTCAACTGGTATGATTCTGATGCATATATGAAATAGTCTTTCAACTGGTATGATTCTGATGTATATATGAACTAGTCTGCCAACTGGTATGATTCGTATGTATATATGAACTAGTCTTTCAACTGGTACGATCCTGATGTATATACGAACTAGTATCTTAAATGGTATGATACTGATGTGTATAATAACAAGTATATCAACTGGTATATTCCTGATGCAGAGGATGACTAGTCAGCTAATTGGTATGGTGCTGATGCAGAGAAGGACAATTACCATCTCGTAGGACATCGCCGTGTTAAAAATACCAGTTGCTAATATGGAAAAATTACAGAACTCGAACTAGTTGAGGCCGTCTGGCTGACTGGTATTTGATTAGTATAAAACTAGTTAAGTTGACTGCAGGGTATCTATACTACAGAAAAACATTTGGTCTTAACGGCACTAGACAAATTTTCAAAATATGCACAAGTTAAATTAATACAATCAAGGGCAATAGAAGACATTAGAGAACCACTACGGGAAATAATCTTTGCTTTCGGAGTACCGAAAACCATAGTCATCGACAACGAGAAATCGTTAAACTCAGCTTCCATCCAATTCATGATTGAAGACCAACTTGGAATTGAAATATTTAAAACACCCCCTTACGCAAGCACAGTCAACGGTCAGGTGGAAAGATTCCACCCCACCCTTTCCGAAATTATGCGTTGTCTTAAAACAGAACAAACTCATCGCTCGTTCCAAGAACTTTTAGACAGATCCACATACGAATACAACTACACCATACACTCCGCAACAGGAAAACGACCGATAGAGACATTTTTTGGCAGACGAGTCTCAATAGACCCCGAACAATACGAAAACGCACGCAGAGAAAACATAGACGTACTTAGGAAAAGACAAGCGAAAGACTTAGAAACCCATAACAAAAAAAGACAACCCATGAAAACATATTCCCCTGGTGACATAATTTACGTCAGGATAAATAAACGACTAGGATCTAAACTTACCGCTAGATATAGGAAAGAAATAGTAAAGGAAGACAAATCTAGCGTGGTAATAACGGGAAAAGGACGGACAGTACATAAGAGTAACATCAAGACCTAGAACTACTAATCTTTCAACATTTTTTTTTTTTTTTTTCTCTTCTCACCTTTTTTTTTACAGACTCCTCGTACATTCAGTGTACGCAGACTTTAAGATTATAGACTATACGAACTCACAATTAGCAACATTCGAGACAGGACTGACGAAAATTCAAACCGGAACCTACAGGATAATACACAAAGTTGATCTAGATGCGTGTCAAAATGCATTAAATGAAATAGCCACTACCATAAAAACCAAAATTAACGAATTAAATTTAACACAAACTTATCGAAATAGGCTGAAACCCAAAAGATTTAAGAAATCTATAGACGCAATAGGAAAAACCTGGAAATGGATCGCGGGAAATCCCGATCACGATGACCTGGTTACAATAGAGAGCCAAATAAATCATATAATAGACAATAATCAAGTAACGATAAATAAAATAATTTTTGATAGGGTAAATAAAATAACAGCCGTTTCTAATAAAATTTTGAAAGCTGTCCAATCAAGCGAGGACATACAGCACAATGTTGCTATAGAATTAAAATACAAACTTAGAGTTATAAAAGAAGAAATCATTAATATAGACTATGCGATTCATTGGGCTAAAGCCGGAATTGTCAATTCTTATATTTTGTCAAATGAGGAATTGGAGATAGTTAAATCTGTAATTTTAAGAAATAACCTTGCATTAAATAGCGTTGAGGAATCGTTAGAACTTGCGAATATAAAAATAGCTTCAAATGATACAATGTTATTTTACATAGTAGGTATACCATTGACAAATGATGAAATTTGTGAATCAATTCTAATTAAACCAATTAAAAAGAAAAAGTATGTTAATAAAATCCCTTTTGAGGACATTATAACTTGTAATGACAATAAAATATTTGCGATTAAACTAAAATGTAGAGAAAACAACAATATTAGAATTTGTAATCATAGGAATATTATAGACATTAGTAACACTACCTGTGTCCCACAACTACTCAAGAGCAAACCAGCAGAGTGCACATTAGTCAACAATCAACACATCCCTTCAGTAGAAAACATCTCACCCGGAATAATCCTACTAAACCAGTACAAAGGTACAATTGAAATTGACAGCCAAAAAATAACCCTTGAAGGGTCATATGCAGTCCAATTCCACAATTCTACGGTTATAATCGATAACCAAAAATATTCTTTTAACGAGATACTAACCAGCAAACCCCTGCCTGCTATACTGCAATCAAATATCCCCTCAAACAAGGAAGAAGACATTTTAAGCTTAGAAATGATGAAAGAACTCCACATAAATAACACTAAGCGGTTGTCTGCACTGAAAACAACCCACACAGCAGCTCTAATAACAAATTTTTCGCTAACGTTCATTAGCATTATTTTCATAGCAGGTTTGATTATCAAGTCAATCACGAAAATAAATTTCAAAACAGAACCAGAGCTATCGAGCTACAATGAGAAAACCAGTGAGGCCGATACTCAAAAGGTCACAATATCTTAGTTCAAACAAACGAGGACGTTTGTTTTTGGCGGCGGAAGAGTTAACACCAGCTAAGTTGTAACCCAAGCTGACACCAAAACTATAGCACCAAGTCAGCAATAAGGGTAGTAAACAATTATTGAGAATTAGCCAGACGCGCACTCAGCAAAATCAGCAATAACATCCGCCATGCACCGATTAAATTAACCCAGCGGCCTAAATATTTGGCAACAACATCCGGCATGCGCCGATCCAAGCACCAATCAACAAACCGCTGACACAGGTAGACTTTGGGTATAATTAAGAGAGGAAAAGTAGAATTAAGTTAGTATTAACATTTATATGAAGCAATAAAGGTCTTACGACCAGAAAAAAATCTTTTTTTTCCGTCTTGGGCAAAGCAAGCCGGTAATTTATATATATTACCGCAATAGGCACATACCTCAGTTCCTCCTTTGCTATGTAATGTTTTGTCGACTATGTTGGCACCGATTGTAGCATTGCTAGCGGAATAATAACGCACTGAAGCCGTGAAAATAATGACCAAGGTATATGTTGTTATTGCAATTGAAGTGAAGTGGTGCAACGCTTTTGCTTTATTCCCTAAAGCCTTTGTGCTGCTCGAGTGTTTAGTAGTGGCACGAAGATTACACACAAACAATCAAACACTCATAAATGTATGTGTATCTTTTACAGTTCATCCGTGTTGTAGCCTCCTTCTCGTTAAGTTATGTGTTAATGCTAATGTGCTCGTGGCACAATAATCGTGCAAGGTTAGGTCATAACCTCTTTGCCAGCATTGCCTTTATATGTGGAAATAAGCAAACTTACATACATATTATACTGCTTTACGGGGGAAAATTTATTTTATGAGTTTATTTAGCGCATGTGTTTCAGTGCAAATATTATCATTGTCATTGGCATCCTCAAAGTACCGCCGATTGTATTCGAATTTTACAAACCTCACGATTGTTTACCCATAGAAGGCAGGTGTAATTAGCACTCCTTTTGACTACTTAACTTCATTATCTACTACTGTTTTTAGCCAAAGTCGATGAAGTATTTCTATCGGTATCCACCGGTGAAAGCCGTTCCCCGCTGAAAACGAGACACTTTATTCTTTTGAGTGAAATCTTGTTGTATTATTTCGGCTTATAATGGATGAAACCATTACTACTGGACAGTCCTCCCCGAATCTAGAACTTATTTTTCGTTCTTACTGCGCTTTCAGAGGTTTCAGCGGGTTTATTTGACCTTTACACATATGTATGTCATAGAATACTAACCTCAAATAGGATCTGGAATTTTTAGACTTCGTCCCATGGCAGACACTTCAAAGCTCGGGCACTTTAATTTCATTCATACTTCGAGTTCACTGGTTTAAGCGTGTTTGTCCAATTTTGGCTATTCTTAAATTTCTTATCTTCACACGTGTATCGTACAGCAATACCATTGGGGAGAATCTGAAGGCTGAAATTTTTGTCATGGAACGAAGTGTCTCAAATACTCCAAGAGCCATGCCATCTTCTCTTGACACTGTCCGTGATTGCGACGAATTATCTTCTCCAGCATCAGGTTAAAGAAGTTTTTGCTTGCGTCAAATAATTTTAGAACGAATGCCGAATATATTCCGAAGCTCCGCGAAGCTCTTTAATGCACCACTGAATTTGAAAAATTCTACAACATTTCCAGACCAAAATGAGAAAATGTAACATTGTATTGAGAAAGTGTAAAATTAATGAGAAAGTGTAAATTCAAATTGAGAAATGTCGGTGCAAAAGTGAGAATGTATAATTATACCTTTCATGAACATGAAATGGTATTATAACTTTGGTCCGATGTTTGTAAGTATGAGAAGAAGAGATAGACCCACTAATAAGTATACCGTTATGATCAGGACGATGAGTTGATTCGATTTAGCCATGTCCGTCTGTCCGTCCGTCCGTCTGTCCGTCTGTTTGTACGCAAACTAGTCCCTCAATTTTAGAGATATCTCGATGAAATTTGGTGTTTTATATGAGAATAATCATTCGTCGGAACCAGCAAGATCGGACCAAAACTACTCATAAACGGATTTTGGGCTATAACTTCCGTAATTAAAGAGCTAGTAACGTGAAATTTTGTAGGTATTGATGTTTTTATATGTGAAATATCGATGTTGAAAATCATTGAGATGGGATAAATATTTCATATAGCTCCCATACAATCGATTGTTCCGATAAACGGATTTTGGGCTATAACTTCCGTAATTAAAGAGCTAGTAACGTGAAATTTTGTAGGTATTGATGTTTTTATATGTGAAATATCGATGTTGAAAATCATTGAGATGGGATAAATATTTCATATAGCTCCCATACAATCGATTTTTCCGATAAACGGATTTCGGCCTATAACTCCTGTAATTATATAGGTAGGGTCGTGAAATTTTGTAACTATTGTTCTGGTAGAAAGTGGAATGTCGATGTTAAAAATCAATGAGATTGGACCAACAAAACACATCGCCCCCATATAATCGATACTTCCGATAATTTCGGTATAAGCTAAAGTTAAATTCACGCAGGCTGTACTGGGGATCGAACAGTGAAAATCGTGACGCTTATTCACACGGCACAGCCGAAGACAGGAAAGCTGTACTTGTTTTTTATTGAGAATATATAAGTTGATAATGAGAAATATAAATTCATATTGGGAATGCGTAAATTCAAAATGTGAAAAGGCAAATTCAAAATGATAATGTGCAATATCAAATCAAGTTAATCTTATCAAGTCTATGTATATACATAACAATACGCCACATGAAAAACTTTAGGAACCTCCTGCGAACCGTTTGACCGATTTGAATGAAATAAGCACCGTTGGAAAGGAAATTGAAAAAAAAAACGGAGGTAAAGGCGGTACATTTTCAGGGGCGTCCCCGAAATTTAAGGATGGGGGAGAGTATGGGGCTAGCGACCCCACTACCCCTTAAAAATTTTATTGGTAGAATTCTATCACAAGCGATACTAATAACTTTAAACTAGCTAAACTTGTATATTTGTATATCTAGACTATCTCGGGAACCACTACACCGATTTAGATGAAATTTTGAATATAAGTAGATACTATGATTTATTCTAAGACTATCTACTTTGGGGTTGCCACTTAGGGCGGATTACAGGGTCATATCTCTTTTTTTTAATTATGGAGCAACATATGCCAATATGGGTACTAAATGAAAGGTATTTTAACCGTATTCCAAATATGACAATTTCAGGCAGGGTAACCCCTAAAGTTGCCACCTGGCCGCGTTTTTTTATTTTACCTTATGTATATTTGTATATTTTTATATAAAGACTAAAGTCTCGTGAACGATTTGGAAGAATTTTTGAGTATAGATAGTATGGTTGATTCTAAGACTAACTACCTGGGTTCGCCACCTGGTTTACAGGGTTGCCACCTATCTCATTTTTTTTTAAATTTTGTAGCAAAATGTGCCAATATGGGTATCAAATGAAAGGTATTTTCAGCGGCATGCCTACTCAAATGTTTTTTTCCAGTAGGGTTGCCACCTAGGGTTGCCACCTTACCGCATAATATTTGTATATCCGGACTATTTCGGGAACCGCTTGACCGATTTGGATGAAATTTGGCATATACATAGACAGTATGATTGATTCTAAGACTATCCACTTGGGAATTGCCACTTGGGGGGTGTACAGGGTTGCCACCTAACTACATTTTTTTTAAATTATGTAGCTGGATATGCCAATATGTGTATCAAATAAAAGGTATTTTTGTCGACATACCAATTAAAATATTTTCAAGTAGCGTTGCCGCCTAGGGTTACCATTTTACCGTTTTGTATTTGTATTGTAGGTATAATTTTGGGATCATATTTGTATTATTTTGGGATGATTTTGAGATCATTTAGGGGTCACTTTGGTATAATTTTGGGGCTATATAAGATCATTTTGGGTTCAATTTTGGATTCATTTGGGACAATTTTGGTATCATTTTCGGTTCATTTTGGAGTCATTTTGGGATCATTTCTGGATCATTTTTGGGTCATTTTTGGATCATTTTTGGATAATTTTTGGGTCGTTTTGGGTTCATTTTCGTAGCATTTTGGGAACATTTAAGGGTCTTTTGGGATCATTTTAGGATTATTTTGGGATTATTTTTGGGTAATTTTGGGATCATTTTGGGTAAGTAAATTTAGCTCTAAATTGATAGCACCGAGCAAGATCGGTCACCCAAGTACAATAATGTTACATGTTCTCTTTATAAATTACCTATTCTCATTTTGCCTTTAAAAACCTGTAGTTTAAGAAATTTTTCATTTTAATAATCGAGTCCCTATTTACAAATAGGCTGACAATAAAATCAACATTCAATTAATGTTCGCTTTTTATAAAGGACACATTGTACGCTCATGCTAACCGAAAAATATGGCTAACCCGGCTTCCCGTATATTTTCCTACTTACGTCTCAAATGCAATTTCCTTTTAATACGTTTAAACCTTATAGTACATTTGCACCGCACCAAATTTGGCAAATTTGGGGCTTTTTTCCATACAAATCTCATTTTCCAAATTTGGAACTCCATCACATTTGACCTCATTTGCCAAACAATACAATCCACAGTTGCCTGTGTTCGACATTTAGAATTTCCCAGCAAGAACTTAATGGGTAATTGGCGTGTGATAACTTTTGTGCTATGCTCAGCCGTAATTAACTTTTTCAGCTAGTTTATTTTAAGAAAATAAGCCAATTCTACCAGGAAAAGTTAGAAGCCTTCTTGACTCTTCTTTTATTTTACTCTACAGGTGTTTAAAACATCACGGTAGTGCATTTTCTTTCGGTGGCTTTTTGTCCTAGTAGAAGATTTTTGTATGGAAGGTGAAGTCAAATGCAAATATGCCAATGTAAACGGTGGCCAACTGACTCATTTGAATTCGCCAAATTTGGTGCGGTGTAAATGTACCATTACATTATGAACCTTGAATACCTAAAATAACTCGACTACTTCGGCATACTTCAACTTCCAACCTAGCACTCAAATTTTTCATTAGTACTTGTTTTCAAATGCCATTTAAGCGGTCCCACTCATTTTTAGTGATTTACTAATCTGAATATTACAACTTTGTTGCACTTAAAATTTTACGATTAGGTGCATCAGCGAGTAAGTGATTGCAAAGGGCACGTTGAAAGGCGAATGATAACTGTGCATAGGTAAAAGCAAGATTTCTGTTGATGGCAAATAAGTAATAGCTGAGGCACAAAAGTGGCAGTATACAACTACCTCGTTGACTGTCCCGTAAATGGAATTGAAGAATGTACACAAAGTGGCACGAAATGATGATATTATGTCGAAAGTTACAAGTTGCAAGTAGCTGCAAAAGCTACTCTTGCAAACGAAGCGTCATTTCCTTCGTAGCTCATTGGTAAATTATAAAAGTGTGCTTTTGGTGCTTTATGGTACCTTCGATGATGAAAAGCGGCATGCAGCTGTTGAAGTGGAGACCGGAAGTACGCACTCGTAAGCATTTTAAGTACCTCATAATAGTAAGAGGATTTAGTTTAGTAATTAATTGGCCAACCTTTGTCTTAATGTTTTCATTTTGTTTCTATCATTTCATTTTACTTCGCTTTGTTTTCAGCTTTAATTGGCCGGAGTTATGATTTAGTTTTTGTAACAAGCAGATTGAAAGAAATTACTAGCGGAAATGCAATGTGTGATATAAAATTCAAAAACTTCGCTTAAAATACTTACTTTTCTGAAATAAGCATATCTACTTTTTACGTTATTCCAAAAGGGCCTCGTAGGTGATATACGGGATGGCAAACTGCCACAGTTCAAAAAACAAACGAAGGTATTTCAAAATGTGTCACTTGCGTGGTATCTCTTCGCGGATTTTTGCATTCGATTTTTAACCAAATGCGCTTGGTGGAATTGAGATCGGGGTAATAAAAACTGAAATCCTAATTGATACTTAGCGTGGGTATTACTTAAATAACTTTCAAATGGTTAAAAAACTTGGACCCGCTAGGTAGGGCGTGAGCTCTAAAAAAAAATGCGAATGTCTATTTTTAAGACAAAAAAAAAAATTTTAAATTTTCAAGTATTCTCGCTCAATGAGAAAAAAGGCGAAAATACTTGAAAATTGAGAATATATTCATAAGCAATGCAAAAAAACTAGTGGGCGTCGGGCCTTCTCAAAGCGCTTTGTATGGGGACAGGGAAGTTCCCTGCAGTGAAACCTCAAACTAGTCAGAAAGATACTAGTATACAACTATAATTTTCTGACAGAACTCATACTAGTCAGGAAATGTCCATTTCATATTAGTTTACAATTAGAATTTTCTGGCTGAATTCGTACTAGTCAAGAAATGTCCATTTCATAGTAGTATACGACTAGATTTTTTTTGGATGAAGTCTTACTGGTCAGGAAATAACCATTCCATACTAGTATACAACTAAATTTATCTGGAAGAAATCATACCAGTTAAAAAATACAAAATTCATTCGTTTCGTTTTCATCTTTTTTCTCTTATAACTCACAAATGCTTTTTTGTAATAGGGTAAATACAAATAGTCAATGCTTTCTTAAGAAAAAAACTTCAAAATAAAGGCAAATAAATGATAAAATAAAGGGTAAGTCATGAAAATTCTGGTTGAAATCATACTATTCCAGGTTCATTGCTTTTTGGACTAGTAAGGGACTAGTATATTTCATACTAGTCCTTTTTTAGTTCATTTTGTGGAAATCATACTAGTCCAGGTTGAACTAGTATGGAACTGGTATTCTACAACTGCTATATTTCTAGTATATCATGACTAGTATATGACTGGTATGTTCTGGTCGAAATCTGACAATTGACATTTCGTAGGATATCAAATCGTTTAAAATACCAATTACTTAAATGGAAAAAATACAAAAGACTGACTAGTTGGTCCCGGTTCGCCAACTAGTTGTAAAGTAGTTTTCAACTAGTTGCTTTCGCTGCAGGGTTGTTAATAAAGATTAATTATTAAAAAAAACATAAAAACATAAAATAAATGCACTGAACCAAAAAAGTTCATGTATCCAATGAAAAAGTACATAGATTTTAAGAATTGTTCGTTAAACCCTCTCCAAAGAACTTTTTCGTAGAAATTTACGAACATTTCCTAGAATATAAGTACTTTTTCGTAAAATATGTAAACAAATCCACAGAAAGCATGTATTCATTCATAAATTGTAAGAAAATTTTCTTAGATTCTATGAATTTTTTCTTATATTTTAAGAAAAACCAGCGCGAACTTCTATGAAACTTTGTTCGTAAAAAACATGTACGTTTTTGGTTCAGTGCGTAAAAAACAAAATTTTTATCAAAGAAATTGGAAATAATCCGACGTCAAAACCGCTAGGCTAATGAGAACATTGAGCAGCCCTCGTCAAATGCAGTACCACTTTTTCACACACTACGATGAAACCCTGCTTCGGGACTCTCTTAGGATATCAATAAGACGGCGGAGCCTCTTAACATTTTGAACTCACCATGTTCTATGAGATCTTGTTAGTTTTCTTTCTATTTTTTTTAGTGGTATCAAAAAGGCGCAATAGCGTTTATTGTAGTCATGACGGCAAAGGTATGCAACAGACAATTTGCTTTTGCTGTAAAGCACCGCTTACTGAATGAAAAAAATGGTTGATATTTTGCTTTTCTTTCGAAGAAAAATTTTGGCTTAAGCCCAATAAATACTGTACTAATATTTGAAAAGCAACCATAGTAAATTCCCTTATACATAATTCTGATTATTTTTGTCGATACCTAAGTAGTAACTTGTTATTGCAGTTTATTCAAATGAATAATTTCACTTAAGAGAGCTTAATGAGGCTACTAAACTGTAAATATCAAACCATCGCTCACCACAAACACAGTTATATACAACAGAAATTTAACTTATTTGCTGTAACAAAAAATTTTCTGAGAAAACATCGTCAATAACCAAAACAAACATTAAGTCTCATTAGTTAAAATATTAAATCTGCCAGACGTCGATTAAATACTTTTCAAAAACTTGTACGCGTTATTTATTTAAGTAGCATAATAAGAAAATCTGCTTAGGATTTACTTATTTACATACCTACATAAATTTATACTTATTAGTACCTATCCTACTCTCAAATGAGTGAGTTAGATGACTTGTATGAATCCCAAGCCAACTAGTCAGTCAAGTGACCTTTTCTAATAAAACAACAGGTACCAAAGAAATGAAGATGCCTGCAAAATGTTGATGTATTCAAAAATAATGAATATTAAATTATAATTTAGGTGAATCCGGGAACTATGAATAAGTCTGACAAACGGGAGGTGAGAGTAGCAAGCTAAGGTGGCAGAAACGGAAAGGCTTTACTGGAATTTTTCCATCTCTGGAGTACCCAAGTTTACAAATTTCTGAATTTTTATTTGACAGATTAAGTTTAGATTTGTCCTTTTTGGCCTAGTCTGTACATAGTTTGATGTTCCACTGCATGGTATACATTTCTATTTCTAATCGCAGGTGTGTTAAGTTTCAGGGAACTTGCCTTCAAGGAAGTATGCAAATTCTGAATTACCTTAACGCCTCAGTAGTTACATAATGAGGTATGCAGTTAACTCATTTTGTTGCTTATCTGGCTTGAGTTGATTTTCAAGAACTTTGCAGTACAACTAAGTAAATATTAGAGAAAGAGAGAGAAAACTTTAGATATACCGATCTGCGTTTAACCCCTTGCACTGCTTCTGCTACAATTTAAATTTGAGTTGAGAAGTTCCCAGCTGCTCCCAGGAGAGGGAGAGGGAGAGGGAGAGGGAGAGGGAGAGGGAGAGGGAGAGGGAGAGGGAGAGGGAGAGGGAGAGGGAGAGGGAGAGGGAGAGGGAGAGGGAGAGGGAGAGGGAGAGGGAGAGGGAGAGGGAGAGGGAGAGGGAGAGGGAGAGGGAGAGGGAGAGGGAGAGGGAGAGGGAGAGGGAGAGGGAGAGGGAGAGGGAGAGGGAGAGGGAGAGGGAGAGGGAGGAGGGAGAGGGAGAGGGAGAGGGAGAGGGAGAGGGAGAGGGAGAGGGAGAGGGAGAGGGAGAGGGAGAGGGAGAGGGAGAGGGAGAGGGAGAGGGAGAGGGAGAGGGAGAGGGAGAGGGAGAGGGAGAGGGTTAGGTAGAGGGAGAGGGAGAGGGAGAAATATCTGAAGCAGCATCGATAAATGCACTTCAGGAACCTTAAAAAATTCCAGACTTAGCTTCTACAAAACCTTACCAATGATTTTGGAGAATTTTTTATTTGTATTGACAATTCGTCTTCGATACTGGTCCACCCTCGAATACATAAATGCATACGTGTTTGAATGTAACAGTGTACTTACATACGAATGAGCTATTAAACTGAATTGAAGCAAATTTAACTTTGTTGAGCGAGTTTACAGTATTTTGCTTAGTCATCAAAAGTGGTTTGTGCATACACATGGAGTACGAACTCGCTTTCAACAGTTACACACTGAACCAAAGAATTTCATGTTTCAATGAAAAAATACATGAATTGTAAGAATTGTCCATTAAACCTATCCAAAGAACTTTTTCAGAGAAATTTTATATTATTTCTTATAATATAAGTACTAGTCCTTAAAATATTTAAACAAATTCTCAGAAATCATGAATTCATTCATAAATTGTAAAATAGTTTTCTTAAAATCTATGAATTTTTTCTTTTATTCTAAGGAACATCAGCTTGAACTTTTATTAAACCTTTTCTTAAAAAAGATGTACGTTTTTGGTTCAGTGCATCAAAAACACCAACGAATAAAAGTAAGACTAAAAACCAAATTAGCTAATTAGTTAACTTCCTCTCGCCTATGGCGCCTCGCCTTAGCAATACTTAATTATATAAAAACAACGGTAATTATGTCAATTTGTTGATTTTTGTTTTGTGTGAAGTTTTTCGTTGCTTCAAACTTCACGCGCGTTTCTATTTAAAATGTGGATCTATTCAAATTGTTAAGTGTAAAAGGGCACTTATGTATATGTAAACCTACCTTTATTTACATGTGCATAAGCCGGAAAGGAGGATGTTAATAAAAAGGTTGAAACTTTTTATGGAGGGAGAGAATATTGCATCTTGGAAGAAGGGGGAAAACCATACATTACCATACCATTACCATACCATTACCATACCATTACCATACCATTACCATACCATTACCATACCATTACCATACCATTACCATACCATTACCATACATTACCATACCATTACCATACCATTACCATACCATTACCATACCATTTACCATACATTACCATACCATTACCATACCATTAATATAATAGTAATTACATACCATACCATTACCATACCATTACCATACCATTACCATACCATTACCATACCATTACCATACCATTTACCATTACCATTAACAGACCATTACCATACCATTACCTTACCATTACCATACATTACCATACCATTACCATACCATTACCATACCATTACCAGACCATTACCATACCATTACCATACCATTACCATATCCATTACCATACCATTACCATACCATTACCATACCATTACCATACCATTACCATACCATTACCATACCATTACCATACCATTACCATACCATTACCATACCATACCATACATTACCATACCATTACCATACCATTACCATACCATTACCATACCATTACCATACCATTACCATACCATTACCATTACAATTACCATACCATTACCATACCATTACCATACCATTACCATACCATTACCATACCATTACCATACCATTACCATACCATTACCATACCATTACCATACCATTACCATACCATTACCATACCATTACCATACCATTACCATACCATTACCATACCATTACCATACCATTACCATACATACCATTACCATACCATTACCATACCATTACCATACCATTACCATACATTATCATTACCATACTTACCATACCATTACCACCACAATCCACCATTTCCATACCATTACCATACCATTACCATACCATACCATACCATTACCATACCATTACCATACCATTACCATTCATTACCATACCATTACCATACCATTACCATACCATTACCATACCATTACCATACCATTACCATACCATTACCATACCATTACCATACCATTACCATACCATTACCATACCATTACCATACCATTACCATACCATTACCATACCATTACCATACCATTACCATACCATTACATACCATTACCATACCATTACCATTACCATTACCATACCATTACCATACCATTACCATACCATTACCATACCATTACCATACCATTACCATACATTACCATACATTACCACATTACCATACCATTACCATACCATTACCATACCATTACCATACCATTACCATACCATTACCATACCATTACCATACCATTACCATACCATTACCATACCATTACCCGGATACCATTGACCATACCAATTACCATAACCATTACCAGACC
>CAXKVI010000001.1:48430583-48478144 GCA_964058755.1 Campiglossa producta | reverse complement strand
ATATCAAATTATTTGCAAATACGCATAGTTAGCGAAGTTTCGACTTACAACATGGAAATTAATAAAATTGAGCAGGAAGTAAGAAGTAGGAAATGTAGCATACGTTAGCACCATCTAAAAAATTTTTGACAAGAAAATTAACAAACTTTCAACAACGAACTTCGTAAAGGTAATTGCTTAGACGAATAAGTGAGATCTAGAATTGAGGATTTTAGGCCAAGATAGCGAAGAACCAATACCAGATAATAGTTGTTTGGAAGAAATCAACAATACGATCAACAGCGAGATGACTTAGCTTTATTTAGAAGTTAAGGTTTTCTTCTCTCTCGTATCTAAGGAATAGTCGCAAGTGTTTCGTCTTTCTCCCGACGGCAATCAATTGTTTTCTACATTTTTATACAAATTATCTTTTGCAGTCACAACGAATTCTTTATTAATTACTTTGATCCTAATAGTAGTGTAAATAAAAGAATTACGCAGCAATCCTACGAGGTAAGCATACTTTAAAATACTTTTGTTAAAATTTAAAATATGTAAGGTTGCCACCTTGTGTAATATCCCCAGTTTATTCTTCAGTAGTTCAAAGCCCCAAAAGGGGTTACTGTACTGTTAAGCAAGCAGTAAGTCCTGACAAGGAGTTCCTAGTAAAATTATGAACCCTTCAAATACTTTCCGACTGCCGCCCTCTAAAGTTGCACAACTTACAAATAATCGCTCGCACCTTCACTGAATATTGCCCTTAGCAATGCCTTAATCAACGTAAACAACTGTTTGTTGAAGTAAATGTGGTTTTGAAAGGAAACCCCTCGGCGTGAATTTACGCGGTAAATGTAAATCGACTTTTGAATGCGGTGCAAAATGATGATCATTTTTTATTTGTGCAACCTTTCTGCGGTTGGCGTAACTTAAGCGGATGTTGGCTGGTATTAGTTGAGCTCAAAGAGTGAACAAACTTCAAGAGTAATTCGTAAAGGCAAATGAGGCAACTTCAGTAAGGTAAGGTGGGGTGAGCTCAAGTGTCTATGTAACTCATCAGTGAGCAAAAAACAGCGGTGCGGTGGAGATATGTATGTTGTAAAACTGACAACCACCATATAAAGATAGTTGAAAAGCAAACGTCAACAGCAACTAGAATTTGGAAAAGTTTTTGCTTAATTCGGTACGCGTACGGCTGTCAGCACATTTTCACATATTTCCGTTGAAGATACATTGTGGCAGCATTTCCCGAAAAGTTGTTGTTCCTTAAGTGATTTGATATTTGTGAAAACTTAGATAAGTTTTTGCACCTAAGGAATCATTTCGTTTATTTTGTGTACTCATACATATGTAGATGGTATGCAGGCAATTCGACTGTATATAGCCTAACAATACAATTGGTGTGAGGTGGACGAGTCGCTGCTTGCCAAATTTTAACGGTATATTACAAAGTAAAATAAATTAAAATAAAATAAAATAAAATAAAATAAAATAAAATAAAATAAAACAAAATCAAATAAAATAAAATATAATAAAATAAAATAAAATAAAATAAAATAAAATAAAATAAAATAAAATAAAATAAAATAAAATAAAATAAACTAAAATAAAATAAAATAAAATAAAATAAAATAAAGTGAAATAAAATAAAATAAAATAAAATAAATAAAATAAAATAAAATAAAATAAAATAAAATAAAAATAAACTAAAATAAGCTAAAATAAAATAAAATAAAATAAAATAAAAATAAATAAAATAAAATAAAATAAAATAAAATAAAATAAAATAAAATAAAATAAAATAAAATAAAATAAAATAAAATAAAATAAAATAAAATAAAATAAAATAAATAAAATAAAATAAAATAAACTAAAATAAAATAAAATAAAATAAAATAAAATAAAATAAAATAAAATAAAATAAAATAAAATAAAATAAAATAAAATAAAATAAAATAAAATAAAATAAAATAAAATAAAATAAAATAAAATAAAATAAAATAAAATAAAATAAAATAAAATAAAATAAAATAAAATAAAATAAAATAAAATAAAATAAAATAAAATAAAATAAAATAAAATAAAATAAAATAAAATAAAATAAAATAAAATAAAATAAAATAAAATAAAATAAAATAAAATAAAATAAAATAAAATAAAATAAAATAAAAATAAATAAAATGAAATAAAACAAAATAAAATAAAATAAAATAAAATAGAATAAAACAATATAAAATAAAATAAAAAACATAAAATTAAATAAAATTAAATAAAATAAATTAAAATAAAATAAAATAATGTAAAAATAATATAAAATCAAAAAATTAAATTAAATAAAATAAAATAAAATATAATAAAATAAAATAAAATAAAATAAAATAAAATAAAATAAAATAAAATAAAATAAAATAAATAAATAATACAAAATAAAAAAAAATATTGAAGTAAATTAAGTTAAATTAAAATAATAATTTAATTAAAATCATATACGACAAACTAAATTAATTTAAATTTATATAATGAAAAAAATATTATAATTATAATATAATATTATAATATTATATAAATTATATTAATTTTAGCGAGTATGCGAACTCTGGTATGTATTGCCATGTAACGTTTGACGGATGTTATGGAAAATCCACTTGGAGCAGAGCTTCAAATTTGTGTGTGTCTTGGGGACAGGTTATATTTTGTCAGGGAATTTCATTGAGAACAATTGTTTGTCTTACTAATCTAATGGTTTTCTTCACGACTTCAGTGTATTTGTACATGTGTGTAACTCATACATATATGTATATCATAAGAAACGTGCCCCCCAGACAAATATTGCGCAACTATAAAAGTCAGCAGATTAGTTTGTAAAGTATTTGAAGACATGCATGGATGAAGGGGGTATGTCGCATTCTCACTCAATTTCTGTTTTGGCATTGGTGAATAGTGTTTATGCAGATCTATATTTCTGTCTTATCAGAATCTGCCTATCGTGAAAATTGTAGAAGATAATTCATGGATGAAGGGGGTATGTACACAACTTTGCAATATGAATTGTGGAGAAGGGGGTATGTTCCGTTTTTTTCATATAAAACACTAAATATAAACTTATGCTTCTTATTGCATATTATGCAACGTCTTTTATGGCTTTGCATAATATTTTTGTCAGTTGTCCATAAAGACTCAAAAAAACTCAAATTTGTAAGCAAAACTTTAAAGCCGATTTTCTCGTTTCACTCAAAATGCGACATACCCCCTTCATCCATGCATGTCTTCATTTAGTATAAAAGTTACTTCAGAAAATCTTCATACGGGTCAAAAAATCAATCAAGGTGAAAAAAGGTGGCAAATATTTGACAAGCCATTTATTTTCTGTCTGAGTGTTGCTTGAGTAATAAGACATTTACCAAGAAAGTAGAGCTTAATAACTTATTTACTAGCTCTGAAAATTCTCTTTGTTTTGGTTATTTTCTGCCGTTAATAGCAGATGCATACTGGAAAGGTAGAAACGTACTGGACAAATTTTCGGCATGCCTTGTAAATTTTGTTTTTGCTACAAACCGCACAGTAGGTTTGGCGAACTCTGTAGCATCATAACCGCCTGCTCAGGTACCTGGATAAGCCCTTTTTCTGGCCCAGAGCTGGATATATAATAATTGGTGAAATCAAACAATCCACTTTTTCTCATACATAGTTAACTTTGATAATTCCATGTAAATAACGTAAATATGTATGCATATGGTTTATTCGCACTATATATACAAAAATATAGTTAAAAAAAACTAAAACTCACGCTTTTAGAGTGTAATGAACCAAAAAGTTGAAAATAATTATAAAACCCCTACACAGTAGTATTGTAGAAAAACCGTCGTCCGCTTTGTTCCATAATCTTCGTTTTTTATTTAATTTATTTTTACCTTTTTAGTGCAATATTCTTTAAAAGCGTGTGTTTTCACTTTTTAACCTATATTTATATTTTACTTTTTAGTTAAATGTGTTATGAAGTAATCGATAAATATATCGAAGTATACCGCAGTCAAAACGAAACCTCTGGGCATCCACTTGCGTTTGATATCCATATTGTAGGCAATTTTCAATATTATTGTACAATCAAGGCATATTTCAAGGTTTTTGGGACAGTCTGAAGTTCAAATGACAGACTGAAGTGGAGCTACATACAAGCAAGCAAACATACATATGAATGTACATATGTACAAGTAAAGCTAATGAAAGCGTAGTAAAAAAACGAGCATTATGTAGGAAAAGCGTCTAGCGCTCGATATACCAAATTATGGCACAAAGCGGACCACGCTTTTTCCACAATACTACTGTGTAGGGGTTTTAAAATTATTTTCAACTTTTTAGTTCAATACACTCTAAAAGCGTGAGTTTTAGTTTTTTTAATATATTTATTTTTTACTTTTTAGTCAAATGTACTATGAAATTATCGATAAATTTATCGAAATATATCGAAATCCAAATGAAACCTGTGGCCTTCCCCTTTCGTTTGATACCCATATTCTAGGGAATTTTAAGTTATTTGGGCCTCACATTTTGACGATAACTCAGTTATCGATAAACTTATCAAAATATAGCGATGTCCAAATGAAACCTGGGACCTTCCCCTTTCGTTTGACACCCATATTGTAGGGAAATTTTAAGGTTTTTGGGCAATCATATTTTAACCGATAACTCAGTTATCGATAAATTTGTCGAAATATGTCGATGTCCAAATGAAACCTGGGACTTTCCCCTTTCGTTTGGTACCCATATTGTAGGGAAAGATTAAGGTTTTTGGTCATTCACATTTTGACCGATAACTAAGCTATCGATAAATTTATCGAGGTCCAAATGAAACCTGAGGTTTTCCCCTTTCGTTTGATACCCATATAGTAGGGAAATTTTAAGGATTTAGGACAATCACATTTTAACCGATAACTCAGTTATCGTTAAATTTATCGAAATATGTCGAAGTCCAAAAGAAACCTGGGGCCTTCCCCTTTCGTTTGATATCCATATTGTAGGGAAATTTTAAGGTTTTCGGGCAATCACATTTTGACCGATAACTAAGCTATCGATAAATTTATCGAAATATATCGAGGTCCAAATGAAACCTGAGGTTGTCCCCTTTCGTTTGATACCCATATTGTAGGGAAATTTTAAGGTTTTCGGGCAACCAAATTTTGACCGATAACTCAGTTATGGATAAATTTATCGAAATATATCGAAGTCCAAATGAAACCTGAGGTTGTCCCCTTTCGTTTGATACCCATATTGTAAGGAATTTTTAGGTTTTTGGGCAATCATATATTGACCGATAACTCAGTTATCGATAAATTTATCGAAATATATCGAAGTCCAAATGAAACCTGGGGCCTTCCCCTTTCGTTTGATACCCATATTGTAGGGACATTTTACGGTTTTTGGGCCACTGTGGCTTAGACCGAACGAGAGTCACATACATACAAGCAAACAAGCAAACAAACAAAGAAACATACAAACAAATAAACAAGCAAACATACAAGTGAACCTAATAAAAGCGTGGTAAAAATGTGTTTGTTTGAACTTTAGAATAGTCAGCACTTTCATTTACCAAGCTAAGTATTTGTGTTACGAATTGTTATTGTAAACAATTACACCTAAAGAGTGTACACCAGAAATTGCTTTCCATTGAGGATCCCGTTGTTTTTCAAGTCCCGAAAATCCCGGGATTTCTAGACCTAAATCCCGGGTTCACCGAAAATAAATAAAAATCAGTATGATACTATTAAAGAAATTGCTCATGTTCTTCACCCAGTAAAAATAACTATTGAAGCTTTGTGTGAACGCAATAAGGACTTATTCAAGTGCGATGTTGCCATGAATTTTATGTTAGAAGAAATTCAAATTAAGAAGTCTGCTTTAAGCAAGAACTTGCATTAAAAAACTCGTTAAAAGAATAAAGTAACGGAGAACAATTCTCTCCGATGTTTACGCCTTTTTAAATAATCCGAGTAATATATATGATTTAAAGTATGCATTTTCTAAAGAAATTAGCTTATCAGTCATTGGGGTGGAGCTCGAGAGCATCGTTCGTAATACAGAAAACATGCTTCATAGCGAAATCAATACTAATGTCACCGACGAAGTGGTTGAAGTTGACAAGCCCGTTAGTCTTAAAGAAAAGTTGCATCAAGATTTGACTAGTAGAAATTGATATTTTTTGTAATGGGGGCAACAAAGGTTATTACCTTCAGAAGCATTTCACTTTTTGTCAACAGTTCAACCCACAAGTGTTGAGGCAGAACGATGTCTTTCGAATGCAGGCTACATATGCAACAATTTCAGGTCCAGGTTAAGAGATGACACTATTAATGCAATAATTTCTTTAAGATCACACTTCAAACTTCAGAAAAAGTAATTTTTCTCTTCTTTTTATTTTTATCTACACTGAAATTTGTATTAATACTATGCATACCTGAATTGTCGGAGACCAAATGGAAAAAATTTAATTAAAAAAATAATTAACTATGTACGTAGTTTTCGCCACTATCGCTTAAGAATTTTTATTTTATTTTATATTATTTTATTTCATTTCATTTTATTTTATTTTATTTTTTTTATTTTATTTTATTTTATTTTATTTTATTTTATTTTATTTTATTTTATTTTATTTTATTTTATTTTATTTTATTTTATTTTATTTTATTTTATTTTATTTTATTTTATTTTATTTTATTTTATTTTATTTTATTTTATTTTATTTTATTTTATTTTATTTTATTTTATTTTATTTTATTTTATTTTATTTTATTTTATTTTATTTTATTTTATTTTATTTTATTTTATTTTATTTTATTTTATTTTATTTTATTTTATTTTATTTTATTTTATTTTATTTTATTTTATTTTATTTTATTTTATTTTATTTTATTTTATTTTATTTTATTTTATTTTATTTTATTTTATTTTATTTTATTTTATTTTATTTTATTTTATTTTATTTTATTTTATTTTATTTTATTTTATTTTATTTTATTTTATTTTATTTTATTTTATTTTATTTTATTTTATTTTATTTTATTTTATTTTATTTTATTTTATTTTATTTTATTTTATTTTATTTTATTTTATTTTATTTTATTTTATTTTATTTTATTTTATTTTATTTTATTTTATTTTATTTTATTTTATTTTATTTTATTTTATTTTATTTTATTTTATTTTATTTTATTTTATTTTATTTTATTTTATTTTATTTTATTTTATTTTATTTTATTTTATTTTATTTTATTTTATTTTATTTTATTTTATTTTATTTTATTTTATTTTATTTTATTTTATTTTATTTTATTTTATTTTATTTTATTTTATTTTATTTTATTCTATTTTATTTTATTTTATTTTATTTTATTTTGATTTATTTTATTTTTATATGGGGTGCCATTTTTAGCAAAAAAAATTCGGGACAATCCCGGGATCCCGGGATTGAACTTTTAAATCCCGAAAATCCCGAGAGGGTAGAAATCCCGGAAATTGGATTCCCTACTTTCCATACACTGAGTTGGATGTGGGGTATAGGTCGTTTGCGTAAACTTGGTAAGTTTTACAAAAGCTTTGCGGTTAGTTAGTTAGATATACTTGTGCTTGTTTGGAACGAAGATTTGATGGAGATTTAGTACATATTGCACACACTCACATATTGACAGACAGTAGTAACCGCATATTCAAGTTAGTTCCTGTGATAAAATAGTTTTATAATTCGGAATAATTAGTTGCGTGAATTCCAAAAACAATCGATAGCTTTGATTCATTCAGAATGAAAATATTAGGCTAGTCGTTTAGCAATACCAACATCAGTGACATGAAGATGGGAAAGACCTCTCCGAGCCAATCGAAACCACACTACTATTCTGGCCAGAGACTAATTTGAATTGGTGGTATTTAATGACAGCAGTGAGCCAAAACCATCTGCAGAATCTATGTAAAAAAAATTTGAACAAACACTTGATACTAATATAATAACAAAAAAAATTGAATATTGTGAAGGTACCTACTCAGACAAAGGAAAAGCTGGCCGAGTGCTGACCTTTGCAAGACATCTTTCTACTACATACATATGTACGTACCAAATAAAGTATATGGGAAACACCCATGAGATGACAATCAAAGACGCCAATAAAAGAGAACTAACTGCAAGAAGTTCTACCAACAGGTAAATCAAGTTGCAAATCCAGTTATCCTGCTAGCGTATAGTTAAGCATGCAAAATATCAAAAGGAAGTATCTATAAAATACAAAATAAAATAAAAAGAATAAAGTATCAAGTAAACAAAATAACTGTAATAAAGTACAAAATGTGCAGCAAGATAATAAAAGGGATTACTTTATATATAACAATAACGGTAGGCATTCTTCAAAGGCATGAAGCAAAAAACTGATACTTCAGCATATTCACTTAGAAACAATAAAAGTATAAAGTTTATAGGAAATTGCATCTCGCATACTCGGAAGTGAGCTTGCATACTTTACAAATGTACATATATAAATCCAAAAGGTGAAGAGAAACATATTCGATTAGAACAATTAATACTTTTTAAAGGAAGAATGAAACAGCTAAATACATATGTATGTCTAAATATGGGTGATATAACATATATTTCATACCGATTGTTTTGAATCACAGATTCAAAGGAAATGAACCAGTGTACCTTCAAATGCCGGATGCCGAAATTGACAGTCCTTGGCCGGATATGAACCCGGTATGCTGCGTTACTCCCTTGTGGTACTGCCCGACTGTCGTGGTAGCGATTTGCTATGACCAGTGGAACCTTCTAGGTCATGTCATCCCTCCATCCGTGGGGAAGGAGAAGATTGGTAATGAGAGGTGAGAGGCATCATATCCGTAGATCAACCATTGAGTTAGAACGCCATTACCTATGTAAATATTTGTCGCCACTTACGACCGGTATGCCTAACTCGGGCATATTCAAAACCCCTAACCCGCAGGGGAATAACGCTATGTATGGAAGAAATTTCTGCAAAATAAATTAAAAAAAAATGTACTACTTTTTCTAATAGAAAAAGATCTCGTAAATTTTTTTTCGATGCCATCATTCAGCTATAACTAAATTTCCTCTTTCGAAATCTGATACTGAGGTCAAAACGTGTCTTTTGGAACATTCTTTGATAAAAAAAAATATGTTCCCACAAAAAGACAAAAGGCATAAATAAAATTCAAAATCGTTTGGAACCGGTTCCGGCTTTTGAAACGGTTTCAGTTTCGTTCTTTTTCAGATCAAAATAACGGTTACGGTTTAGGTTTCGGTTTTGAAAAATGAATCGGTTACGGTTACGGTTTCGGTTTCGGTGTTAGTCCTTCCTGGAAGTGAATATCTAATGATAACCAGGCAGTTTAAGAGCTATTATAAGTTCCTTGCCATCGGATACTTGCTTATGCAGTATCGACCAAAACAAAAAAAAATAATTTAATTTACACTAATATAAAAATTAATTCCTTGCAGGACGGTTTGAACTTTTTCAACATCAAGTTTTTAAGTATGTGTATATTTTTGTAATTAAATGCTATGAAACTATTGCCTGCAGTCAAAAGCCAAATTTTGTAGCATACGAACGATATCTACACCAACACGCATGGATGTACATATGCATCAGGCCTAGGCACTTAGTGGGACAATTGTCCGAGAATCTGAGAACCAAATTCACATAGATTATTACGCTCTTTGCTTGGCCTCTCGAACAATGACATTGTTGCTATGGTCGCATTGACCAATCAATGGATGTCGTTGGTTATGCACGGATTCTGTACTTGCTAGTGAGCGACGGAGCAAACAGATGCGATGATCGCTCTTTCGCTTACACCCCTTTATTTCCAATTTTGCCGGGTCCTGATATGCATGGATGTATGTATGTGCGGATAACTCCCCATCTATGATGAGTTTTCCAACTCTTCATTTGGTGTGCAGCATGCGCCTTTGTGCGGCAAATGAGTATAACTCAAAAAAAAAAAGAATGCAGCAAAAGCAACAAAATTGAATGCTTCTAACAACTTTTGCTTCAACTTTGGTCCGCCGTTTCTATAGCAAATGCCTGATGAACTGAGTCACGGCAAACTGAGTGAATAGCTCATGGGTGAATGGTAAATGCCAACAGTTGCCAGTTGCCGACAGCAAAAGCGGTTGGGTCGCATACAATAGCCAACGGAAATGGTCAACGAGCACACACATTTTTAATTAAACGTACGTGATGTCAAAGTGAAAATTATAAATGAACTAACTGTGGGTTAGTCAAGCGTAATGGTCGATGCAACACGCGAACGATGCTGACCTGGTGCATATCCTAAAATAAACTAACTCAGCTGGAGATAACAGCATGACAATAATTATAATAATGAAGATAGTAGATTTGCGTGAAGTAGAAAGATTAACTATTTTGCGGAAAATAACTTTTTTGCTACAAAAAAATGCGAGTACATACTAACTCTTTGGTACTCATATAAAGGAAAAATTTATATTTTCACACAATTCTTCAAACAAGCTAAAGCATTTGGTAGTCACTCCTTCATTCCAACGATACGTGGTGGCACTACCAAAAAATGAAAAAGATAAGAGACTTTTATGTATCAAAATGTTTGGGAGGAAAAAGTTGTCGACTGACCCATATAATTCCTTCAGGCCCGATCTTCTAATGTCATTAATTGTATGCCCAATTTATTTCTCTTTTCACCGAATTCTCAAAATGCCCTCGTACTTATGTATATAGTTGTTGCGAATATCGTCCTTTCAAATCTAGTCTTTAAAAGAATTAACAAATTTCACCACTCCGAAGATGAGTTTCGGTGACGACCATAAGTTTATTTTCTACATATTGTTGTTGTGCTCATGTTGTGCCTGTAGCATAGTTGGCTGATGACATTTACCTTTACAACGTATGTCATATGCACAATTTATGATAAATTATCTTCTATTTAATTTTTCTATCTATCTGTGTGCTCCTTGCACCTTTCTTTTACATACGGGCTTCGTCACAAAGCAAAGCCATAAACAAACAACGACCACAAACATATTTCTATACCACAGTCGCAATCTTTTGTAACCGATATAAAGGCCAAAGGAATACTGAAATGAATAGTAAAACTTATTTGAAACAACAGCATAAATCGATCGATCAAAAGACTTTCCAGCATTCCTGTTTTATAAGACTAGACGTAATATAGATCAATCAAGCAAAACGGCACATCCAAAGGGCGATATTACTAACTATGTCACTCTAGTCTATTTAATTTTAAGAGATGACTTTATTCAAACCCCAATGCTTAACGAATACTCACCAGAAATCACTCATTTCTGTGTTTTAATTTTTATTATTTAAGCGTTTTTGAAAGAGTCCAGAAATTATTCCATTAAAATTGTTATATGTTAAAAAAATAGTCCGAAATGGATTTCCGTTCCCTGAAAAGTTCCGAGTAAGACCAGAAAAAGTTCGGAAATGATCCCGAATAATTCCCGAAGTGATCTCGAAATAGTTCTTAGCTATCGCGAAATAATCCCAAAATCCTTTCTATATGGCCCTGAATAAAATCAAGTAGTCCCAACAAAAGCCATGTTTAGTCGAACAATGATAACGAAAAGCCCTTAAAGCGCCCGAAGATATTTTCAAACAGGGTTGCCTGCCACCTAACGGTGTTTTCTTTATTCGGGAACGGCTATGGTTTATTCTTAGGCTTAGACTTTCAATTTGATGTTGTAACTTGAAGCAATTCAGAACATAGCCATTTTTTTTTTATTCAGCAAGATATCTCAAAATGGGAGTCAAAGGTAAGGTATTTTCGGCCGTATACCTACATATACCATCATACCAGTATCTCCTTCGCTTTCCAATGAACATATTTTCAGGCAGTGTTACCCTAGCCGCCAAACAGGCTAATGGCTTTAGCTAAGGTCATTTTTGGTACTGCACAGCACTAGTTTTTGATTTTTCACCATGGCTGGTTGCAGGGCTACAAGGAACCCCCGGAAATTTGCAAAGCTATTTTCAGGAATTTGTAGTTCAATCTTTGTGCTACACATTCATGTTTCTGGGACAACACAAATGTCTATAGGTATATTGAATTTCCAGATTTTTTAAAATTTTCGTTGATCCAGAGGAATAAATGTGCTTTACTCAAAAATAGACACCATGGCAATTTTGCTACACATTCGTGTTTCTGGCACAACGAAAATTTTTAAAAAGTTAGAAATTCAATTTTTAAACATTTTCGTTGCGCCGAAAACATGAATGTGCTACAGATTTATGCTTCTGGCGCAACGAAAAAAAGTTCATGTTTCCAAAGAAAGAATTGTTCATTAAAACTTCTCCAAAGAACTTTTTCAATGAAATTTAAGAATATTTCTTAGCATATAAGTACTTTTTCTTAAAATATGTAAACAAATCCTCAGAAATCATGAATTCATTACTAAATTGTAAAATAGTTTTCTTAGAATCAATGGATTTTTTCTTTAATTCTAAGAAATATCAGCTTGAACTTCCATGAAACTTTTTTCTTAAAAATCTCATCGAGCAATTTTTTATTCTAAATCTCTGTCTGCGGTGCTTTTTAAAATGAATTTGAAAGTTTAGCCATTAAATATTTTAAAATAATATCATTTCAAAATTTGGAATTAATATTCGTAAGTCAAGCAATTAAATATTTTAAAATCTTATAATACCAAAAAAAAATTTGGAATTAAAAACTGTGCCATTTTGAGTTTGAGTACACAGAGCCAAAAAGTGCACCTATAATCAAAGAGATTGACGTCTAAAAAAGCTTTTTGGCCGGGGAGAGCGAGTGGGGACAAATTTGAAGAAATTTGTGCTAGGAAATCTCTTTGGTTGTAGCTTGAATTTCTTCTCAAAATTATTGAAAAGGAAATCGGCCAAAAAGAAGGAGTTAGCTTCTTATTTATGAATTTTGTATGTACTTTTGTCAAAAACGTTCAATTGTTAGAAGAAATCGGCTTGTTTTTATAATATACTAGCTGACCCGGCAGACGTTGTCCTGCCACAAATTTATTTCCCTGTCTGTTTCTCTAACCCGATCCCTATATCTATTTTAAACCATATCCCTATCTCCTTCATATAGGAGAAACCACGCCCCCTTTTTCCTTATCCCCAGTTTTTTTTTGGAGGTGTCCGGGATTGATCTTATATAACTCCTCACACAATTGCAGTGGTCTAACCTAAATACTTCTAGAGATATGGACTATGAAGTATTTTATTCGTATGGGAGGTGCCGCGCCCCCTTTATCGTTAACTCGAGTTTTTTGGGAGGTATTAGGGATCGATCACATATAAACCCTCACCAAATTTCAGTGGTCTAACATGAATACTTCCAGAGATATCGACTATGAAATATTTCATTTGTATGGGAGGTGCCACGCCCCCGTTTTCGTTATCCCCAGCTTTTTTGGAGGTGGTAGGGGTCGATCTCATATAATCCCTTACCAAATTTCAGTGGTCTAACATGAATACTTCCAGAGATATCGACTATGAAGTATTTCATTCGTATGGGAGGTGCCACGCCCCCTTTTTGGTTAACCCCCAGTTTTATGGGTGAGAATGGTGTTGTTATCCTATAGGTCTGTACCGATTTCCAGGTCCCTACCTTAAACCCATTTAGAGATATTCAGTGGTCTAACATAAATACTTGCAGAGATATGGGCTATGAAATGTTTCCTTCATATAGGAGAAACCACGCCCCCTTTTTCCTTATCCCCAGTTTTTTTGGAGGTGTCCGGGATTGATCTTATATAACTCCTCACAAAATTTCAGTGGTCTAACCTAAACACTTCCCGAGATATGGACTATGAAGTATTTCATTCGTATGGGAGGTGCCACGCCCCCTTTTTCGTTACCCTAGTTTTTTTGGAGGTGGTAGGGATCGATCTCATATAACCCCTTACCAAATTTCAGTGGTCTAACATGAATACTTCTAGAGATATCGACTATGAAGTATTTCATTCGTATGGGAGGTGCCACGCCCCCTTTTTGGTTAACCCCCAGTTTTATGGGTGTGAATGGTGTTGTTATCCTATAGGTCTGTACCGATTTCCAGGTCCCTACCTTAAACCCATTTAGAAATATTCACCTTGAAGAAAAATGTTTGTATGGGAGGTGCCACGCCCCCCTAATATTTTGTTCTGATTTTATAACATGACCTGCGCGTGGTAATAACAAACAAACCCCCTAAAGGAAGTATATGATTTGGTTCAGCCGTTTTCGAGTTTTAGCGTAACGACTGAACACCATTTCATTTTTATATATATAGATTAACAACCAAAATAATTAAAGATTGTATGGGAGGTACCACGCCCCCTTTTTCGATAACCCCAAGTTTTATGGGTGAGAATGGTGTTGTTATCCTATAGCTCTATACCTATTTTCATGTTCCTACCTTAAACACTTTTGAAGATATTCACCTTGAAAAATTCAGTTTGTATGGGAGGTGCCACGCCCCCTTTTCCGATTACCCCTTCTTTTATGTGTAAGAAGGCTTTTGATACCATATAGGTCTATACCAATTTTCAAGTCCCTACCTTGAACCCTTTCACATATATTCTGCTTAAAAAATTTAGTTTGTATGGGAGGTACCACGCCCCCTTATTGGATAACCCCAAGTTTTATGGATGAGAATGGTGTTGTTATCCTATAGCTCTATACCAATTTTCATGTTCCTACCTTAAACACTTTTGAAGATATTCAACTTGAAAAATTCAGTTTGTATGGGAGGTGCCACGCCCCCTTAATATTTTGTTCTGATTTTAAGACATGACCTGCGCGTGGTAATAACAAACAAATCCCCCAAAGGAAGTATTTCATTTGGTTCAGCCGTTTTCGAGTTTTAGCGTTACAATTATACACCATTTCATTTTTATATATATAGATGAGAACATCCTCTTATTTTCACTAAACTATTTATTTTTAAAAGATCCCTTATTAATTCAAATTTTGCTATTAAAGTCTCAACATATGTAAGGCAATAAGGCAAGTGGACATGTGGTGAGGCAAAAAGAACAAAGGGGTAATTAGACATTGGCAAGTTAAGTATACGATGGCATGGTAGTGTAGATTAGACTAAACTAGACATCTGGGTTGAGCGTTCATTTTTTTTTTTTTAATTTGAAATATTAAAAAGAAAATCTTCTTAATATTATGTGATTATCTACTCAGTTTTATTAAAAAGAAACACCCAGTCAGAATAAGACGGGCATCTTATTGGAAAAATATTATAGAGAAATCCTTCTGATTTAGAGGGTATTTTATGTGACTTTTTGCATTTCTGTGCATTTTATATTAAAATCATATTAGGTTTGTTTATTGGGCTGCTCTAGCTTACGCCAAATTGAGATATTTCACAAAATTGTCTTTAACGAACACTTTTCTTGCTCTAGGTTGCTCTATCTTTTGTTTCATGAGTACGCTCAAAACAAAATTAGAGTAATCCAGATCACAAATTTCTGCTCTAGCTTTTTTTATGGAGTAAGTTAGAGCAGAGAAGCAATTGTCAGTCAGGAAAAAATAAATTTTTGAAAACTTCAAAAAAATTAGCTTGTAAGAAAATCAGTGTTTTTGTATACGTGAATTTGATTTAAACAAAAAAACCAAATAAAAAGAAACAATCGAGATTCAAGTGTTTCGTGGCATTTCTGCTCTCATTTGCTCTAA
This sequence comes from Campiglossa producta, assembly GCA_964058755.1. NCBI lineage: Eukaryota > Metazoa > Arthropoda > Insecta > Diptera > Tephritidae > Campiglossa > Campiglossa producta. The sequence continues at coordinate 48,462,473 of CAXKVI010000001.1, read as the reverse complement.
GTTGCTCTATTTATATTTTGACAGCTGCCCTGTTCTGCTCTGCTCTAACCTACTCTGAACTTTTTTTTGGTCAGTAAACAAACCTATTATAAGATGCGAGCTTTTTGTAAATCACATCATTAAACTTAAACATTACGTGATGTTCAGTTAAAATGTGACAAGCAATGTTGACGCTATTTGCATTTCAATTAGGAAATCAAATCAATGACTATATTTCCAACTTTCTGTTGACACACTATTTCCATTTGCGATGCGAAATAAAGTCAATTGACACTATTTCCTTTGATTATGGTACCTGTTACCTATGTAATATTTACTACATGTAATAATAATTATAATTATAAAAAAATAAGAATTATTTGGCACTTTTCTTAGTTCTGGAATAACCATATTTATTCTCTTGGCAGGAATATATACACGCGTTTTTTTTTTTTTCAAATAGGCCTAACCCTCACAAATCTAATAAAACACATGTCCTTATGAAATTTTATGATTGTTGATTTTCCAACTCAACAATATAAGATTACGTTTTATGAATGTTCATAGCATACCCATGTATGTACTTTAGCTAGTTCATAAGCCGTGCAACCAAACAATATGCGCGGCTAGCTAGAGGCAACTTGTCTACCATAATTACAACAAGCATGTAGGATAAATTAGTTGAACTGTTGTTTGGGCGCTCGCAGCAATTTTACCTTTTACTTTTCTTTTATGATGTACATGTACACATGTTTGTAACATAGTTATGAGTATGTACACAACAGCATGCGCCATAATATCTTGCTGATTCCTAGATACACGTGCTACGTTATACAAAACTCGAATTTCCTCTTCAAACACTGCATGATTTGAGTTCAGCTATTAGTTAGGATCTCGCAGAATCCTATAGATACGCTGAAAAGTTTTTCATTCCTTTTTTTAGCTTTTGGCTTTTCTTCTTCTTCTTGTCATGTTGTTGGCATGTGATTTAACCGTTTTGTCCTTTTGTTGCCCGCCATGCGCTCGTGTCGATTCTTTATTGTTGTTGTATTGTTATTAATGTTCATGTTTTCATTTATGTATGTTTAGCTATTCTTTCGTTGTTATGCCTGATTTGTTTGGTTTTCGTGTCCGCTGTTGTTTGTTTATTTGCTTTTCTTCTTTACATCCTTTGATAACTCTTGTATGTCCCTTAATTGTTACTATTGTTTGGCGCATAATTTTAATATGACCTGATGGGCGTTTTGTAGGATAAGCGTGAGTTTTTGTATGAATTATTTATTTATCGCTCAAATAGGCGCAGTTTTAACGTATGCATGTATGCACGTGTGGCGACAGCTGTGACATGCTGTATAGTTTAAGTACTTTTATCGTGATTCAATTTGGAAAAGTTTTGGGGGGTTTTAAATTTGCGACCGCCTTTGTTCCATAAGGTACATGTAGCTACAATTCTCGGAATGAACATTAAATTAGCATTCAAGATTTTAAAGCTTAAAGTTCTTAGCCGCGGATGAAATGTTTGTTTGAAAGTGGAATTGAAACGAAACTGGTAATTTTCATATAGCCGAAGGGAGGGGTGAACAAAGAGTTGTGGTGAAGATAGGTGCTACGGAAGTGCATGGGCTACAAGAACGTGCAGTTGTTTTTCCGGCCTAAAGTATTTTAGTGGCGGATTTAAGGGTAAAACATAAGTAAAAATTTAGCGCTAACTTGACTTACCCAAAATTATCCAAAAATGACCCAAAAGTAATCTCAAAATAATCCTAAAATATTTCCCAAAATGGTACGAAATTGAACCCGAAAGGACCCAAAAATTATCCGAAATGACCCTAAAATTATCCCAAAATGATCCAAAAATGAACCCCAAATTATCCAAAAAACATCCATAAATGTATACTAAAATGATTCCAAAATGTTCCCAAAATAATCCTAAAATAATCCCAAAACGACCCCAAAAAGACCCTAAAATGTTCCCGAAATTAACCAAAAATTATCCCAAAATTATCCAAAAATGATCCCAAAATGACTCCAAAATGATCCGAAAATGTCCCCAAAATTGTCCCAAATTAATCCAAAATTGAACTTATAATGATCTCAAAATAGCCCCAAAACTAGTCCAAAGTGACCCTTAAATGATCTCAAAATAATCCAAATATGATCCCAAAAGTATACAATACAAATACAAGACCGTAAAATGGTAACCCTGGGCGCCTATCCCACTTGAAAATATTTTAGTTGGTATGTCGGCGAAAACAAATTTCATTTGATACCCATATTGGCATATCGCATAATTAAAAAAAATTGAGATAGGTGGCAACACTGTACACCCCCCAAAGTGGAACCCCCAAGTGGATAGTCTCAGAATCAATCATACTATCAATATGCCAAGTTTCATCCAAATCGGTCAAGCGGTTCCCGAAATAGTCCGGATATACAAATATACTGCGGTAAGGTGCAACCCTAGGTGGCAACCCTAATTGAAAATATTTTAGTTGGCATGTCGGCGAAAATACCTGAACTGAAGCGTGTTAGTCTTCCACGCAGAAAAAGAAATGTGCTAGTTTTCCACGCAAACAACGAAGTCTAGATTAAGGCGTTGGGTCCCATTTTTGATGCACTAACACCCAAGCCTACTGCCAGCCTGGTATGGCTAAAAATGTTAAAAACATTCTGTTTCTGTTTTCTGTTCTGCAAGTTACTACAGTCAGTAAACCCATCTATCTTTGGGTTAAACCTCATAGTTCTAAGATGTTGCTTATGCAATGTCCCAATTTTAGAAAAAATTTAAAGCACCACACCAAAAATTTAAAGAAATACCATTACAGTTTTGTAGAGCATCCGAAATGTATCCTTCGATGTCACAATGGCTACCCGACATGTCCAGCCACTGGCTGACTAAATCTCTCCGAACTGAGTGACGTCTCGAAGACTAGGAATATGGGTCAGGTTATCTTTATTTAAGACCTCTAATGTATCTTCCAAAGCCTCCATATCCTTGTATAAGGGATGGGAATTTTCGAAGGACATAATTCATACCACATTCACGCGATAGTAATACAAATATAGTGATTCTAATGTATACCACAAGGTACATGGGCGCCTATATGGATATCGAGGAGAAGCTTAACATCGTCCTGAACAGGCCTATCGAAAGAACACTGATTGGTTTAGGAGTCAAGAGGGTTAAATTCATGGGCACGCTTATTTGCTGTTAAAATTTGTAAACCCCTATCGCAACTTATATTTTAACCTAAATACCAATTAGTCCGAAGACTTTTTGTACATATTTCAGCCGCATGCCAATGAGTATTTGCTCGGAGCACTAAAAGGCTTTCTCCAGACAAGAACCACTTCTTAACACAAGGATTAGTCTTTACATGCATTAACCTTGTTTTCACACATAAAATAGTAAATGAAACAATAAGGAAATGCATGAAAAATAACACAAAAGTAAAGTTTGCATGTCGTAAGAAAATTTCAAGAAATGCTAAGAAATGAGAATGTTAAAGAATTAATGTTAGCCAATGAATGCGAACTAAGTGAAAACAGGACAACACTGGCCAAAGTACACCACTGAGGAAGGGATAAGCACTTAAGTACTTTTAATGATATGCAGCATCAAATAAGCAAGTGAGACAAAAAGCAAAGGGCTTTACTTAAGAGAAGATGAAAAAATATGAAAAGTGAACATGATCTTAACTATTATCCATACAGTCTTGTTATCGCATCTTGCAACTACTTTCAGCATGACAATAGTTGGATATTTTTATAAATAATATGCAAAAGCCAAAACTATATTGGCAACGAGCTATCACAACACAACAAAAATGCGTTCGTAACTAGCATGGTCTCTGATAAAACGAAAAAAAAGGTAAACAGACACTTACGCACATAGAAATGAAATGTATAGGTGAATGATAGCGGGCTTCCTAGCTATCATTGAGAAAATTGCAAAAGCGCAAATTTAGTCCATACATATACATGCATAGGTACATATACGAGCATGCAGTTAACTGTTATACCACTCAAGCAACAGAGAAGTGTGCTCACTTCCCAAACATATTTTATGTGCAAAGGAAGCTGTGCGTATACCATGGCGTATGAGTAACTTCGATTTGAGCGAATACTCGTTGCGAGAAGAAGAGTTATGAGAGCGTCGTTGTCAAAAACGAGAGCGTATCACTTCGAAAATTCGTTCGACGAAACTGACCTACCACACATATTTCTCAGAATAAAAGGTGAGTCGAAACAAAGTATAGGTTTGTGTGTTCTATTTTAGTTTTCAAGGAATATGACAATGTACGACGCTTTTTCGTTTAAAGACCGAAATGTCAAAATATTCGAATTTTCTCAAACGAAATGCAACTTTGTTATTTCTCGCAAAAATACAGAGAGTCGTATGATTCTATTATTTTCGTAAAAATATATATGCTTTCTTGCATTGCACGCTGCACTCGATTCTGTGCATGCTGTTCGGCTATGCCAATGTCAGTCGATATATTTCGTTGGACTTGTTCGAGCGGCGACGGTTAGTTTTTGTGCGGTGAATTTGCGTATAGTGCATTAAATATTGCATAAAAGCGAAAGCGTGGCTATTAAGATTGTGTGAAAATGTGATTGTTGATATGAGCTACAATTGGATAATTTATTTGCGGTATTCAAAAAATTTAAGAAATAAGCAAATAAGAACATTTGTTATGTTTTAATTGTGCTCCTTTATCCCAGTGATTCTTGACAATGCATTTGAAGGCGATTTAAACAGGAAGGAGATTGTACATAAATGCTTTTCTTGGTGAGTTGACAAGCCATTTGTTAATACAAAAATACCTATTGAAAACATAAATAAAAGACATATCATCTGCAACTCAATGAAAAAAATTACTCTAAAATAAATAAAAAATAAAAAAAAAAATAAAAAATAAAATAAAATAAAATAAAATAAAATAAAATAAAATAAAATAAAATAAAATAAAATAAAATAAAATAAAATAAAATAAAATAAAATAAAATAAAATAAAATAAAATAAAATAAAATAAAATAAAATAAAATAAAATAAAATAAAATAAAATAAAATAAAATAAAATAAAATAAAATAAAATAAAATAAATTTTTATCCAACACATCACCGGTGCATGTGTGACGTTGGAAGCAACTTAATATCTAGCAAGGCATATCCAGGTGGCAAAAATCGTGCGCTAATCACTAGCGATGTATTACAATTTATATACAGAAAAATGTCCGCATTACAAACAAATCCCAGAGACAATTCTCGAAAACTGTGACTAAAAAATTTATTGGGATCTATTGGGATCGACTTCCAAGCATCGACAAGTATCCAAATCAGGGTATACCAAATACACAAAACCTGCAAGAGTGGAGAAAATGCCATAGTGTGGCTTACGAAATAAAGTAGAAGTGAAAGCTAGAAAATGTCGACATCATACCAATATCTCCAACCGGAGTCATCCCAAAATCTTTAAACTGTAGCCGTGAGAAGCTTCAAGAAGGCTGTTATTTTATCGAAAATTCTATTGTTAGGAATTGCATACGTTAAGCTAGAAAAATGTGTTTTATATAAAAAATCTGTGATTTCAAATGATTTGGCAAAAGTAGTTTTGTCACATAAATTAAAATATTCTAATCGGTTCAGCTCTCTGAGATCCCTGTAGTTGTTTAATGACTAAATAGATAGTACGGTTAAAAAATCCCAATAATTTGTACTGACGCATTCCAACGTACATCTGTATCTTCAAACAAACCCTATAAATATCAATTTTTACAACGCGCACAAAACATTTAACAACCCGAACCAACATCCCAGCCCAAATGCGCTTAATACTTGTAAAAGTCCGCTTAGTCTCGATTGTCCTCATTTACGCCAGAATTTTTAGGTCGCATCAAGTGTTTAAAAAAAGAAAAGTCAGTTGTTTTGTGTGAATTTCATTTCGTTATTTTTTTGCTTTGTTTTCGTTCTTTTGTTCGGCATTGTGATGCTTTTTTTTTGCGATTATCCTTTTGGAAAAGACCGTACTAAGTTCACTTAATTTCAGTTCGTTGACAGTGTCGCACGCTGCTCATTAGCATAAGGTTACAAGCATATGTAAATTCATATGGCGACAAGTGTATGTGTGTGTGTGTGTATTAGAGTAGTCCATCTTAAAAGGTAAAAAATATATTTTTTTTTAATTTCTTGCCTCCCATCCCACATAAATGTTTCATTACGCTAAAAGTTATTTGTGTCAAAATTTGAAATAAATTGGATAAATCTAACCCGAGCCACAGGCAAGTCAAATAGTTTATATTAAAATAAAATAAAACATTACTTTTCCAAAATGTGATTTCATATATATTAATTTTTCCCTATGCTGCAAGTTCACGATGCCATATTTTTTACACATTTTTAGATAATAAAATTCTTCATTGCTTAGATAATATAAATTCTTAGATATAATTCAATGTCTTCTTAAATTGGTCAAACGGCATGTTGTGTGACACCCCTTCTCTTTATTTTAGCTCACTTATTTTTTAATGGGGTTATTTTTCATCAATTGAAATCATTTCCATGGTTGGGAGATTAAACTTTCCGAAATCGAAAAAGATGGACCACCCTAGTGTTTTTGTACATATGTAAGTGCATATTCATATTTCAACTTATGTAGATATGTAATTTCACGGGCATGTGAAGAAACGTTGCAACGCTGTACGGATTTCATAATAAGTAAAAAGTAATGCATGAATGTGTGTGAAATTGCTGCAACTGTTGCAAATCACTCATACGCAGTTTAGCACCGTAAAAGCTTTTATGCATGCGAGTAAATATTAAGGTGTAGATAAAACGAACTATGTTTAAAGAGAAGATGAGATGGCCCTCGGAGTATTTGAGAGAAAAGTTCTCCGGAAGATCTATGTTTCTTCCCGTGATGCCAACGGTGAGTATCGAAGGAGATTTAACGATGAGCTATACGAGCTTTACGCAGATCTGACCATAGTCCAGCGAATACCCAATGAATAAAGGGAAAAAAATTAAATCCCAAAGGCTCCGCTGGCTGGAATGAGTGGCGTGATTTGATAGGCAACGGCCAAAATGGCTTAGGCGGTTAAAAGCCAATAAATGATGATGTGATGATGATATTTAAAGATTATATCGTCGCTCCCAACGAAGACTATCACGGTTCAGTTAGCGTGGAAGACTAACACGGTTCGTTCTCTGCGTCGAAGACTAATGCTAAGGATACACACACGGAGATTATCTCCAATAAATCTTCTTTAATCAGATCCAAATTTTACCCTGATACACACAAAAATGAAGATTAACAGCAATGAGAATTACTACTTTGGTTGTTATTGCACTATATTCTTACCTACCTCAGCGACATCTAGTTGTCGAAAGTCGGATCTTAGAAACCAGCGCGACGCCTATCTGTCAGCTACCCTTAATTTCCTAGTGTTTCTTGGTGTTGTTGTCTATTTATGTACAGAGTGTTGCCAGTGCAAATTTTTTAAAACTGCTCAAATCTTCTTAATTTTTGGGAGTTTATAATGAAGATTGTGCTCAAGTTAACTCCCAAAAGCGCAGTTAATTCGGAATTTGCGCTAATGTATCAGCCGTATAACACAGTTCAGTTCGGGTGTGTATGTTTGTGGTCGTAACACTCTAAAAGTACTGAATGGAATTGAATCGTTGGATTGCTAGACGCTCAACTTAAAGTTTAAGATATTATTTTTTGCGATATCTCAACGGGGTTATCGCCCAATATGTGGTACAATATGGGTGTCAAACGAATGGTGTCAATGAGTGCTATAATATGCCATGTGATTCATTGAAATATCTGAAATATATATCTTGAAATTTCGATACGCATACGAATTCGCGGGCACCAGCTAGTTTAAAATAAATGAAAATAAAATATAAAAATTAAAAATCGAATAAATTAAAGTAAAAAATTAAAATTTGAATAAAATAAAGTAAAAAATTAAATTAAATAAATTTAAATAAAATAAAGTTAAATTATAACTCTTGACTTATTTTTTATTTCGTTCCACCCTAGTGTCTGAAATAGTAAATAAGGATATTTATTTCAGTTATTACTCATAAAAAATACGAAAAAAAACTAAATTAAAAGTAGTAAAATATCACAAAAAGCTACAATTACCGCAGTTAAATGAGTGAAATGTGGAAAATGAGGAAATATCATGAAAATGAAGCACGTACCACTACGTCAGCGCATACAAAATTTTTGTCGTCAAATTTTTCGATTCATGTATGAATATATGTATGTATGGATGTACATGCGGCTAACTTTTTATAAGTGAATGCATGTGTGTAAGTTTCAAACCATCTGCAATGCGGCGTCAAACAGCGATCTTACCTACATATGTGCAAATGGATAACAATGACATTACTAAAAGAAATGTCAGATAAAAGAGAGCGAAAAGTAACAGTAACGACTGATAACATTTTAAGGTATTGGTGCATTTATGTAAAACAGTGGATGATACTGGTGACTAGGGTTCAAATGCCTCAGAGCAAATTAGTGTAAAATCTTATAGTTTTCGAAAGTAAGATATCCCATATTCGGTGTCAGGTTTAAAGATCTGTTTAAATAAGTAGTTCAATAATGAGTGGTACCAGTCTGTTTTCACATCCATATATATGTTCATATTTTTGCTCTGATTACGTATTTTTTGTGTGGTGACGCCAGGCCCATGTGGATCTAAAAAAACAATCTGGTTTTATAAAGCGAGTAAAAATTTTTTCAGAAACAATTGCTTCAACAGACAGTAACTCATACATATTACAAATACCAGCTAACTCGGAGGTATCAGAGTTTTGTTTTACATTACCATCGAAACCTGAACGAAGGTGAAAATTTGAAGACACCAGATCAACGGGAATTTAGTTAAATGTGGAATGCAAAACCTCGGGGAATGCAATTTTTCAAGTATCGCAACCATGCGCCACTTCCATAGTGTGTATGTGTCTGTATGCCGCCAAATATTAAAACCAAAATTAAATTATGGTTCCTTGGCCCCAGAAATATTATTAAATTATTTTAAAAAATGTGTCTCTTTACAAACCACCCTCTGGAAAGAAAACCTCTAGGGTGACCCGAAAAATCTTACTTTAGATTCCGATTTGGCAAACACAAAACCTTCAAAAACTGTTGAGAAAACTGGTGGGATTTTTAAACAACTTCAATTTGGTTGTACAGTGTTATTTAGAAAACAGGGTCGGCCCTCGGCAGTGGTTTGGCAAACTCTGTCATGAAAGGGTCTCAGCAAAAATTCATCTGCTTTGCAGGTGATGTTAGGGCACTATTTGTTTTCCTATAGGTGACATACGTATCGTTACCTTAATTCACAAAGGCCCTAATGTCCGTTAAGGCCTTTGTGAATTAAGGTAACAACGATATATTTTAATTATGAGCCAAATTGGACCTTAAATGCGGATGTAGTTAACATGGCGACGATAGCGCCAACTAGCAGATATTTTTTTTATGTATACTCCGCATTCCGTATATGGAATTTATATTCAGTTGTTATTTGCAGATTTACCCCCATATTCATAAAAAATGGTTTGTATAGCTTTTTAAAATGACATTTTCATACAAATTTTGAAAATAAGAGCTTAATAAACCTTTTATATTTTTTATGAATAAGGGGGTTGGAGTTTATGCCAAAAAAATGTACTGCTTTTTCCATTTTCGAAAAGCTTTCTTTTTGTGCCAAGGCATCGAATAGGTGCTTTATATTCCAACAAAGGAGAAAAAATACGTCTTATAAAAACAAGTAAGGCAGTCTAAGTTCAGATAAACCGAACATTAAATACCCAGCTGTAGTGTCGAAATTAGGCGTGGTCAACGATCAATTTTTACCAATTTCATACCACCAGGAAACCTGCCAAATTTTATCATTCTACTATGTATAATAAGTTTTAAAGTTATGACCTGTCGAATTTTTAAAAATGCCCCTCTTAAAAATTCGTGATGCCACGCCCACTTTGAAAATTTAACCAAAAATCACAATAGAATGGCCAGGAGGATTTGTCCACCAAAATATACTATTTTAGCTATTTCCCTTACACAATTATGTCAATTTATGTGATTTTCAAAATTTGCTATATCGGAAGTGGGCGTGGTCGGGAAGCGACTTCATAAAATTTCATCAGTTATACTCCCTATACTGCTAGAATATCTCGAGTATTAAATCGCTTGCATATCCCGTGAGATTGTTGGTAAAGAGGTAACTCATATTTCTCTCATAATTCTGATGTGAATTAATTCACTGTACTTTGTTTTATTTAAACACCATAGCTCTTGAGCAGCTTTAAATTTAGCCAGGGAAGAAGTGCTAAGAGCTTACCTGCTGTGCATGGATTTTGAAAAGATATATAAACACGTACACTCACACCAAACGACAAAGATGCGAACACATTTTTTATGAATGTGACACCAATATCAGACTACGTGAATATATGATAGTATATAAAGATTAACTAGAGTTGAGTAAACGCAAGAAGACTAGTTTCGAAAGAATCCGTATTTTATCAGCTAGTTGTATAATCCAAAAGATTTTGAAAAAGAAAGTTAAGTATAAAGTAACTTGAACAGTTTCAGTTCATCACAAATTGTGTTCACCCCAAATTGGTTTTCGAAACCGTTCTATGACCGTTCTTGGATTTTGCTCTATACCAAGTCAAAAAAAAATATTTCAGTTTGGTATGTGCACATTAGTCGCCTCTTACGACCGGTATGCCTACCTCGGGCATATTCTAAACCCCTAACCCGCAGGGGGCGTAGTTTACAGCTAATTGGTTTGTCTTCCGGTTACTACCTTGCAGCGAAAGCAACTAGTTGAAAACTACTTTACAACTAGTTTGTGTATCGGGCCCAACTAGTCAATGATTTTTCTTTTTTCCTTATAACGTTACCATAATATAGAAAGGCCCTACCTCACATTTTCTTAGCTCGAAAAATTACTCGAAAAAACTGAATATAAAGTAAACCAAAGCAACTATGGCTTGTTCGAAAACACAAATATCAATGCATGTAATATTTAACTACGACATAGTTTAGTGAAGCTTCGTTCAGGAGTTATTAATAAAAATCCATCAGCAACTTGATTGAAAATAAAAAATGAGTCAGGGCGTTTCTATATTAATGTAACGATAAGCAAATGGTATTTTTTACGTGTTGATGTCCTACAAAATGTCAATTGTCAGATTTCGACCAGAACATGCCAGTCATCTACTAGTCATGATATACTAGAATTATACTAGTTGTAAAATACCAGTCCCATACTAGTCTAAAAAGGATTAGTATGAAAAATATTATAGTCCATACTAGTCCAAAAAGCATTGAACCTGGACTAGTATGATTTCAACAGTGACTATTTGTATTTACCTTATCACGAAAAAGCACCCGTGAATTATAAGAGAAAAAAGAAGAAAACGAAACGAATGAATTTTGTGTTCTTTAACTGGTATGATTTCATCCAGAAAAATCTAGTTGTATACTAGTATGGAATGGATATTTCCTTACTAGTATGAATTCAGTCCGAAAATTCTAGTTGTATAGTAGTAGTTTTCTGACTAGTTTGATGTTTCGCTGCCCGGTATGTACTTTTGTGTATGTACGTGTCTACTCCTACAGTATTCTGGTTTACTTAAAAGCTTTATATGTACAAATTTTAGTAGGTGAGAGACAAAACTTGAATAGAGCGTCTGCTAAAATGTGCAAGGGCTTATGGATATTTATTTTTCCGCATCTTTAAATTACGAGTATGACATTCATACATGGGAACATACAGGCAAACGTAAGTTTTTTCTTTGAGATTTGCGTATTTTGGTTTGGTAGTGGCTTACAAGAAAATATAAAAAATAATGTTTGGTTTTTAGTAGCTGTAGCATTGTTTGTACATGTACATTGGGGTGGACAAACAAAATTTATTTTCATTTTGTTGTCGTTATAAAATTTTCCAACTTTGGAGGTGAATATTTTTTAGTGATTTGAGAAGTTAAAAATCTCGACTAGAGCACCGCCTAGCGTCTTAATTTTTTTGTGAAAGTTGTTCGTTATATATAAAGCACACGTGCCAAAAATGAATAGAATCGGGTTCTTAAGAGCGGATTGTGCAAAAAAGCGTCACCAGCGCCATCTAGCAGAAAAAATAGATCCTATGTCGAGAGCAATTATCCAAAGGAGAAACTGTCAAGGTTTGGAAAAAATAGGTTCAGAAGTTTTTGAGGCAATTCGTTACAAAAAGACGTATAATTATATATATATATTAGACTGGGCTGATTTTCTTTTTAAGAAACGTGAAAAAATTACTGTAATTTTCCTTTTTATACCAAATATGAGATAAAGTCTGTAAAATCTAAACTAGCGATGATAGACCTCTAGACTTTAATTTAAAAATCTGAAAAATTACAGTAATTTTATTTTCACCGTTCTTAAAATAAAATCAATATCATTTTTGAAAAAAATTAAATTTTTTATTTTTCACCCAGTCTAATATATACATATAGATATAAAAGCTACACAACTTTTATTGAAAGCTCATATTTGGAAGTTAAACTTTATTTTTAAATAGGAAGTCGATTTTGGTTTGGCCCATCCTAATATAGTTAAGTTATCTGTATATATACGTCGGTTAGGGTTTGGCATACGATATTTTTTAGCATGGTTTGTTATTTTTGCACAAAAAAATCGAGCGCGTTTTAGAGAACTCAAAGCCGTCGGCACTGCTTTTGTCAGTTATTGCTGGACTTAGATACGATTTTGGCTTAGAATGACACCCTAATAATTGCTACTAACAATAAAAAACAATTTGTTCATAATACTTTGGTAGGCAGATCGTTTTTTTTTATTAGGCAGGAACGAAGGGAGAGTGGGTACGCTCTCAGGATGGTAGTAGTACGGTAATTTCATGGACCGTTTATGAACTCTTTTGCGATCAACTCTAAATTATTTTAAGTGCATGTTGTTTTTTGTAGTTAACTTCTTAGGCGACGCTGCAAAGTTTTTATAGAGAGTAAATGAATGAAAGAAAAGTGTTCGGACTTGAGGCAACGAATATTGGCAAAACACTTGAATATTTTGTGCATCAATATGTCACCAACTGTTGAGACGGTTATGATAAGACTTTATTCTTGGGTGTAGCCACTTCGGGCGGTCTATAGGGTTGCCATCTATCTTTTAATATTCAGCACGATATTCCAAAATGGGTATCACGTCAAAGGTATTTCGGCCATAATCTAACTAAGATATTTTTAGATAGGGTTCTCGCCTATGGTTGCCACCTAACCAATTTTTTTATTCCTTTGTATATCGACCAATATCAGAAGCGATTTGCATCAAATTTGGCCTAAACATAAATAGTTTGCTTCATTCTAAGACTTTCTGCCTGGCAGTTGTCACCTTTGGCGGTTTACAGTGTTGCAGCCTGTCCCAATTTTTTTTTTAATATTGGGTTTCCACTGACAGTTATTTTCGGCCATTCACCAACGAAGATATTTTCAGGCAGGGTTTCCGCCTAGATTGCCACCTAACGGCAATTTATTTATTCCTTAATTTGAATATCGACCAAAATATTGGCAACCCATTGACCTTGGGGGAGTTTTCTGGGTGGCCACCTATCTTATTCTTAAAGTAACAAGTTAACTTTTTTCACACACAGAGCCAACAATGCCTAATAAAATAGAACAAAAGTCATATGATATCTCTATAGATTTTCTTCAAGAAGAAGTTCTTTTTAAATTTGAAGAGAAAATCTTATTAATGTTTTCAAAGGGAAATCTTGCAGAAAACGAATTGATTTCTTAGGGTTCCTAACAAGAAGATTTGACTTATTAATGTTTTCAAAGAGAAATCTTGCAGAAAATGAATTGATTTCTTAGGGTTCTTTTTAATAAGATGATCTTAGGGTTCCTAACAAGAAGATTCGACTTATAAATGTTTTCAAAGTGAAATCACATATTATTGAGAAGATCTTCTTCTTAATATTTCAAATAAAAAAAAATAAAAATTATATTTCAGAGTTCTTATATTGTCTTCGAGAACTTCAGATTATCAGTTACGATTCAGTTTTAGATTTCTCTTGTATTGCCTTTGCCTTCTTATGTTGCCTTTTTATATTTCCTTCAAGCCATCTCACCGCACTCTTCCTTACATTGCCATCCACACTTGCCATATTGCCTCCACCGCGAATCGAACTAACCACATATTGAATGCTGAACACAGGTGCTTACCATCGAGCCATCGGGTACTTCTGCTTCACTGAACCAAAAAAGTTCGTGTATTCAATGAAAAAGTACATAGATTTTAAGAATTGTTCGTTAAAAGCTCTCCAAAGAACTTTTTCATAGAAATTTACGAATATTTCTTAGAATATAAGAACTTTTTCTTAAAATATGTAAACAAATCCACAGAAAGCATGAATTCTTTCATAAATTGTAAGAAAATTTTCTTAGAATCTATGAATTTTTTCTTTTATTCTAAGAAATATCAGCATGAACTTCTATGAAACTTTGTTCGTAAAAAACATGTACGTTTTTGGTTCAGTGTTCTCAGCGTATAACTGTTCTACATGATGTCTGCTGATGATGATGCAAGATTTCCCTTTGAAAATATTAATAAGTCAAATCTTCTTTTTAGGAACCCTAAGATCATCTTATTAACACATACAATTATGCGGAAATCAGCTTATAAGTCATATTTTCTTGTTAGGAACCCTAAGATCATCTTATTAAAAAGAACCCTAAGAAATCATTTCGTTTTCTGTAAGATTTCCCTTTGAAAACATTAATAAGTCAAATCTTTTTGTTAGGAACCCTAAGACCATCTTATTAACACATACAATTATGCGGAAATCAGTTAATAAGTCATATCTTCTTGTAAGGAACCCTAATATCATCTTATTAAAAAGAACCCTAAGAAATCATTTCGTTTTCTGCAAGATTTCCCTTTGAAAACATTAATAAGTCAAATCTTTTTGTTAGGAACCCTAAGATCATCTTATTAACACATACAATTATGCGGAAATCAGTAAATAAGTCATATCTTCTTGTAAGGAACCCTAAGATCATCTTATTAAAAAGAACCCTAAGAAATCGTTTCGTTTTCTGCAAGATTTCCCTTTGAAAACATTAATAAGCCAAATCTTCTTGTTAGGAACCCTAAGATCATCTTATTAAAATAAGAAGTTTTTCCTTTTTCATCTTTTTTTCATATTTTTAAGGAAATCTTGAAAAGATTTTCTTATTAATAACACATATAAAAAGAAATCGAAAAGAAATAAGAAGAAATTGCACTTAATAATATCAATAAGAATTTCCTCATTAAACCAAATAGATTTGCATATAGTTTTTTTTCGTTTCCGTCGTTTCGACTACCCCTCAGCCCAAAACCCGCTCATGAAGACAATCTTATTAATTTTATTAGGCATTTTTGGCTCTGTGCATGTACCATGCTACATGCGTCTTTTGTTGGCAAGACTCACACACCTAAAAGACGAAAACAACACTTAAGTCTTAAATTCAACAATTGCCAAAATCCTCAAAAAGAGAAATAAATCAAAAGAGCTTTAAAATAAAGAAAAAGAACTCAAATATTATTTCAGCCAATATTGGCACTTCAATGCACTTTGTAGGTGAGACCATTTTTTCGTACTTTCCTGCCGTTGGCGAAAGTCATAACAAATATCAGGTAAAGCCAATTACATTGCATAAAAGCCAGTTAAAGTCGACATTCGTGTCGTCAGCCAATATTTGTTAGCCCGTCAGGCAGCAGCTGCTGGAAGCCGTCAACGTTGTGTGTAAACAAATGATATCTAAGACACAAAGCACACATATATCTACACTCATAAAGTTAAAGATTTGCACATAAAGCAACAATATTTGTTATTGGAAATTTGAAACTCGTAAAGTTATCAACATGAATACGGGCTAGAAGGATGGGGTTTACTATATAGCAAGAAGGATATATGAGCAGCCTAAGTGTGTATGAGTATCATAAAATGAATCATTTTAGTGGCCCATTTGAGACGCAAGTAAAGCACCACGAAATGTGCTGAGTTGGCAGTTATTGGCTGCGCGGTTATACATACCTGCACACATACACATGTAAAGATATCTATTTTCAGAGAATGTTAAAATGTCGCCATATTTCAACAGAATATTTTCTCTTGTATTCATCTGTAGGTATTTTTGTACCGCAATGGCCCAAGGTAACTTTAACATAAGTATTGGTATTTTTTCATTTGTAGCTTTGTATGTATGTATGTAAAACTCAGACAGCCTTAAAAACTTGGGCACCCAGTTAGCCCAAACTTTTAAAAAGCAGTATATTTGGAGCTGCACTTGGATAGTAAGTGCAAGTTCGTTCATTGCCAATTCTCTGTAAGGATAAATATATTATGTAAAAAATTGTGAATTTTGTTCGAAAAGGATACGTCTTTTATGGCAAATACCCTCAACTTTGTCTGCGAAACTTTCAAAAAGTTACCAAATACATATATCAACTCCAGCGCCTAGATGAGTTCTCTTATACATATCAAAAATGAATAGAATCGGTGAATAAATAGTGATTTTGCAAATATAGTGAAATATACAGCGCCATCTAGCAGAAAAATAAACTATTTCGAGAAGACTTATCCAAAGAATAAACCGGTAAAATTAATTTTTTTATGTTAATGGGAAAGCGTGCCTCATCGCACAGGACACACAGGTTTTTTGCAAACCATGCAGCGTATGCCGTAACTCCCTATCTTCCGTGGATTATATTTTCTATTCTGGCCCTGCCACTATTGTGCCCAACTGGCTCCATTGATCACTCAATAGCTCCATCCTTGCAATAATACGTATGAACACTACTTTCATTTTCCAACGCAGGTACCATTTCTTCATCGTTATCAGAATCTAGATATTCGATCGATTAAGATTCTTCTGATTCAAACTGTTCCACTATATAATCTTCGTCCCCATCTTCACTATACTCATACAAATCCTCATCATTGTCAATGATCTGCTCGATTTGGCTTTGAGTCAGACGATTTGGGCTCTAAACCAAATTTTCATAAATAAACACACCAATAATAATTAAATATTATAATAAAAATACTAACGGAAGCTTGGAAACTTTCCATTTTATAAGAATTTAATAAATACAAGATTTTGCAGCAAAAACTTAACCACAAAAAAGGCGCGAAATATAAACTTTATATGTAAAACAGCTGATGGTCACCGAATGACCCGAAGGTACGCGCACGTAAGTTTTAATGTTACCACCTGTTTATTAAATCAAAATCATTTTTTGTATGCTTTTTCTATTGTATTTATGTCAGTACACAAAGTCATGAAAGGAAATTGTGAAATCTTGTTAATATTAGCAGATATGATAAAATTCAACAAAAAAGGTCATGAAATGACTGGAATGTAACAGAAGGGTTAAAGGAAGAAGAATGATGCTAGTTATCTAATCTACCTCTAATCGGCATCTAACTTCATTGTTCGTGGGGGTCTTGAGACGCGGCTTGAATATCATCTGAGAAAAGTATGAATAGGTGATCACGTGTCACAAATTAGAGCAGTACTCGACGCGGAGAGAAGGCATAAGCCTTCGCCTCCTAGGGAAATAAAAGGCGACCAATTTATTACAATTAACATCACGCTGAGTGGGAAAATTTACTTTCACTGTACTGAATTTGGTATCGTCCGACTAACGCCGAGTGTCATGACCTGAATATTATACAGAGACCAAGGCAAGGTCCACGATCGTGAACCACTTAAGCATTTTTAATGGGTTCTCTTTGGTATCGTCCGACTAACGGCGAGTGTCATGATCTGAATATTATACAGTGACCAAGGCAAGATCCACGATCGTGAACCACTTAAGCATTTTTAATGGGTTCTCTTTGGCCGATTACTCTATTCTGTGTGTACTGTGATGGGAGAAATTGGGTAAGGGACTGTGATGAACTGCATCGAAATTAGAGAGGAATATTGTGTGGGTTGTTTTTTGTCAGTAGTTGATTAGAAGTTAAGCGGTCCGGGCTCGATTGACTCTAACTGTTCAAGAATAAACATCTCCTAGATCCTGGAGCAAAGTGAATCTCTTGCCTCGATTGGTTACTTATGTATGAATCGGACGAGGTGGGCTGTTTTTTTAACTGTGTTAACTGGGTTACCTCAATACCGCACCTGGTTTTATTGTGAAGCATTTTTTATGGTAACTGTCCCGCCAGTCTATTTTTCGCACAATCATTTTTTCTTCCTTTCAATCTTTCCTTCAACTCTTAGATTCCATCGATTTTTTTCTCTTTTCATGTTTTTTCTTTGTTCACCACATCACTTTCCATATTTTTTTGAGAATTATTTACTGGAGGCTTTGCTATGTTGTTATTGTTTTAAAGCTAAAGCATGACTGTAGGTGCTGTATTGTATTCGCTATTGTTGTTGTTTTTTCCGAAAGAAAAATCAAAATTCACATTTTTTGATGGATTGACTTGATATTTATTCGGTGTTGTAAGTATGAGTTTACCATAAAAAGTCGTGTTGAAAATTTGTTGAATGGTTGTTTTCAATCTACAAGCCTTGGGCTCAACATTTTGTTTTGTTTGTTTATGAAAAATCTTGTTCTTTATTGACTTTTATTGTTTGTTTTATGATTATTTTACTTTAACTTTATCGCGGGTGGTTTTTGTGATATTTTCTATTTATCAAAATTTTGTATCATATGGTGTGCTGTGGTTTTATGACTTTGTTTTTACAAAATAGTGATTAATGGTGGCAAAAGCTTTGTCATGTTCAAATATTTCACTTAGTTGAGGTACCTGTGGTGGTTTGAAGCTGTCTATTTGGGAAGGAATTAACACCGAAAATAATATCAGTCTAGAAATCCAACGGAGAATCACTCTTCCTAACAAGTGCTACTACGGACTGGGTAGGCACTTGAGAAGAAAAGTCCTCTCTCGAAGTTCAAAGACTACGCTATATAAACCTCTCATAATTACTTAATTGCTAAGAAGCATTTACAGTGTGAAGATGAGATGAAATGGCTCTTGGAGGATATGAGAGAAAAATTCCCCAGAAGATGTATGGTCCTTCCAGTGATACAAATGGCGAGTATTGAAAGAGATTTGACGATGAGCTATACTAGTTTTATGCATATCTGAGCATAGTGCTGCGAATTAAGGCCTAAAGGCTCCAACCCCGACTGAGTAACAAATATCCACCTTTGTATATTTATAAGGACAACAGGATCTTTTACAAGGATATTGGGAAAAAAGTACTCACTAGAAGAGAAAATTGGAGTTTTAAAAGTGTTTTAGTAGATTGCGTAACAATATGTTTTCTAGCAAACAATAATTGCAGTGCACTTTTACAAGTCCTACATATATGCAGACATGCATGGATGAAGGGGGTATGTCGCATTTTGAGTGAAACGAGAAAATTGACTTTCAAGTTTTGCTTAAACATTTGAGGTTTTTTCAAAACCTTATTGAAAAACTGACAAAAAAATTATGCAAAGCCATAAAAGCCGTTGCATAATATACAATAAAAAGCATAAGTTTATGTTTAGTGCTTTATATGAAAAAAAACGGAACATACCCCCTTCATCCATGAATTATCTTCTACAATTTTCACGATAGCCTGATTCTGATAAGACAGAAATATAGATATGCATAAAAACTATTCACCAATGCCAAAATCAGAAATTGAGTGAGAATGCGACATAGCCCCTTCATCCATGCATGTCTTCATATATGAGTAAGATTTAGTTATACAAGTATAAACGGAACAGAAAAATTGTATCAAATTTTTTAGTCGATATCTCCGAACCGGATTGAGATATCGAAGTAAAACTTACACTACTTTCAGGCCCGCATGAAACCCTTTCATTTGATACCCATTCTGAAAAACGATTTCTACGGTAGGTATCTATATCCTGATCGTATTTTGGATTATTCTTTAATATCCTTTTTAAAACAAATTCATTCAATTGTATTTAAATAAAAAAGTTTATACAAAGTGATATGCTGCATAGAGAGCGAATATATTTAGCCGGAACTCTTGTATATGCACCAGACACTCACATAACACTACCCTTCGTAAACATGCCTCAAACAAATTAGGCGAAAAAATTGCAATGAATAAATTTTTATTCAAATTACAAAATATACAACATTCCCCTTAATTTAAATGCGCATTTTGCTTATCGTGAGAAATACAGAAAAATGTATAGAGGGAGCAAATTTGTTGTTGTTGTAGCCATAAATCTGCGCATGGACTCACATACACACTCATCGAGAATGGATCATACAACCATTCAAGCATTCACATGTGCAGTACAGGACTTCAATTGCTACCAAACATGGATGTGTGTGCTTGAAAAATTGATGTGGCATGTAAAATTTTTATGCACTCTTCCAAAAGCTTGCCATAACTACTCACACACAAACACACGCACCTTAACCGATCTGCCCTGACAGTTGTTCGCAAACTGGACAGACATATAGCACAGCAATGCGGCATATGCAAATATGAGGCGCGTAAACGGAGGGGTGAAAACAATTGGTTGAATTGAGGGCGTCGAAATTGGCACATTTCGCTCTCGCACCAATACACACACACATGCACAGATAAAAATTTCGTAACAACCTGGGACCCTTTTTTTATGCAGTAACGTTGTTAGACGACCTTGTTGCCATAAACTTACAAACAAACAAGTAAGGAAGTCTAAGTTCGGGTGAAACCGAACATTACATACCCAGCTGTGCACATAAAGTGGGCGTGATCGTTCACCGATTTTTCTTATTTTCTGTGGTAGTACTCTACATAAACATAACATGCCTGGTACCTAGTTTCGTAAATCTATCTCACACCGTTCTGAAGTTGTTAGCAGTCGAATTTAAAAATTGCTTGACTCATAAGTGGGCGGTGCCACGCCCACTTTCCAAAATTTTGAAAAAATTATGTAAAGAATATGAAAGTTGATGTATGTACCAAATTATATTATTATAGCGAAATCAGTTAATTAGATATGGACTTTTCAATATTTCCACCTCCTTTCAATATAACTTTTATGAAAAAGTAGGCGTGGTCGCGAAGCGATTTCGTTTATTTTCTATAGCTGAATTTACCACAACAATAGTATGTCCTCTACGAAATTTCGTTATACTAGCATAAACTGTTCTGAAGTTATTAAGAGTCAAAATTTTAAAATTTCTTCAAAGATACGTGGGCGGTACCACGCCCCCTTTTCAAAAATTTTTATAAAATCGGCCTTAGAACATCTAAATCAATACATATTGCAAATTTTATCATTGTAGCTGCTTCTAATATTGAATTAACCCATTTTATACGTTTTTCGAAATTTTCGATATCGAAAAAGGGGCGTGGTTATGGTCCGATTTTACCCATTTTCAATAGCAATCTATTCTGAACCCAAATAAGTACGCATGCCAAATTTGGTGAAGATATCTCATTATTTGCTCAAGTTATCGTGTTAACGGACAGACGGACGGACGGACGGACGGACGGACGGACATGGCTCAATCAAATTTTTTTTCGATCCTGATCATAGTGATATATGGAAGTCTATATCTATCTCGATTCCTTTATACCTGTACAACCAACCGTTATCCTAACAAAGTTATAATACCCTGTGTACAAGTACAGCTGGGTATAAAAAAAATTAATAGATATGCCAGAAAGTATATTCCTTCATGCATACATACATATGTATGTATGTAAATGAAGACATGCATGGATGAAGGGGGTATGTCGCATTCTCACTCAATTTCTGTTTTTGGCATTGGTGAATAGTGTTTATGCAGATCTATATTTCTGTCTTATCAGAATCTGCCTATCGTGAAAATTGTAGAAGATAATTCATGGATGAATGGGGTATGTACACAACTTTTCAATATGAATTGTGGAAGAAGGGGGTATGTTCCACTTTTTTCATATAAAAACTAAATAAAAACTTATGCTTTTTATTGCATATTATGCAACGTCTTTTATGGCTTTGCATAATTTTTTTGTCAATTTTCCATAAAGATTCAAAAAAACCTCAAAACTTTAAAGTCAATTTTATCGTTTCACTCAAAATGCGACATACCCCCTTCATCCATGCATGTCTTCAAATATTTTAAGGTATTTGCATATGTATGCGGGTCCTTTCATGCCAAATCGATACATAATGAAAATCGACCCTTCCGATATAAATAATTAATGATAGAAGTTTCCTTTTGTCACAAATCGGAGTTCTGGCAAAAATTTTTTTTAAATTAAAATAAAATAATATTTTCCAAAATCTTAAAAATCAAATTACGGTATTTTTTTTTTTTATAAAATGAAATTAAAAAATCATTTAATTTAATTAAAATAATAAAATAAAATAAAAAAATTAAAATTAAAAATAAAATTGATTTTATCCAATTTCATCAGGTAAACTCCCAACGATAATAGTATGCTTTGTGCCAAATTCAATCATTCTATCGTACTCAGTTTAAAAGTTACGTCCAGTCAAATTTTTAAAAATTCCTCCCAGTTCACAACAAAAAATTTATGGAAAAATCATACAAGAATGACCATGAGGTTTTACCTATAAAATTATATAATTTTAGCCATTTCAGCTACCGAGATATGTCAACTTATGTGATTTTCGAAATTTTCGATATCGAAAAAGGGGGTATGGTTATTATCCGATTTCGACCATTTACAATAGCAACCTATCTTGGCCAGAAAGTAACCTGTGTACAAAATTTCATGCAAATATCTCAATTTTTACTCAAGTAATCGTGTACACGGACAGACGGACGGACATGCCTTAATGAACTCCTCTTTTCAACCTATCTCGATTATTTTGCGCCGTTACATAGTACCGTTATTTGAACAAAATTATAATACCCTTGTACTAGTACTAGTACGTTGGGTATAAAAATAAATAAAATTTAATTGAAGTGAACTTTTTTAGTTTCCAAAATATTAAAAAAAAATTACTTTGTTACAAATCAGGAAAGAAAAACAATTAATTGGCATAACTTTAGATTATTTTTTTAACTATCCGATGATTTCACATAGAATGGCCCATTACATATATGTTTTTTGCCTTTGGCATCCACTTTACTTTTACCTCAACATTTTCGCATATACATTTTTATGAGTGTAGGTGTTACCGGCGCCACCAATGCCCGACATACGCTCAGCGCTCAAACCTGCATTCGCCCCAGCTGCTGCTGCTCCTTTGAACGGTTATGGTTTTGTGTTATTGGTGCTTTCTTTTCAGTGCGCTTTCCGCATTCACTGTCAGGGATGTGTAAAAAATTACGTACAAAATAAATGCGTGCGAATGAAAAATTTATAAAATATTTAAATAAACACTTCATAAGAAATTTGCGGCGTGGTAAGCGTAAAAACGTTAGGTGAAAGCCAAATGAAAAATATAAAATTTGTAAAAGCATTTGAACGTCGACGGCATAACCTAGCGACTGGCAGTTGGTAAATAGTTAAATAGAAAAATATTTTTTTTAGAGATTTGTAAACAACTAAGAATTCTCCATTTTTATATTAAACAAGTGCTGAATGCTTTGGGGATTTAATGGTATGAAAGTAGTATGCACTCATGGAAACTGCAGGTCCCAGAAATTTTGATACATTTGATTTACAGCTCTTGGTTTGCGGATTATAGTCATATCTTATACCGTCACTATCATCATACTCGTTCAAAATTTGAAATCTTGCGACTCATATAAACAATTACGGGCAAAACAATTTTGTATGCATCAAATACCGCTAGATGTCCTGCGAGAGAATTTAAAATTCTTGAAAATTAAGGAGGAATCTTGCGGTCTATTTTTGAGTAATATCCCGTTAAGCTAGATACTTGAACTTTGAGATATTTTTTTAGAACCCGGTGGCAATCAAAAAAACTCATTTGAAATTAGGAATTTTTCAATCGATTTTTAACTAATTTGGCGGCCGCCGTGGTGTAGCGGTTAAGTGTTCGGCCTTCTACACCAAGTCGTGGCGTTTCGATGCCTGGCAAAAGTAACATCAAAAAATTATTTAGAAAAAGAATTTTTCTAAATGCCCCTCGGCAGTAGTTTGGCAAACTCTCCGGGTGTATTTCTGCCATGAGAAGCTTCTCAGCAAAAAATTAATTTGCTTTGCAAGTGCCGTTCGGAGTCGGCAAAAAACTGTAGGTCCCGCCAACTTGTAGGAAAAACTCAAAAGCAACATACCACAAGTTGGAAAGAGAAGCTCGGCTAAAAATCTCGTTAGAGGTTATGATGACCTGTTGGTATATCGCCGCCATTAGTTTTTTTTTTTTTATAGACTGTTGAAACATAGCATGTAGTTCAGCACTCGATGAAAATACATTTTGTAGACATCGCTGAAAAGTGGAGGAAAGTTTCAGTTTTCACGGAAATTCCTTATCAACAAAATTCCTGATTGGGCTATTTCGAAAATACGTTTGAAATCGTGAATCTTGCGATAGACATGTAAAAAATTTGCGGGTAACCTAGACTGTTGAAACATGGCATGTAGTTCAGCACTCGATGAAAATACAATTTGTAGAAATTATATTCCGATAGGTCGCTCGCTGATCGAGGTAATTGAAAATTGCTAAACATCGCTGAAAGTGGAGGAAAGTAACTTCCACGGAAGAAGCAGGCTTGAAACTTGACACCTATACTAAAAACGCGAAAGGAGCAATTTATTCATTGTAATTACCTATTTGTCTTATCTTTTGAATCAAGTTTTGTATGTACACACAGAATAATTTTCATGTTGAATCAACACTTTTTTAACACTTTTTCAGGTTATTATTTTGCAACACTATCGCTCATGTTGTTCTAACATGAAGCTATTGTTTCACTGTTCCTACATCAACATGAACAGTGTGAATTTAACATGATCACAAAGGTTTGAATCAACATGATTTCCTGTTGATACAACATTATTTTTCTTGTTAAATCAACACGATCAGACATGTTAAATTAACACTATACTATGTTGAAATAACACTTTCGTCCTGTTAAATTTACACGATCTATCATGTGAAATTGACACGATATGTTATGTTAAATCAACACTATCTATCATGTTAATTTAACAGAATTTTATTGTTAAATTAACACGATCTATCATGTTAATTTAACAGGTTTTTATTGTTAATTTAACCCTTAAAATAAAACACCTTGTTTTTGATTTTTTTAATAATTTTTATTTAGTTAATTCATTTATCGAAAACCTTTAACATACATATTTTCAGGTATGACAAAATATAATGCTTGTATAATTTATTAACACGATCTGTCATGTTAATTCAACATGTTTTATTGTTAAATCAACACGATCTATCATGTTAAATTAACACGATCATCATGTTAAATTAACACGATCTATCATGTTAAATTAACACGATCATCATGTTAAATTAACACGATCAGCATGTTAAATAATAAAAGTACACATATGTATATACATATACATATTCTTATTTTAATGCAATCATTGGCAACTTCTGCATCGAAAACAGCAACAACAAGCCCCAATCTGAAAATTAAATAAAAATTGTTTCATTGAAAGCTCTTTAAGTTATCCAAGCGATTGTAAAACTGGTAGCACACGTCCAATTAATGTAGGGATAAGTATCAAACGACGCCTTTTCTACCCGGTATCCCTAATCCTAAAGCATTTCCATGGTATTTATGTATAGTGCGCGTTGTTTTTAACCTACCCCGACATTTTTGGACGTGTTTTAGCAGGAAACGTTTACAAAATATGAAAAACAACACAAATTATTTACCCAAAACTTTTTGCAAAACTTCACAATTTATTCGCAAGTTAAGAAACTATAAATTTCACAATATATTAATTATTTATAATATCTACAACTTTTCATCAAGTCGGTATCTACACACTGACTTAAATTCTGTTTTTTTGAGAACAATTCTGTTCACAAGCTTTGATGGGGAACAGATGATGCTCGAAAACAACACTTGTTCATGTTAAAACAAACCGAATATAGTGTAAGGGATACACACTAATGTAATTCTTATGAAGAAGTACTTCATGTTATTTTAACCATACGCTTCATGTTAAAATGTTCGTGTTGATTTTCCGAAATTGTTTTTGTTTTACGTACAAGAGGTGTTCATGTTGATTTAACATGAATCATGTTAACTAAAAATGTAAGAAATTTTTCTGTGTGTAGGTCAAGTTCTTGTCGACTGTTGTTGAATTATTTGTACAATAAAAAGTATTAAGTACAGTAGTTCCCTACTTGAGTTAATTTGTTAGACGAATAGAGACAACTTTCGAAAAAAACTGAGCTAAGGGTAAGCTGACCCAATTTTTAGCAAAACCTCCCTATTTCAATGAAAAATGTACACTCTCATCTCCATCCTTCAAAATCAAGTGTGTGTATTTTATCATTCTTATGTCCTCATTACAAATAATATTAGATAGATATTATCTGCACAAGATGATTCGTTTTGTGTACCACACAGTGTGATTCTATTAATTGGCAATGGTTTTCTTGATTCGTTCACCGCACGAACACAGCTTTCCCGACACTAAATAAAAATACGATTGGATTCGCCCTGCAGTCGTTCGTTGGTTAGCAAGCAAGAGTCGATTTGTTTTGGATTTTTTTTTATTGCAGTTCGTTTCATTGACGTTTTGGCAGTAACAACACCAAAAATATTAAGAAACAAGAACTTGATTCGGTGCAAAAGTGTCATTGTACAAAATCTTGCGTATTGATCCCAAAATGATCCCAAAGTAGTCCGAAAGTGACACAAAGTGTTCCCGAAGTGGTCTGAAAGTGATCCATAAGTGCTCCCCAAGTGGTCCGGAAGTGGTCCGTGAGTGACACAAAGAGGTCCGCAAATGGTCCGAAAGTGGTCTTTAAGTTATCCATAAGTAGTCCGAAAGTGGTCAATAAGTGGTCAATAAGCGGCCAATAAGTGGTCAAAAAGTGACACAAAGTGGTCCATGTGTGGTTCGAAAGTGACACAAAGTGGTCCGCAACTGGTCCGAAAGTTATCCATAAGTGGTCCGAAAGTGGTCTAAGATTGGTCCATAAGTGGTCCCAAAGTGACACAAAGTGGTCCGCAACTGGTCCAAAAGTGGCCCATAAGTGATCCGAAAGTGGTCAATAAGTAGTTCAAAAGTGGTCTGAAAGTAACACAAAGTGATTCGCAATTGTTCCGAAGTTGAATTAAAAAAGTCTGAATCTAAAAAATAAATAATGTGTTCTTTTATTTATACTTCATGGATACTGTATACTTTGAGGCACTTATGGACAACTTTCGGACCACTTTGTGTCACTTTTGGACCACTTATTGACCACTTATAGACCATTTATGGACCACCTTCGGACCAGTTGCGGACTACTTTGTGTCATTTTTTCACCATTTTTGCACCACTTATTTACCACTTTGTGTCACTTTCGGACCGCTTATGGACCACTTTTTGTTACTGTTGGATCACTTGTGGACCACTTTTTGTCACTTTCGGACCACTTTGGGACCACTCTGTGCGTTACGATATGCAATGCATGCATGTCTACAAATCAAAACCGAATCAATGATGGATCGAATCAGTTGTCTTTCGAAATAGGTGCAGGCAGTGCGCTCTTTCATTCGCTCGGAAGCTGTTGCTTTAGCGTCGTGTTGTGCATGTAGCTAGGATTTTGAATGTCTTGTTACGCCGAAGGGATGACACTATGCAGGGCTTTAATATTTAACTTTACTGACAAATAGCTAATTGCAGCGTATTCGACAATGAAAGACTTTTTGCGTTGATTGGGGGGCGTATACGTAACATTCTATTCGAAAAAAGAAATCAACGCAAAGATGGGAATAAAGAAGTAAATGAGCATTTACAAAACGAACGAATATAAACCCAGCAGAAAACAATCTTAAAACTTACCGTGAAATGTTTTGGAAAAATAAGGTTTGCAATTTTTAGTATTGAAACAAATTTTTTCTCATTTTTTGGAAAAACAAACTAACCATAAAGTTTTGATATTACTTTATGGTTAAAAAAGTTTTTAAAATATTAAATTTTAAATTTAGTACTGAAAACAGTTTAGAAAACTTAACCTTTTTATAGAAAATTTCTGTTTACCGATAAATTTCCTCTGAGAAAAGTAAGTATTGCAACAAATATTGTAAAATACATTTTTTCCAAATTTATTACATAAACAGGTTTTCAAAATAAAGATATAAAAACTAGTATTGCAAAACGTTTTGAAAAATAATAGTCGAACATTAGTTTTAAAAAATCGTTTTGAATATTATTGTCGTTAGGATTGCTTCTGATTGAAAGCTTTGAATAGTTGCCGAGTGTGCAAGTTGCATCAAGGATGTAAGCGAAATAAATCTAAACTCTAAATAAATTTCAGCATGGAATTCCAAAAAGCTTTATATAAGGTGCCATTTTTGTTATTGCTACTTAAGTATTTTCCTGCCTTTTCTACTCAATGAACATTTTCGTTTCTTATGGTAACCATCAACCACAAACATAAATAACATTGCGTACTTCCTCTATTCACACAGTTGCTCATTATTTGAAAACGATGACAATCACAACAACGTCAGCATTGTCATCGTTGTTATCACTTCCTCTGCATTTTTAGAACGTTTTGCGGTTAGTATTTTATTTTAAAGACATAAAAAGCACGTCTTAAAGGTTTTATTACGTATGTAAATATTTTTGTTTACTTACATATGAAGGATGTAATTGTATGCCTTTTACACCATTTTCCTTGGAATTTGGTTCAGAAATTTTTCTTTGGAATATCCTTTCAATTATACTTCAACCTATTACGCTTGAGAAAATATTTTAATTGATTTTTTTTAACTCATTTGATTTTATTAAAACCTTTATATTAAGTCGCTTTCTTGTTTGCACCAGCTTTTTCATACGAAATTTCGGAATCTTGCAAAGTCTTTTTAGGTAGCTTCCCGTTGAGCTAGACACTTGAAACTTGGAACATAGTTCGGGGCTCTGTGACAATGCAATGTGAACGAAAAAAGTATCCGCTAGTTGGCGCACGGATCAAGAAATACGGTAAATTTAATTAAAAATTGAAATTTTGGGACGCATGTTTGAGGAACTTCCCGGTAAGCTAGATTATTAAAAATTTGCATACATATGAACAATTGAAGACAATAAAAACTGTTGTACAAGAAATTCCGCTAGATGTCACACTGGTCGAGATAATTACAAAAATTATTAAAAGAGTCCTGGAATTTTGCGATCGATCTTTAGTAACTGCCAGGTTAGTTAGAGACTTGAAACTTTACAGATTTTTTACAACCCCATGACAATGCAATCCCTCATCAAAACAATTCCGGTAGGTGGCGCACGGATCGAGATATTTCGAAAACTAATTTGAAGTTGAGAATTTTGTGATCGACTTTTGACCAACTTTACACATTTGTCACAACCCGATGACAATGCAATCCCTCATCAAAACAATTCCGGTTGGTGGCGCACGGATCGAGATATTTCGAAAACTAATTTGAAGTTGGCAATTTTGCTATCGAATTTTGACCAACTCCCAGGTAACCTAGGAATTTGAAACTTAGCATTTAGTTGTGGAAACGGTGACAATACAATTTGTTGAAATCGGAATTCCAAAAGGTGGCGTGCTTTTCGATATAATTGAAAATCTCTGAAACATAGGGGGAATCTTGTGATAGATTTTTGAGTAACTTCCCGCTAAGCTAGAGACTTGAAACTTTTCACATTTGTCAGAACCCGATGACAGTGCAAAAAATTCCAGTTGCAATCAAGAAAATTCCGGTAGTTAGCGCACATATCAAGATATTTCCACATTTTTTTTGAAGTTGGGAACTTTGCGATCGACTTTTGACTAACTTTCTGGTAATCTAGGAACTTGAAACTTAGCATTTAGTTAAAGGAACCGTGACAGTACCATATTTAAAAATGAATTTTCCGATAGGAATCACCAAAACTAAAAATAAAATAATAAAAAGATGAGAAAAAAATTTTAAAGACAACCTTTATATGAATGCTGTCAAAAAGCCTCAGCAAATTTGTCGTTAAACAAAGACATGATTTCGGTATTTTTATACCCAGCTGTACTTGTACACAGGGTATTATAACTTTGTTAGGATAACGGTTGGTTGTACAGGTATAAACGAATCGAGATAGATATAGACTTCCATATATCAATATGATCAGGATCGAAAAAAAATTTGATTGAGCCATGTCCGTCCGTCTGTCCGTCCGTCCGTCCGTCCGTCCGTCCGTCCGTCCGTCCGTCTGTCCGTTAACACGATAACTTGAGCAAATAATGAGATATATTCACCAAATTTGGCATGCGTACTTATTTGGGTTCAGAATAGATTGCTATTGAAAATGGCCCCTTTTTCGATATCGAAAATTTCGAAAACCGTATAAAATGGGTTAATTCAATATTAGAAGCAGCTACAATGATAAAATTTGCAATATGTATTGATTTAGATGTTCTGATGTTCTAAGGCCGATTTTATAAAAAATTTTGAAAAGGCGGCGTGGTACCGCCCACGTATATTTGAAGAAATTTTAAAATTTTGACTCTTAATAACTTCAGAACAGTTTATGCTAGTATAACGAAATTTCGTAGAGGACATACTATTGTTGTGGTAAATTCAGCTATAGAAAATAAACGAAATCGCTTCGCGACCACGCCTACTTTTTCATAAAAGTTATATTGAAAGGAGGTGGAAATATTGAAAAGTCCATATCTAATTAACTGATTTCGCTATAATAATATAATTTGGTACATACATCAACTTTCATATTCTTTACATAATTTTTTCAAAATTTTGGAAAGTGGGAGTGGCACCGCCCACTTATGAGTCAAGCAATTTTTAAATTCGACTGCTAACAACTTCAGAACGGTGTGAGATAGATTTACGAAACTAGGTACCAGGCATGTTATGTTTATGTAGAGTACTACCACAGAAAATAAGAAAAATCGGTGAACGATCACGCCCACTTTATGTGCACAGCTGGGTATGTAATGTTCGGTTTCACCCGAACTTAGACTTCCTTACTTGTTTGTTTTGAAATTTTAATCATACCAATTGTAATCAATTTTTGAGATTTGAAAATTATTATTAATTGACAATGAATGAACCTTATTGGGCATGTGTCATCGAGAGGCATACATTACTTAATTATACCTGGAAAAGACCTCAAGTTTTTAATATATGCAGCATAAACCAAAATTTAATATTTTGGTCGCAATCGCCCTACAGGAGTACTGTGATCAATTAGGCGGGTCGATTTCAAAATCGCCCAGGTGAAAGAGAAAATCTTATTTTAGGGATCAACATAAGCTACTTTACCGAAGGAAGCATACCTCTAAAACCAATTCTGATGTCCCGATTTTTTACTTTTGTCCTTTAGCGCAAAAGTTTAAAAAATTCTTAGTTGACCCATTTAGAATGCCCGAATCGTACTCAAATGTATGACGTACCCCCACTAACTTTGAAGGGCTGACGGACCCATGACAGTGGCACACCCCCTAAACCACCACCTGGGGGGTGCCCCATAAAAACATTTAAAAAAATAACCATTTTTGGCAATTTTTATGAAAAAATCAGTGAAATGGCTATGTTTTTTTAAATTTTTAAGAGAAAAATGAAATCCAGAAATAAAAAAAGATAGTCACTTAGCTGATTTTATCACGTAAAGTGCCAAAAATTGTGATTTTTTTTTGTATGGGGACCCCCAAAGGTGGGGTCTTAGGGGGTGCGCCACTGGCATGGGTGGTTAGTGGTCAACTTATGAGTTTTCAAACTTTGGCGCTCAAGGTGAAAAGCACAAAGTCGGGACATCAGAATTGGGTTTAAAGGTATGCTACCTTCGGCAAAGTATC
>CAXKVI010000001.1:48420583-48425583 GCA_964058755.1 Campiglossa producta | reverse complement strand
CGATATCGAAAGTGGGCGTAGTTGGAGGGCGATTTTATCCAATTTCATCAGGTATACTCCCAACGATACTATTATGCTTTGTGCCAAATTCCATCGTTCTATTGTAATCAATTTAAGAGTTACGACCAGTCAAATTTTCAAAAATGCCCCCTTAAAAGTGGGCGGTGCCACGCCCACTATAAAAAATGTATAGAAAAATCATAGGAGAATGGCCAGGAGGATTCACCTATAAAATTATATCATTTTAGCCATTTCAGCTGCCGAGATATGTCAATTTTTTTGATTTTGGAAATTTTCGATATCGAAAAAGGGGGCGTGGTTATCATCCGATTTTCAATAGCAACCTACCTTGGCCAGAAAGTAACCTGTATACAAAATTTCATGAAAATATCAGAGACGGACAGACGGTCGGACATGCCTTAATGAACTCCTCTTTTCAACCTAAGAACTTCAATATATGGAACTCTATGACTATCTCGATTATTTTGTGCGGTTTAGAAATTTCTAATCTCCTCTCCTTGGTTCGATGACCAGTAAAGTTGATGAAAAATTTCTAAGCAACAATACTAAGTGGTTTGACAAGATCCTTCAACAAAATCGAAATTGCAATCATCGTAGTTGTTATTGTGTGTAGCATTTTTCAACTGGTTTTCGCCAAAAACTCAAAAGTATTATTTTATTTTATTTTATTTAATTAAATTTTTATTTTATTTTATTTTATTTTATATTATTTTATTTTATTTTATTTTAGTTTTTTTTTTATATATATATTTTATTTTTTATTTTATCTTACACTAATATTATATTTTATATGTTATTTAATTTTATTTTATTCTATTTTTTTATCTGAGCTGATGGCCTGAGTAGCCCTGCTCATTAAGTTAGTATTGATATTCGTACCAGTAGGTACCTTACCAATAATAATAACAATAATAAATACTTTTAAACTTTAATTTATTTTATTTTATTTTATTTTATTTTATTTTATTTTATTTTATTTTCTTTTATTTTATTTTCTTTTCTTTTATTTTATTTTATTTTATTTTATTTTACTTTATTTTATTTTATTTTATTTTATTTTATTTTATTTTATTTTATTTTATTTTATTTTATTTTATTTTATTTTATTTTATTTTATTTTATTTTATTTTATTTTATTTTATTTTATTTTATTTTATTTTATTTTATTTTATTTTATTTTATTTTATTTTATTTTATTTTATTTTATTTTTTTATTTTATTTTATTTTATTTTATTTTATTTTATTTTATTTTATTTTATTTTATTTTATTTTATTTTATTTTATTTTATTTTATTTTATTTTATTTTATTTTATTTTATTTTATTTTATTTTATTTTATTTTATTTTATTTTATTTTATTTTATTTTATTTTATTTTATTTTATTTTATTTTATTTTATTTTATTTTATTTTATTTTATTTTATTTTATTTTATTTTATTTTATTTTATTTTATTTTATTTTATTTTATTTTATTTTATTTTATTTTATTTTATTTTATTTTATTTTATTTTATTTTATTTTATTTTATTTTATTTTATTTTATTTTATTTTATTTTATTTTATTTTATTTTATTTTATTTTATTTTATTTTATTTTATTTTATTTTATTTTATTTTATTTTATTTTATTTTATTTTATTTTATTTTATTTTATTTTATTTTATTTTATTTTATTTTATTTTATTTTATTTTATTTTATTTTATTTTATTTTATTTTATTTTATTTTATTTTATTTTATTTTATTTTATTTTATTTTATTTAATTTTATTTTCTTTATTTTATTTTATTTTATTTTAATTTTTTTATTTTATTTTGTTTTATTTTTTTATTTTATTTTATTTTATTTTATTTTATTTTTTTATTTTATTTTATTTTATTTTTTTCTTTTATTTTTTTTATTTTATTTTATTTTATTTTATTTTTATTTATTTTATTTTATTTTATTTTATTTTATTTTATTTTATTTTATTAAACTATTGGTATATCACCGCCATTAGTTTTTTTTTTTACCCGAACTTAGACTTCCTTACTTGTTTTCACTTTTATTTTATTTTATTTTATTTTATTTTATTTTATTTTATTTTATTTTATTTTATTTTATTTTATTTTATTTTATTTTATTTTATTTTATTTTATTTTATTTTATTTTATTTTATTTTATTTTACTTTATTTTATTTTATTTTATTTTACTTTTTTTATTTCATTTTATTTTATTTTATTTTATTTTTTATTTATTTTTGTTTTACTTATTTTGTTTTATTTGTTTATTTTTTCTTGATTTTATATATATATATATTTATTATTTTTAGATATTTTATTAATTATTATTAATTTAGTTAAACTTGTTTTATTTAATTTTATCTTATTTTGAACACTGTACACCTTGTGCGCCATTATTTCGAGCTTCTATATCAATCATCGATTTGAAACAATCAATTGTTAAATTGATGCTCCAACATTTGTATCAAAATACACAGATTTATTTGTTTAACAAGCGCTATTGAGCGTGTCAAATATTTCGAATTCTAACAAAAGCATGCGAAGAAAGGCGTTGCTACAATTTACTCCTATCACACATTCAGTCGACAAGCAGATACTAACTATTTAATTAATTCACATATACTCATATACCACGCAAAAAAGAAGTCCTATATGATAGTAACACAGGTTTATATTTGTTCAAAGGTTATATTTAGCTTTAAGTTCTTTTGAATTTCTATTCACAACAGTCGCTGCCCACTCAACACACTCCCATGCAAATTTTGAATTCCGTTTCTTCATCTATCAATGCGCGAATGGCATGACAATTTTGTTTCAGGTGATATCGCTTTCAATACGCTCACATAAAGCTAGACACAGTGGTAGTATGCAAGCAGTTTCAGTTTTCCATTTTATATTTATTTTCCACTCATTGCAATTCTTTATAACTTTACGCTTACTATATAACTTTTTCGATAAAAATGTAAATTTATTTTACTTGATAAACAATACGCAGAATCGCTTGTTGTTGCTAAATTTACAAATTGGCATTCATTCGTAGGGGTGTAAGTATGCCCTGCAGCGAAACCTCAAACTAGTCAGAAAAATACTAGTATACAACTTTAATTTTCTGGCAGAACTCATACTAGTCAGGAAATATCCATTTCATACCAGTATACAACTAGAATTTTCTGGTAGAACCCGTACTAGTCAGGAAATATCCATTTCATACTAGTATACAACTAGAATTTTCTGGCTTAACCCATACTAGTCAGGAAATATACATTTCATACCAGTATATAACTAGATTTTTCTGGATGAAATTATACCAGTTGAAAAATACAACATTCATTCGTTTCGTTTTCTCTTATAATTCATAGATGCTTTTTCGTGATAGGGTAAATGCAAATAGCCGCTGCTTTCTTAAGAATAAACATGAAAATAAAGTCGAGGGATAAAATAAAGGGTAAGCCAGGAAAATTCTGGTTGAAATCATACTAGTATGGAACTAGTATTTTACAACTAGTATGAAACTGGTATTTCCTGACTAGTAGATAACTGGTATATTCTGGTCGAAATCTGACAATTGACATCTCGTAGGACATGAACACGTAAAAAATACCATTGGCTTATATGGAAAAAAGACAGAACACTGACTAGTTGGGGCCGGTGCACCAACTAGTTGTAAAGTAGTTTTCAACTAGTTGCTTTCGCTGCAGGGTGCTTACTCGGGCAGTCAGAACGATGTTTGCCTTTAATGTACAGAAATTAGGCATGCCTTTTAGTTTTTTTTAAACTATTTAACGATACGCGAAAATAAAAATAAAACAAGGAGGGCAGACCAAGCTCATGGGAAAATGTCGGAATATTTCCAAGAAAATAATTATTTAGCTAAGGAATAATCCCCTGCGAAAAATAGAAATCTCGAGTTCAACATGTGAGAACGATATGGATTAAGAAACTATTTAGCAAGTTGAAATAAAAACGACTGAGTTTTGTACTATTGCGCACACATACACAGAAACACGTATAAAATCTAGTAAATTTTAAATGGCTGTAATTATTTTAATAGTTACAATCATCGCACATGGCTTACCATTTTGGAAGCTTCAAAGCTTCAACTTTAAGAGTATGTAAAAATATTTTGAAAAAAAGTTTCAAAAATTAAAAGAAAATTCACTTTGAAAAAAATGCCATTTTCCCCATACAAAATGTATGGGAAAGGGTGAAAAAAATAGCCACCCTTAAAGGTTAAGTTAGAGCGCTTTGTTTGCAAGGCTTATTTTCTCATCAATACCTAAAGTTCCAGGGGGTAAGACCGAAAAAAAAACAAATTTTTTTGATTTGAATCTCCCTGTTGTACATGTTTTAAAACTTACATACACACAAACAAATGTACATTTTAACTGTTCAATAATGTTTTACGCCATTATTTGATCACATACTGGAAAATATTTATTGGCTTAACAATAATCACATTATTTGCCGCTGCAATCAAAAACACATTAACCCGTACCTAATGGCGAATATAAAGAACGCAACTGTACCACATTACCCAACCCAACTAGGACGAACCGAACCAAAGATCCTACTAAAGAGCAAAATAAATATGTACAGGAAGTAAATATGAATACGTAGTTACTTTGGTATTAAACTGATTTCAAATAAAAAATAAAAGGCATAACAAATAAATTGTTTTACAGATCAGAGTAAATTTTTGTGTATTGTGGTTCAACGTAAGGATGCTTAAGTTCTTCAATGATTTACGGAGATCGAAAAATATGTTTTGGGCTTCTTTTAAAATCCATTTTCATGGTGAAATTATGCTAGGCACGAGTTGTGCTTAGGTCATGTGGCAGACATGTGCTATAAATATATTTCATTCTTATTTGAAAACGCTTTATATACCGATATGTATGTATGTGACGACACCAAATACTTAATACTTTAAAGGTATGAAAAAAAATGTTAACATCAAGGAGCGCTTTCATTGGTGG
>CAXKVI010000001.1:48298083-48415583 GCA_964058755.1 Campiglossa producta | reverse complement strand
AGAGCGCTTGACTTGTACATGTTTGACGCGTGTCGATTATTTATTCATTTCAAAGTATATGTGAGCAAATCTATGAGAGAGCAATAAAGTCGGCCGCCCGCGGGCTAGGTAATGATCGTCACTGATTTAGCATTTCACTACATATCACTAAATACGGAAATTGAGTAAACATAATGAAACGGAAACCAAAACTTGGACAAACAGCTTGTCCGTTGCCTCAGAAAAAACGTTAACATATCAGATGGAAGGCAAATAAGAAAAATAGGCAAATAAGAAAAACAATAAAAACTGACCATGAGTATGCTCAGACGAAAGCAGTATAAGCTCTGATAAATAAGAATACACTCACTTCCGGCATAGAAAGGCAACTGATAAGTGGAATCTAACAAAAACAGGAAATAGGCATACAAAGGAAGTAAACAAGAAATTGCTGGGAAAAATTTAAGTATCTAAAAAATCGTATACTCATACATACATACATAAAGAGCCTTTAGGCTTCCATACATACATACATAAAGGGCCTTTAGGCTTCCATCAGCTTAGAATAATATTTTCATCTAGAAATGAAACTAAGACTGTAAGGTCAAAGGCGAAAGACGTTAGACGCAACAGCTTACCAGCATACATATCCACGTTTCAACATACATACCTGCGGATATGAAAAAGCTGTCCCTACCCTGCAGCGAAAGCAACTAGTTGAAGACTAATTTACAACTCGTTGGTGCACCAGGCCCAACTAGTCAGTCTTTTTTCTTTTTTTCCATATAAGAAACTGGTATTTTTTACGTGTTGATGTCCTCCGAAATGTCAATTGAAATGAGACTAGAATTAAACGGGCTAAAAAATGGCATTTTGGGTTTTTTGATTCAAAATATTTGAGTATTTGCACTTTTACCAAACCGTTTTTTAACTTAAAAAAATCAGATGGGCAATTCACAAGGGGTGTCGTATTCGTCTATCGTTGCATGTTTCCATGGTTTCCAATATACATTTTTTGAAAAATAGACAAATAGCATGAAATACTAGAGGTTGTGAATTGCGTAAGAGCAAACGCTTAGAGCGTTTTCAATTTAGAATTCTATTAGCAAAAATCAAGAATTAAAATAAAATTAAATAAGGGATTAGAACATGCCAGAACGAGGGGTCCTATAATTATGATAAGAAGTCATGATATACAACAAACTGCTGCAGTGGAATTATAAAAATGTATAAGTATAAAATGTACTAGTCCCAATACTAGTCCAAAGAGGACTAGTTTGACATACTCTAGACCCCATACTAGTCCAAAAAGCATTGAACCTGGACAAGTTTGATTTCAAACAGAAATTAATAGTCGCATTTGCCTTCATTTTCATGTTAATTCGAAACGAATGAATTTGGATTTTTGTAACTGGTATGATTTCAACCAGAAAAATATAGTTGTATTGCATGTATCCCCATCTCTATCTCTATCCCTTACCCTAACCCTCTCCCTAGTACCAGGCACAACAGTATGAGCTTAGCCAGAAAATTATAGTTTTATACTAATATTTTTCTCACTAGTTTGAGGTTTCGCATTGACATTCAAAGAACTTTAATAAATTTTAAAGAAGGAATTTTATGTTGGGCGAAAATACGGCTTCACAGCGTCGGCAGCCGGAAAACTCGACAAACATCAAGTGAAAGTAATAAATTTTCAATCCCCGATTGAAATAGAAACCACATTTTTTCCTTACTGAAATAAACCTTGTAACACTTTTATGCTTTTAAATTTAAACTTTTAAATGTATCTTAAAGCTTTATTATCTTAACAAATATATTATATATATATATTTAGCGAAGGACGTTCTTGTTATTTTATTTATTGTCTTAATTGCCATTATAGGTTGCTGAAATACTACATCATCATACTACCTATCTATTGTTGAGCCTTTGACATTTAGTGCCTCTCAATTCCCTAGATACTATAAATAATACGCGGTAGAATTACTTACTTGTTGAATATGTTGACTACCAATCTAATTATGACTGGTGGGGGTGTGTTGTTGCTGCGTGTTCGTAGCCTAAAATTCAATTGAGCTAATTACATAATTGGTCTCACAATATTTTGATGCCATTTAGGTGTAACCACACCCCTACCTACAAACACATAGGCACATACATACACGTGTGGTAGTTTATATGTATACACCTTGTGTTTGTTGGTATAATTATAATCAAGCTATTATGCTTTCATCGACAATAGCTTATGAATAGGATGTTAATTTTATACTTATATGTGCAAATTGAATAAATATATGCAAATACATAAGTAGCTATACATAATATTCATAAGAATTTCTTTCTTGAGAACGATGCCTTTCGCATGCCTCATAGTACATTTACACCGCACAAAATTTGCCGAATTTAAATGAGCCAGTTCGACACCGTTTACATTGGCATATTTGGCTTCACCTTCCATGCAAGAATCTTCTACAAGGTTTAAATACCTGTAGAGTAACAGCGGCAACAAGAAGTGTATCGATTTTATTCTTGCAAAGAGTATGAATACTCTAGTGTAGAATCCATCAGTTTTGGTTCAGATCGCTCTCCTCTTGGTATTTCCAGCACTCATACCTGTTAAGTTTTGATTACTAATCGTAATGATTAGTAATCTGGTTACTTTGTATTTAATAGTGAAATAATTGATTACATTACGATTATCTTGGTCCCAACTAGATTACGTAATGATTACGATTATAAAGAATCAAAAAATAATCATGATTACTCTAGATTACTGAAAAGAATCAAAAATAATCAAAATAAATAATTGATTCTTTTCAGCGATTCTTTTTGATTTTTTTGATTATTTTCAATCCAAAAGTTGTTTGGTATTTTGGATTGAAAGTAATCAAAAATAATCAAAAAGAATCGCTGAAAATAATCAATTATTTATTTTGATTCTTTTTGATTCTTTTCAGTAATCTAGAGTAATCATGATTTCTGTTTTTTTAATGTTATTGGAGGTTGAATGTTTGATAATTTTTAAAAATTTTTGATAATAATAATATTGCAAAATTATTTTCTCATAAACTACTGCAAATACATCAATGAATTTTTTTTTACTTAAAGATAATTGTTTTTACTATATTATAAGTAATTTTATGCGATCTAATTGTTTAAACAACTATACTTTAAATAATTTTTTTTTAACAAGAACATTTTTTTCGTTCTGCACGTTAAAAAAAAAATCAAAATAGGACAAATAACGCTTAAACCAGTCACCTTCAATAATCAAAAAAAAAAAAATGTTTTCCAATCATACCATTCCAAAGATATTGTGTTTTTTGCCACCCCTTGCGATTTAATTGGTAAAATAACTATATTTTAAATATATTTTTTTTAACCTAATAAATTTTTTTTTTCTTAGTGCACTCTGAAAAAAGTTGCAAAATATGTCAAATAACGCGAAAAACGGTCACCTCTAATAATAAAAAAAAAATGTGTGAAACATACATAACTATCTAATACACTGCGGTACAAAAACGAACTTTTTTTCTGTCCTATGAACCAAATAGACTTTTTCGGAAAGTGGACAAAAAAAAAATACACGTGTATCGGCGATTTTCATGAACACGTAAGAATTTTTTTTTATGTATGTACATATGTGCATAAAAAATTTCTGACGTGTACATAAATTTTGAACTTTTTTTGCAGAATTTTCAGAAAATTTTTGAGAATGCAGTTTTGTAGCCCATTAAATTTTACTCTAAAAATGTGCAAGTTAGAACTCGCTAAAAATTTTACTTAATTTTTTAGAATTTTTTTGGCAAGTGTGTTGCGTGTTTTCTTCCATACATGTCACAAACTAACTTTACTTTTGTATGGAGGCAAACACTCAACACCCCTGAAAGAAAAATTCTAATAATTCAGAGAAAATTTGTAGGAAATTATAGCTTGAACTTTCTTAGAGTAAAATTGTATGGGCTACAAAACTACATACTCAAAAATTTTCTGAAAATTTTTGCAAAAAATTGAAATTTTCTTTTATGTACGTACACAAAAAAAAAAAAAATTACGTGTACATGAAAATCGCTGATACACGTGTATTTTTATTTTTTTTCCACTTTCCGAAAAATTCTATTTGGTTCATAGGACAGAATGTGTGTAGAGCAGTGTTATCATACTAATGGCGGCGATATACCAACAGGTTATCATAACCTCAAACGAGATTTTTGCCGAGCTTCTCTTTCCAACTTGTAGTGTGTTGCTTTTGAGTTTTTCCTACAAGTTGGCGGGACCTACAGTTTTTGGCCGACTCCAAAATGAATTTTTTGCCGAGAAGCTTCTCATGGCAGAAATACACCCGGAGAGTTTGCCAAACTACTGCCGAGGGGCGAACCCGTTTAGAAAAGTTCTTTTTCTAAATAATTTTTGATGTTACTTTTGTGGGGCATCGAACCGCCACGACTTGGTGTAATGGAGTGTAATGGGGTGTGGTTGCTGAGTGACCGCGCTCAATCCCGACTCTTGCGTCCTCGTTCGTGCACTCTGGGCAACGTTGAGCTACCTAGGCTCGCGGCAGAAAGAGAGGGAGCCCCGGGGGGGCCACTCTGACATACTTGGTTTAAGGGCTCACCGGGGTCTTTTTCGCAGCGTCTGTACACCAAGAGGTGCGGCTGTAAGCGGGCGTCTGTCTTGAAGCAAGCGGCTCGCTATATAAATGTGCAAAACTTTTCCCTCCCAATCCAGGGTGTTATGCGATACCGTGCCCATTGGACGTTTGCAGCCGGGAGGCAAATCGTGGCTGTAGTCGAACGGAGCCTCACTGATACCGGGCCGCCTCAGGGAGTAACTATGGTCTTACCGCGGTATGGGGCTCTGCCGCGGCGGACGACACACTTCCCCTTACACTACCCTTGACCCTAAGCTGGCCTTGTCCGGCGAGGGGTCGTACGAACAAGATGAAGAACACACAAAATACAAAGCAATTAACGACTTCGTTTACTCCGCAGCAGAGAAGAACTATGCTGGAGCAAGCGAAAACACAACGCCGGAGGACAAACTCCGCCTCAAAGTTAACTGGGAGGCCGACAACGATGGAAACTACGGGTCAGTCATCCCCCAAACTGCTATCAAGTAAGAGTGACTTGATGGGAGCAAGCAACAGTGCGGCTGCCTACGCAGTCAAGCAGAAAACGGCGGAAGCTAAGCTTCCATCAAGCGCTGGTACGAAACCCAATCTCTTCACATCTGGGGCAATGGTCTCACGACCTGGCTTCAGAGTTTCGAAAGAGAAGGACGACGCCGTAAAGGGAGAGACCGCGATGGCAACTACGAGTCTGAATCCCCCCAAAGAGGCATCTCCCCGACGCTTTGCGTACTGGGATAAAAGAAAGGCCGCAAGGATCCTTAAAAGATATGAGGGAGCATCGCAGGAGAAGCTGTCGCCGGAAGAAAGGAAGATGG
Organism: Campiglossa producta; assembly: GCA_964058755.1. Lineage (NCBI taxonomy): Eukaryota > Metazoa > Arthropoda > Insecta > Diptera > Tephritidae > Campiglossa > Campiglossa producta. The sequence goes on along the minus strand of CAXKVI010000001.1, from coordinate 48,410,156 downwards.
TGGAGGAAGCGAAAGCTCTGATACCAAATTTCCAGAGGCCCTATGTGCCTAAGAGGGTGAACGGTAATCCCTTCAAACGCCAGAGATCGGACGGAGAGGTAGACCCCCATCCGAAGCGGCATCAGGTCAACCCCGTAGTGGGAAAACTCAGCTTTGCTGAAGTAACCAAGGACAGAATCCTTATAGGTTTCATTGACCGAGGTAACGACCGTTGGTCCATCCCCAAAGACCAGTGGCTGTATGTCCGGAATGAAATGGGCAGGGCCCTCCTCCACTTAATGCGTGAGTCTCCGGGTAGTCCGCCGCGAGGTACTGACGCGGGCTGGCACCAAGGTCAGATCAAAATATTCGCGTGCGAGGATGCAAGAACTGTCGCACTGTATAAGGCAGCAGTTGCAAGACTGGGTGAAGTCTATCCAGGGGCAAGACTAGATGTCGTCGACTGGAAGGACATTCCTGCTCGGCCAAGGGCAAGGGCATGGATTCCTGCCGTCCCTGCAGAACCCGAGAATATTCTTGAGATGCTGCAGGTCTGGAATCCGTCTCTCCCGACGCAGGATTGGGGCGTCAATCTGGTCGATGATGTGGTTGGGCCCAATAGACAGGTGGTTATCACTCTGAATAAGGAGGCGCTCGAGCCCCTTAAACGGTGCAACGGACGAGTGCATTACGGCTTGGGTCAGATCGTGATCCACGTATACCGTGGCGATGCACAGCGCGCTGCTATTCCGGACGCTCCGGAGGACTCGGAGATCGAGGCATCGGAAGGGAAAGCAGAGGAGTCCGACGCGGAAAGTATGTTATCCGCCACGTCAAATTGCGATGGTGCTGCGAACAACTCGGCGATAGAAGAAAGCCTGCTTGACGAAGAAGGCCTCGACGTCACGATCGTGGCTAAACCTGGGCACACTAACGTTGATGCTGCTTCAGACAGCAGGGTTCCCGCCACGCCAAATCGTGCAGGTGCTCTGAACAACTCCTCGTTGAGAGACAGCCCCCGGAACAGGCCAGACCTCGACGACACGCTGGCGGCAGGGATGTCTGAGCTCTCTCATGTTGGTGGTGCTTCAGATAAATCTGCACAAATCTAAAGCAGCCTCGGCTGTTTTAAGCAGTCGTCTTTCTAAAGGCGACGTAGACGTGGTCCTTATCCAAGAGCCCTGGGTCAATAGCTCTAGGATCTGTGGATTGGGGACTAAGGGGTACAAGCTCATCCAAGCCAATGATGAGGGCAAGGTCAGAACATGTATTTTGGTAAAGTCTGAGCTAAACACCTTTCTATTACCCAACTACTCAAATGGTGACGTTACAGCTGCCAGCTTAACAGTCGGCAGCACCAGCCTAACGATGGCGTCGGTCTATATGCCCTATGACGCCGAAGAACCTCCTCCACAAAAGGAGGTGAAGGATCTGGTGGATAATTTCTGTACGGGCCATCTTATTATTGGAGCTGACGCTAATGCTCATCACGTCCAGTGGGGAAGCTCCGATATTAACGCTAGGGGCGAGTCTCTGTTTGACTACTTACTAACAACTAACTTGGTGGTTTGTAACGTGGGTAACGAGCCTACTTTTATAACTAAAGCTCGTAGGGAGGTTATAGACCTCACTGTTTGTAGCGAAGGTGCTTATGAGTGGGTCAGAAAATGGCGTGTTCTTGATGAGCATTCATTTTCTGACCATCGGTACATAGAAATTGTGTTAGACTTTATTGTTGAGCAGCCAGTCATGAAACGAAATCCACGCAACACTAACTGGCAGCTACATAACCAAATATTAGCTAGGGACCTACCAGTATTACCTCCACAAGCCCCCTCATCAGTGGGAGAACTGGATGATCTGGTAACGACCTTTACAACGGCGCTCTCAAATGCCCTAGAGCAGGCTTGTCCAGTACCAAAACCACGCGGCAAACATAGACCCCACTGGTGGTCTTACGACCTGGATTCGTTCCGTATATCATGCAGGAAGCAATTTAACAAGGCCAAGAGCATCGGTACGGAGCCTGAATGGCTCGAATATAAAGCTAAACTGAGGGCCTATAAAAAGGCTCTAAGGCAAGCGAAGAGAACTTCGTGGAGAAATTTCTGCACCGGGGTCGAAAAAGTCGATGATACAGCGAGACTTAGACGAGTGCTATCAAAAACTCAAACAGCCATTAGCTATTTACGGAAGCCTGACGGATCTTGGACCAGCACGGAAGGGGAAACCCTGGAGCTGCTCCTGAACACACACTTTCCGGGGAACTTGTATGATGCACCTGTAGCATCTGCAACAAACCTGGCGGTAAACATACCCATTACGGAGGAAAGGGTAAGGTGGGCAATCAAAAGCTTTGAGCCGTTCAAGGCAGCCGGGCCAGACGGGATTTTCCCCGCACAACTTATAAACACGCTGGAAATATCAGCTAAATGGCTGGTAGTTCTCTATTCAGCCTGCCTGGCTCTTAATTACATTCCGTGCTCCTGGAGAAGCGCCACGGTAGTCTTTATTCCAAAGGCTGGGAAGGCCTCACACTATGAGCCTAAAGACTACAGACCGATCAGTCTCTCGTCTTTTGCACTTAAAACCTTCGAGAGGATAATTAGCGATTATCTCTCCTCTACTATTGATAGCAACCTTATTTCTAGCTATCAACATGCATACACCAAAGGTAAATCAACGGAAACTGCGCTCCACAGCCTAGTCTCTATTGTTGAAAAATCATTGCACGAAAAGGAGTACTGTCTCGTGGCCTTTCTGGACATCGAAGGGGCTTTCAACAATATAAGGCCGGAGGCTATTAACACTGCTTTAACAAACCTGGGCATAAATAGGTCTCTTATTGGACTAATTGATCAACTACTAAAGGGAAGGAAAATAGTTTCTTCACTGGGAACAGTTGATCTTTCACGCTATGTCACAAGAGGAACGCCTCAGGGTGGTGTTCTCTCCCCGCTCCTATGGAACCTCACCGTAAACTCGCTGCTACGAGACACAAGGTGGGGGGGCGGGAAGATAGTGGCATATGCAGACGATTTAGCTATTGCATATAGGGGCAAATTCCCACAAACCCTGTGTGACTTGATGCAAGTAGCACTGCGAGAAGTTTCTTCATGGTCCTCTCGCTGCGGACTTAGCATCAATCCGGGAAAGGTGGAGCTTGTCCTTTATACCAGGCGGTACAAGATACCACCGCTGAACCTACCAGAACTAGATGGCGTGCGCCTGAACTTAGCTGATAAAGCCAAATTCCTAGGCACAGTTCTAGATAGAAAGCTTAACTGGAAGGAGAATGTCATCCAGCGCCAGAGGAAAGCGTGCATTGCACTTTACACGTGTAAAAGAGCCATTGGCAAAAAATGGGGGCTCAGCCCCAAAATTTGCAGATGGATCTACACTGCGATAATCCAGCCAATTTTGCTGTATGGAGTCGTGGTATGGTGGCCTGCGCTAGGAAAGGCAACAAACCTAAATCTGTTAGGAAAAGTCCACAGATCGAGCATGATCTGTATAAGCGGGGCGTTAAGAACAACGCCCAATGAAGCTCTCCAGGCCATTCTTGGCTTTTTGCCACTCGATCTGGAAGGGTACCGGGCAGCAGCGGCATCGGCTCTGCGTCTAAGGGAAACGTCCGTCTGGGGCGCAAGCACTATTGGACACTCCTGTATTCTAAGATCTTACAGCTTTCTCCCTCTGAGCACAGATCGGTGTGCGACCACAACAGTCGGAGATTGTTGTTTTAGAATAAACATTCCCAGCAGGGAAGACTGGGAGAACATAGATCGGTGTCCCGCTACTAATGGCGGCACTTTTATATACACCGACGGCTCGAAGTTAGACTGCAGAGTCGGAGGAGGGGTTTACTCAAGGGATTTGGACCTAGAACTCTCCTTTAGACTACCTGATCACTGCAGCGTCTTCCAGGCTGAAGTTTCTGCAATCATGGACGCCGTGACTTGGATAGGTAAACGCACCATCGGACAGGATATCTGTATTTTCAGCGACAGCCAAGCGGCCATCAAATCCCTTGGCTCTTACTCGTTCAACTCTGAACTGACGCTCAGCTGTCGTCGATCTCTTCAAGAGATGACCCAACAGAACCGCGTGAACCTCACATGGGTCCCGGGACACAGGGACATTGAGGGAAACTGTAGGGCAGACGAACTTGCCAGGCAGGGCACGACCAAGCAGATTCTTCAAGATAAAGAGCGCATAGGTATGCCGTATGCCACGTGCAAGCTAATGCTGAAGGAGCATACACTCCGCGAAGCCAACGAAAGATGGCTACAAGCCCCAGGGTGCCGGATATCCAAGCAAACCTGGCCAAAATGCGATCTTAAAAGATCTAGACACATATACGCCCTAAAAAGGAAGGAAATCTCCATATTAATAGGTGTTTTAACCGGGCACTGCCTTATTGGTAGGCACGCAGCAAGGCTAGGCGTTCCCTACCGACGATGCTGCAGGAGTTGCAAAGATGATGAGGAAGAGGAAACGGTGGAGCATCTCATCTGCAACTGCCCGGCCTTAAGCGGAGCGAGAAGGCGCTCTCTGGGAGTTCCCTTCCTGGTTAGCTTAAGCCAGGTCGCGGAGCTAGACATAAAGGACTTGATGGCCTTCATCAAGTTATCAAAATGGTTCGAGGAGGGGTAGCGGTGTCGGTTAGGAGTGTCAGTCCCGGGTTTCGGCTATATGGAGAGTCCCAACAGCACTGGGATTTTCCATATGGCCGGGCCCCGGGACTGACTTTCCTAGTGTTTGGTGGTATCACAACGGGCCTTTTATTACTGGCCTAGGTGTGCCTTTGCGGCAGCCACTTCTACCTACCTACCTACCTTTGTGGGGCATCGAACCGCCACGACTTGGTGTAGAAGGCCGAACACTTAACCGCTACACCACGGCTGTCGCCAGTACATACAGTGGAAAAAAATTGGGACAAAATTGAAGATGGATTTATTCGTAGTATGTACTTATTAAGTTGTGCTTAATAATTTTTCTTTAACCCAGATATGCCCAATGTCCTACTCAGTTGTTTAATCATTTGGTTAGTTTTTGTCTCTACCTTGCTTGTGCCAATTCGTTTTGGTTAGTTTTCTCTACCATTTCTGCGCAATAAATTTACAAATTTGTGCGTTTTTCAAAATGTCGGAATTTCTCGCTACCTTTGCACGGTAAGTAAAAATTAACTAATTAAAATATAAAAAATCAATGTTTTTTGTCGAGATTCGTATATTTGAAATATTCGTCCACTGTTATAAACATAGAAAAGTTTTGTTGGTGTTATAGTGAAGTTGTTGTATTAGAGTAAAATGTGGTGTCCCACATGTAGGACATCGGGCACATATTATACTACATAAACACTTTTTAGGGGATTTTCTCTACATGGCTGGAAGCAGTATATCCATGGCAAACCTATACGCTACGGTTACAAGCTTCGAGTTGGTACGACTCGACAAAGCTGTATAAACTGATTCGAAGCTTATCAAGGTGCTTCCACAAATATCAGTGAAATTTATAAGGACCTTGGTGTTGGAACGTCTGTAGTGCTAGAATATGCTGACTTTTTGAGGTCAAAAAGGAAGGACCAACATTTTCATTGGTATTTCGATAATTTGTTTTCTTCAATCGCTCTACTTGAACAACTTACAAATAAAAAGATTTTCGGCACCGGTACAATGTGGGAGAATCGTATTCCTGGAAGCACTTTAACTGATTCTAGGAATACGAAGAAAAGTGCCTGTGGAAATTACGATTTGATCAAAATTGCTGATAGCAACATAATATTCATAAAGTGGAACGACAATAATATCGTGATCTCTTGTTCCACTACAATCGGAGTGAATCCCACATATTTGACCACGCGTTCCTCCCAAAAGAAAAAAAAAATACATACATAAGTTGAAGAACCATGTGTCGTAAAATAGTATAAGAGCATGGGAGGGGTTGACCGTTCAGACCAAAATATTAGTCTTTACCTCACTGCCTTCACAAAGTTCCATCGACGGTTTGCGGTATGATCGGATGGATCATTTGGTAATACAATCATCATTTGGTGGTACAAGATAAACAAACCACAGGAAATAGTTTTCATGATGTCATAGTATACCATGTGCCCAATGTCCTATATATAGGACGGCTCTAAAATCCAACTTTCAAAATAAATTTTTTTAATATCATTATCAATTCGTCTTTTTATTATCATTTTAAAAGGGAATAATACAAAATCACGATGGAAACGTTCCTGTACAACGAATGGGCATATCTGGGTTAAAATATAGCTAATTCTATAACAGCAACCACATTAATATTATTTTAAAAATTTACCCAAACTTCAGAATAATTGGTCAAACTTTAAAAAACGGACATCAAAATTTTCCACTTTTTTTGGAAGTATTTTCAGATAATTTTTGAGTATGCAGTTTTGTAGCCCATTCAATTTTACTTGCTACACATTTTCCCTGAATTTTCAGAATTTTTTTTTGTCAAAAAAAAAAAAATTATAAAATTCACGTACATATACGCTTCATCTGGCTTTACCCTTCTATTCGCGTCGATGTCTGCTATAAGTTATTCGTATAATCCATCGTTAATGTTTTTCTAAACACCCTCGCCTTCGAATACAGGTTCATAAATGCTTGCAAGGAATTTTCTTTGTAATACTTCCACGCCCGACTCATCAGCAATTGTGATCATCCATGCTTCTGCACCATACCTCAGGACGTGTTATGGGCCACTTGTACAGCGTTAATTTTTTTGTATCAAGGGAGGCTACTCAGTCCAAAGTAACATTTTTTAGAAAGGCTAAATCTAAGCTGAATTTCTAAGCTGACATTATTTTTGATGTTCATGCTGGCTTCCAGATAAACCAGTAGTTTTAAGCTTATGACTGCTAACAGTGGTGAGCACGAATAATTTTCGTTTTGTCCTCTCCACTTTTTTCACTTATACATCCAATTCGGAGTTGGAAGGTTGAGTCTAGAAGGTGATGTCAATATCATAGTAAATTTATGCGGCTGCAGTTATTCTCGCCTGGTTTAAATTAAAGAAATCGCACGATATAGGGTACCCTGAAACCTCGATTGGATTTTACCGCCTCGGAGGAATGCTTTCTGATTCGGACTGAGCTGTTAGTGTTGCCATATTAGTTTTGCACGGAAACCAAATTCGGATATAGCGGCATATAGGAAAATACTTTTCGTGCTGCCGAAGGCGGCTCTAAAATCGGCAAAATTTAATGGAGATATTAAATGAGTGATGTGCAGGCTTATTCGCTTTAAAGTACGACAGAAACAACCAAGGACTTATTATAATATAAATAGATTACTAAATTTCAGCTATGCGGTCCAATCTTTTATTATAGACTAGAATTAATTTCACACCCTAAAAATGCTTTTGTGATATGACATTACAAATTTTTAATACGCGCATTGCCAGCTCTTAATTGCTACACCCCCCCAATACATTCATTACAAAAAGATTTTGTTTGAATACCCTCACTTTAGATGCGTGGCTCACCAACCATTTCCATTGTTTTCGGGCCACTGTAATGTATGAAGTTTCAGTTATTTTTGAGACATTCATGTGCGTGTGTTGTATGTTGCCTGCATATTCATGGCAGCTGTTCATTGTTGCTTAGGGTGAGTCCGTGGATATCGCGTTAAAAGCTTTTAGTAAAATTAGTTTCAACTTTCTGACCACGTTTCGTTTTTGATCGTTGGTTTGGTCAGTGTTGCGTTGCGTTTCACGACAGGCACATCACTAACATCAACAACAACAATATGTAGAGCTGGCAGCACAAAACAAACAATTGCAGTAGGCTTGGCCAAATAGCTTGCCAACAAAAGCCAAAGCACCAAAAGCCAAAGTACCATCAACTACAAACAACACAAATGTTAACGTAAATATCGAGAAGAAATTCAAATATTTAACGGCAAAGTACCGAAAACAACATCAGCATTGCTACTGTGAGTTTAAGTAACGGTAGCTCTCAGCTGTGTGGTTTTGGCAGTAGTTACCTACAGCGACTCTAGGTTTAGTTAAATTGCTAAAAATTAAACGATGCTTAGACATTTTGAAAATTGCGTGCGCCTCCTTCCACTTTTAAGTGCACGAATTATTGGATAGGCAATATAATAACAGTAAATATATTTTAAAAATTTTAATACTCTTAACCCTCGCTTGATCTTCAAGTTCAGCTCAAATTTGACCTATATTCTCCATGTTCAATTCTAGGTGAGTTAAGACACCCAGTGCCAGGCCTGTGGGCCCCGCAAAAACCCTGGTATGAAATTTCATAACAACAATGTTGAAGCAATTCACGATTAATATCGGATGATAGTTCGGTCAAACTAAACATTTGAAAAAATATTATTTTCCACAGATCCAAATTTTGGTAGAGAGTTCAGATTCGCCGTCAGAAAGAAATTTCAAAAGTCCCCATCGATCCCATGTGTGCTAAAAAAGTTATTCGGGTCCAAAATCAAAATTTTAGGTTCTAAAGATTTTTCTCGAAAATGGAAAGTTTTTTCGAAAAATTTCCTGAGACCATTTCTAAAATTTTTTCTCTTAGAGCAACCAGTTCTGAGATATCGCGATGGTAAAGTTTGCTCTGGAAAATATATGAAAATATATGCCACGTACAGACTTCTCAGTATTTTTCCCGAAAACTTTAGTATGCCTAGAAAAATTTTAACTTACCGTTTATTTGTCACGAAGTTTCCCATCGCCAATGAAAATAGTTATTTTTATAAAGCCGCTAGTTTGCGTGCTAGATCCACCTTTTCTCCATGAATAACATAAAAAAATACTAGTCTGGTAAATTTAGTTTATCTTGTATAAAAAACCTCCCACAGAGCCAATTTTTTGTCAGGAGCCTAGTTTCACCCCCAGGAAGAAAACTGCAAGAGTCCCCATCGACATAAAAAAAAAACGTGGTCGCCCCTCGGCAATAGTTTGGCAAACTCTTCGGTTGTATTTCTGCATTAGAAGCTTCTCAGCAAAAACCCATTCGCTTTGAAAGTTCCGTTCGGAGTCGGCAAAAAACTGTAGTTCCCGCCAACGTGTAGGAAAAAAATCAAAGCAGCACACTATTTATAAGTTGAAAGAGAAGCTCGGCAAATCCAACGGGCTCATATGATATCAAGGTCTGTCACATACACATTATTACAGCCCAATCGGAAGAAAATTGAGTATAGTTTTCTGGTTTTCTGCGCTCATTTTCATATTTGAGCCGAACACTTTTCAAAGGTTAAGTCTTTTATGTACTTACAAATTATTTCTGGGGTCAACTAGTTGTTGATTACAAGAAAGTAAAAATGATTCTGTAATCTAGATGAGATGCTAAACAACACGTGCTATGAATTTGGCTCACATTTTTTTCTGAATTTCTAAATAACACTATGTAACAAATAACTTTTTTTCAAAAAAGAAAAGCCTATACCGAGCATGAGATTTGCACCATCAGCTCTTTTTTTAGAAAATGAGGTGTCAAATAGAAGAGCTGAACCTGTAGATGTGCAGGGAGGTGTAATTTTCTTGAAAATTATTGCCACCATTATAAAAAATAAATTTCTCTATTCGGTACTTTATAAGTTTTAGTAGTTTATAATCTGGATTTTTCAACAACTCTTTTTTTATATTCCAACTCCATGCCTACATAATACCTTGTATACAAGACGTGCTATTTGTAATTATATGACCACTTAGTTTGAAAATTTGCTGTTGAGCAGTGTCGTGTAATGCAATTTTTTAAGAATTTAAAAAATTGTTATATTTCGGTCATGAGCAAGGGCGCCTTTATTAGAAGTGGAATGCATTTTTTAGTAAAATTAATTTTCTAGCACACGACAAGGGCGGATGTCATAGGCAGCTTACTGCGGGAGGTCACTTGTAAAAGAAAACTTAATTATTAATAGGAAGTGTTTGGGGTGAGTGAAATTCTTTAAATCAGGAGCAATGATAGGAGAATATTTTTATGATTTTTTGCTTTTACTTAGTTATTTTGTAATAATCATAAAAGGAAGTGATGTACAATTAGGTTACCCTTACCAAAATACTTTTTTTAATTTCAAGAATTTAGTATTTTATTATCTTTTACTCATATTTAATGACGTTTAGTCGCGTTTTAGATTTTTTAGAGACATTTTCTTTGGTCCTCCAGTCTCTGAAGGCAATTGAAATGGACAATATAACGCACGCTGTAGTAAGCAGATTTATATAAAGCAGTAAGAACAAACAGTTTCTTCTAATGACATCGGGTCGTCTCTATAAGACTGAAGAGGGCATTCTCTTTCATTTCATATTTTTAAACGAGTTATTATTTTATATCGGAATGTATAAGAACTTATTTATATGTCTGCCACCTATCTGATTTTTAAATACATCTCCATTTATGACTCGTCCATGAATCATTTATGACTCGTCTATAAGTCACTTATGATTCGTCAATGAGTCTTTTATGACTCGTGTATGAGTAATTTATGATTCACCTATAAGTCACGGTTCTATCAGGCTTATTTGGCTTATAGGAGTATATTAGGAAGGGGATATCAAAAGAAATAAATAAAATAAAGGACAGGGAAAACACACCAAAAAATTGTGGTGGACTTCGTGAAAACTACTTTAATTAAATTCATGTCTCCCGTGATATCACAAAACCAAGTAAGTGTCAGTTACTTGGTTTCGTCTTTCTACGAATTTTCGGAATCTTGTTAAAAAAATTTATCAGGGGCATCGATCCGTTTCTTCCTATCTTGTTTCTAAGTACCTTAAACTAGAAAAGTTATAAAACCAAGTAACTTAAAATGCACCGGATCAAGAAATTAGTTCACAACAAAACCAAGTAACTCATGTTCTTTTTCTAGTAAATGAAAATTTTGCAACAAATGATACGCTTTTTTACAAAAAGTCATTAGAAATCAATTTCTTATCGTCACTCTAAGTTTCTGTTTTAGTTTCGATCTCCTATCAATGCAAAAACCATTAAAACTCATTTGTTAATCAAGAATTATTAGAATTTCCTGAAAAATGTATTTGATTATTTCACAAAACCAAGTAACTTTTAAAGGTCCTTGATTTATCTTATTGTTATTAGAAAAGTATTTGAGATAATTTTAAAATCATTGCAGGGAGAAACTAAGGAATATTATGTGATTTCAGCCCAGCATCAGATGGCGAATCAGAACACATTTTGCCAGAGTAGTAAGACCTTTTTAACCAAATCTGAAAGTTGTGGTAGTGTAAGAGAACTTTTTAGTATTGAGTCAGACGCAGGCCAAGAGCTTCTGTTTCCTCAAGTGCAGCCCACTATAGGGAAGGGCTAATCTTGGCTTGCCTGATGGTGAGAATCTAGAAAATATATTCAACCAGGTTTCATCATTATTTATTGGCGCTTAACAGCCTAGGCAATTTTGGCCGCTTCGTATTAAACCACGACAGTCGTTACTTTTTAGCGACAACTGACGAAAATTGAAAACACCAAGGGAATTCAAGTTATCCTCCACTTGTTGTTTTCAACTCAGTCGAGGTCTCCCCCTTCCTCTACTCTCCAATTCGGGTGTTGATAGGAAAACTATCTGGGTTGGAGCTTCCTTGTCCATTCGCATAACATGACCCAGCCAGCAGAGCCTTTGGGCTTTAATCCGCTGAACTATGGTCAGGTCTGCGTAAAGCTCGTACAGCTCATCGTTAAATTTCCTTCGATACTCACCGTTGGCATCACGGGAAGGACCATAAATCTTCCGGAGAACTTTTCTCTCAAATACTCCAAGTGCTATCTCATCTTCTCTTGACACTGTCCATGATTCCGAGCCGTACGTTAGGACTCGTATGACGAAAGACTTATATATCGTGATCTTTGTTTGTCGAGAGAAGACTTTACTTCCCAATTGCCTACTTACTCCGATGTAACACTTGTTGGCAACAGTGATTCTCCTTTGAATTTCGACTATCGACGAGATAAACAAGGAAAATTTAGTGTGAGACCCAAAAAATAAAAAGGATTTGCTTCCGGCATGCAATTTCGTTTTTATATGGAAGTGCACAACAAACCCAAGTAACTATCAACTTGCTTGGATTTGTCGTGAAACAATTTTTTTTTTTTATGAAAGCCAAAAATCGTTACAATCTAAATTCAAAGTTACTTGGCAGTTACTTGAGTTTGTTCTGAAACAAAAACTTTATTTGTATGAAAGGTGAAAATCGTGTTTTTTAAAAACTCTGTAACTGTTTATATTGGCCAATAAATCCATAACTACGTCGCAAAAAATTCCCTGCACATGTGCATAAAAAAACTTTGGGGTCTTATCTTGTCATAATTGAAAAAGTTGTATAAAGAACTTGTTTTTTTTCGGAGATATGGCCTGCTACGCAAACCCCTAATTTCCCAACATTTTGAAAAACCTAGATACTTGGTTTTGTTCTGTCACGGGAGATGTGCAGAATACACATGTTTACACATCAAACTTTTTTTTTATAGCTGTTTTTCCGTTTTCCCGAGTTCATGAAAAACGCTCTACTGGCTTATATTTAATTGTTATATATTTCATTTACTCTTTACAACACTGGCTTTATATGCAAAATAATTAGTCACAGTTGTCAAATTCTAATAAAAATAAATAAAAAAATCAAAAACAACATATTGCCCAATAAGCATTTACGAGCTAGTTCAGAACTGATAGCTTCTCAGTGGCCAGAGTTTATACCAAGATGATGAAAAAAATACTTTTCAACTAGTGCTCAAATGAAATTATATACTTGGTACGTATGAATGCACTTAATATGAAGCTTAAAACGCCTCTAATAAATACAAATTTCATACTTGTTTTCTTATATTTAGTTCGTACAACTTTCATTTTTTCTAATAGTTTGAAAACTTATATGGTTGGCATGTCTCCAAGACTGGAGTAAAAAATTATGTTGGAGATCAATTTGACCACTCGACTACAGCGCCACCTAGCTGGTTAATTTTTTGCGACAGAGATTTTGATTGCATCTATATAAAACTTATGTGCTAAAACGAACAGAATGGGACTATAAATACGAATTTCGTAACTCCAGCACCATCTAGGGGTGAAAACTATAGCGGGAAACAGAAACAATACGGAAATACTTACGTCGAAACAACTGGCAGCTAAGTAGACTGCCGTTGTTTTTATGCGTGACAACATTAGAAACCTTTGGTATTTTATTTAAAGCCTATACTTTTTTTATTACACTGACCTAGTCAATTATAATTTCAAGCTTTATATTAAAAGCAATTTCAAAGCAAAATTTCCCAGAATTCAATTGCCTCACATTTAATTCCTAGAACTCAGATTTAAAATGAATTTTTCCAGCTTTACGCAAAGTAACTAATTAAGTACTTCGATACCACAAACACTACTTCTTTGAAGCGAAAATAATAAAAATGTATAAACTCATTTCAAGTTTTGCATACAGGCGATCGTGTTTTTATAAAAACATACATATATACATACGTATCAGTGTGTGTACATATGTACATATTTACTTGAGCCTTCACTTTTCATATCAATAAAAGCAACCACTTGTTGACGGCAATAGCGCTAAGCCCTTCTCGGTTATGATTTCTTAATTGCCTGCAACGTGCAGCAATCAAGCCAAATGTTGCACAGCAAATTAATTAAGAATTAAGAATGACATTGCCAATGTCTGTCTGTCTTTCAAGATGAAATGCATACAAGAATGTTTATTTTGCGTAAGTAGTAGGTACATATGTATGTCCATATGAATTCATACACATTTGTACTGCTGGGCTTGTTCGGCAGCTTGTTTGGCATGTTGCGAAACAAGGCAGTTGTATTGTTCGCAAACTAACAAAAGAACATATTAAAAATATAAAAAAAACGCTTAAGAAATGCTCAAGTAAATTTCTTGTGCTAAGTTTTCTTGAGGTAGTACGCAGTCCGCAAGTAATAAGATTAGAATTCGAAAAGTTTGAATAGGACTTGTGACGAAGTCATTTCTCAACTGCTCAGAGGCACGCGAGTGTTTACAACATTTTTTATCCAGCTTGGCTATGGTAAAAAATATCTATTTTAAATTATTATTATTTTTTTTCTTTAATTTAATATAATTTTTTATTTTATTTTATTTATGTACCTATTTTACTTTATTTTATTTTTTATATATTTTAATTTATTCTTACTTTACTATAATTTTTGTTATTATTTTATCTATTTTTAATTTTATTTTTTAATTTTTTTTTTATTTTTTTCGTTTTATTTTATTTTTTAATTTTATTTTATTTTCCTTTATTTAGTATACCTAATTTTATTTGACTTTATTTTATTTTATTAAACTTGATGTATTTAACCCTAGAAGGCAGACTTAAAAAACTACAGTTATACATACGATGAGTCTCGGAGACTCACATACAAAATGATGTGTTTATGAAATACCATTTCAGTTAAATTTTCGTTAATTTCCATGTATAGAAACATAATTTTAATTTTGAGGGTATTCACATAAATTCAAATATCACGTGCTGGGAGCACCATAATTAAGTAGTCAAATTTTAATAATTTTAAAAAATCTTAACACAAAATGTCCGCTAATCCCATTAAAAAAAAAAACCGTTTTAACGTCTTTGAACTTATTATTAGTCTTCTCCAGAAATTTTCCATGGATCTATTAAGTACCCTTCGCTTAATAAATCCAAATACAATTTTTATAGTTGGTTCATTTAGAAAGAAGTTTCAAAAGAAGTGACATTCCCGCTGCGAAGGTATGGTTTTTATCTATAAATAACAAAAAAGCATCCAGTGTTTTATCATCTAATATGTTCAGTGTTGCCGCTGAAAATTTTCAAAAAGGGTCCCAAAAAAGGGTCCCAGCAGAAAAAAAGAGTCCTCTCTTTTTTTTAGAAAGGAACACATTTACATAAGCCTTTTCCATTTTTTTGATGTTGAATGACTGAGTTTTGTACTATTACAAGAAACACTTACAAAAAAATGTAAAAAGTTTTTTAAAAACCTCCACTTTAAGGATTTGTTTTTGCAAAGGGTTTCAAAAATTATAAGAAAACTTATGGGAAATGCATTTTATTGCAGTTTGAAAGTGGAAAAGGGTCAAAAAAGGTCCCGAATTTTAAAAAAGGTTCAAAAATGGTACTTTTTTGAAAAAGTAGGGTCCGCGGTCCTGGCTCTAAAAAGGGTCAAATTGACCCTTTAGTGTCCCCAACGGCAACACTGATTATGTTGTACCAGGGAGCCAGTAATTATTATCATTCCTTTTGAAAGGTTAGTCGCCAGCCAAATAGCCCTTATGAGCACCGCTCTGGATTTGGTACTAAGTTTCATTTAAACTTTTGTGGTGTTTACATTCTTCATATTTACAACAATATTGTAAAGTAAAGCTTCTTGAAACTATATACACTCATCGATATATACCTATTTAGAAGATTGAAATTCCATACATTTTCTTCGTTATTCCGTTGTAATGTTACTAATGCTATTTCATTTATCTAAAAAAAAATTTATATAAAAAAGTTCCCGTAACAAATTTATTGGGTTTTGAAGGTTATATTCCTGCCGGCGAACTAAACTGTTTTGGTCATCAATGGGATAACGAAAATAACTAGGCTATCACTAAAGAACTTCGTCATGTTTTAACCGTGACCATATTTGGCCACGTAGGTACTAAAAAATATCGGCTTGATTTTCTGTTTGTTCCGAAACGTCTCAATTTCCCTGGGCTCTTAATTTTTGTCAGACATTGCCCTGATTTCAGTTACTTCGGGCGTTCGAAGCTCTTCACAACGGAGGGGAGGGAATTTAAATATTTGCTAAATAACTATAATTTTTCTTGGGTTTTTCACTCAGTTCCATTTGGTAAGGTTAGGGCAACGCCAGCTCCACGCCCCCGCCCCCTGCGTGCGCCCTGGTGTGCTACCATCATTTGCCTGACCAGCTTTCTTGCTCCTTGATGCCATTTTTTCATTCTTCCAATTCCGCAGAGAAAGAGTCAAATATTATGCATTCCATATGAGTATTGCAGACTCATGGTATGTATAACAGGGGTATGGATACAAACATGATATTATTTCTGCGAAAAATATTTTTTCTTGCTAGCATAAGAACTAACCAAGAAGAGCATTCCTGAAATTTTATAAAACAGCTAACCGAAGTTTAGAAGATATGGTGACTTTTATGTGCAAGTGAGTCTCTGAGACTCGTCGTATGCATTCTAGGGTTAAGGTTTTTTTAGTTTTTTTTTATTTTTTATTTTAGATTATTTAATTATTTTTTTTTTTTTAATATTATTTTAATTTTTTATCTGTTTTAATTAAATTTATTACTTTATTTTATTTAACTAAATTTTTTTATTATACTTTTTGTACACTATTTTACTTAACTTTACTTTATTATACCTTTCATAAAGATGAAAAGGTATTATAACTTTGGTCCGATGTTTGTAAGTATGAGAAGAAAAAGAGATGGACCCATTAATATGTATACCAAAATGATCAGGATGACGAGATGAGATGATTTAACAATGTCCGTCTGTCTGTCTGTCTGTCTGTCTGTATGTTTGAACACAAACTAGACCCTCAGTTTTTGAGATAATTGGCTGATATTTTGTATGCGGCCACCATTTTCCAATATAGGAATCACTTGTCGGAACCAGCAAGATCGGACTGATATTGCATATAGCTCCCATATAATCGATTGTTCCGATAAACGGATTTTGGGCTATACCTCCTGTAATTAAACACGTAGGAACGTGAAATTTTGGACGTATCGCTATTTTTATATGTCAAATTTCGATGCTGAAAATCATCGAAATGGGATAAATATCTCACATAGCCCCCATGCAATCGATTGTTCCGATAAACGGGTTTTGGTAGATAAGTCCGGTAAGTATATAGGTAGGAACGTGAAATTTCGTAACTATTGCTATTTTAGAATGTGGAATGTCGATTTTAAAAATCCATGCGATTGGACTAATATAACACATCGCCCCCATATAATCGATGGTTCCGATAATTTCGGTATGAGCTAAAGTTAAATTCACACAGGCTGTACTGGGATCAAACAGTGAAAATCGTGGCGCTTATTCATGAAAGGTGTATAGCCTTCGGCACAGCCGAAGACAGCTTTCCTTACTTGTTTTTCTTTTATTTTTTATTTGAATTTATTTATGTATTTAATTTTTTGATTATTTTGCTATATTTTATTTAATTTTTTAATTAAGGTTTACCTTACTACCTACCTCCGTATTTCTTGTTAAAATTTCTAACTCAACTTTTTGTTGTGAACTGAACAGTCGAGTAACAAAATAATATGTGAATAGCTACTTACACTGTTAAAAAAATGAGCCTAAATTTTAAACCGGTCTAAAGTTTAAGCGATTTTTTAAACTTTTTTTTAATATTTTAAACCTTCTAAATACCTACAAAGATTTCCAATTATTATTTGGTTTCGATTCAAGAAAAAAAAGCAGTATAAAATTTTTTTGTTTGGGGTTTGTGAAAGTAACTGCATTTTGCCTATAAAAAATGCATGTGCGGCATAGCTAAGCGGTAGAGCAGTCGGGTGTGATTTATGTATGCGATGTAGCTTAATGGTAGAGCAGACGGGGATGATGCGGGGAAAAAAATTATTTGTTTCTTTAAAAAATGTTTAAGACATTTCTGGTTTATTATTGAGACACCATTCATTTAGTTGGCTTCTTAAAAACTGGTCTAGATTTAACTTGAAACCAAGTTTGGTTTGGTCATATATGTACTACATATTATGTAGTCCAAAAAAGTTTAAAATTTAGGCTCAAATTTTTAACCGTGTAATTGAAAAATTTGCATAGTGCAGAATGAGCAAACAAATAAATAAAATAACAGCGGGAAGAAGTGAAAGTAAATTCAATTTTTTTTATAAGTCAACCGCAAGCACTCAAACACAGATTATAATATAACCGCCATTTATGAATAAAACTTCTTTCAACGTAGAATTAAAGAGTGAGGAACACATATGCAGAGACATATATACAACAAATCCACTTTATAAAAATAAAACAGATAGATAAGCAACACCAGCAGTATGAAAGCCATCCAGTAAGTCAAAAATAAATGAACAGAGAGTTTCATTGTTAAATTAGGCTATTGCGAGAGCAATTATTTTGTTCTGTTGTAGCAAGGATTGCGGGGAATATGGAATTACCGAATGCAATTGTTTGGTATTTCAAAAGAGTTAAGTATTTAACCGGAAAATTTTAATTAAATTAATTTTTAATTCATGTGTCTGGGTTGAGTCCCTCTTAAGAATATATTATTCAAATATCTTCGGTATATTTGCTGAACAAAATTGCATTTGTTTAGGAAGTACCTACGTCGAGTTCTATGAGAAAAACTGTGCCTTATATTTTAGGCATGTTTCCAACACGATTCTAGGAACATATCGGCATTCTTTTCTGGTCCTATTTAAGGAACATTTTGGAATTATATTTTGGCCATTTTCCTAACCATTTTAGTCGAACGGTGTGGTATAGCGGCAGTGTGCTCGGCCTAGTATACCAACAAACCGGATTCGGCTCCCAGTAAAACCAACATAAAAAATTCTTTAGAATTAATTTTTTTTTTTTTTTGTAACGGGGTAGCCCCTCGGCCGAAGTTTGGAAAACTCTTCAGCATTTCTGTCATCAAATGCTTCCTAGCAATAATTCATCTGGTTTGGAGGTACCGTTTCTACGAAAAAGTTCAAAACAGCACACCTCACAAAAATATCTCTTGAGGTTTTAATGATAACCTGTAGGTAAATCACGCCTAAAATTATTATTATAATTTTTTTTTTTTTTTTGGGAAAAAAGTATAGATGTAAAATAACAAACAAACAAAATTTCCGGGCAAGTAAGTATCATCTAGTCACTGCAAAAAGGAGATTCTATATATTATCTGATTTTTCTTCATTTTGAAGTAAATCCGGAACTTATGATACATTTACACTGCACCAAATGCGTCGCTTTTGGCGAAGTTATTTCGAGAATGTTTGTCCGCAGAATGAATTTGTTTGCCAAATTAGACGAATCTAATTTAATTTGACCTAATTTGGTGATCAAATTCAATTTGCGGATGAACGGTCTCGAAAAAACTTGGCCAAAAGTGACGCATTTGGTGCAGTGTAAATGTAGCTTTAGACTTCCTTCTTTCTTTTAAGATTACTTCGTTTAGTTGAAGGACTCCTTTATATGTTCGTTTTCGCTTTCTTTAAAATTTCTGGGATTAGACTCCACTGGAATTTCTGGAATTGGCTTCTATTAAATGCCTCGCATACGTTAGCATAAATTGGCAATTATGCACTAATATATTTAAATTTTTCACATATTTATTGCCACACGCCGCTTTGCGTTGTCAACACGACGAACATTTAAATTTAAAGCAATCCGAAAATGTACGTAGATGCAGGTAACTACCCTGCAAGAAATTTTGGGATTAATTTCTTAAGAGAGTTGTCCGTGATTTATACTTTTCGTCAACATTGTGATAAAATTCGATAAATGCACATAAGTTAAGTGGATTCGGGTATTTGAGGCACAGTTGGTCTTTCTGTAGGGCATGCGCATACAAATGTGATCATTTTAGCCCATACAATGTGGTCACGACCGGGCATTAGTAGCATCTTCTTTTGCGACTTACCCCGGACTCATTCTAGACTAATCCCATTTTTGGCAGGGTTCTTACGCGGAAACATTAGCTATGTCCGTACCTACGCACTTAAAAATGTGCTACCTACTTAGAATTATATAAGTGAGCGCCAGCATATATAGTATATATATTTACATCAACATACAATCATAAATTAGTTTGATATTCGTAGGCCCCACACATAGAGCACTCAACGCCCTCACTTCCCCTGGGTCATTTTGTCCTTCGCATATACTATAAACGCTGATAGCGCAGATCTCAAGAGATTAAATTGCTACACGTGTCTCAATGTCAGCGCGTCATACATACACACACACTAAGCAAGCTAATCGTTAGGTAGGTAGGTTCAAGTGGCTGCCGCAGAGGCACACTTAGGCCAGTTTTGAAGGCCCGTTGTGATACCACCAACACAAGGAAAGTCAGCCCCGGGACCCAGCCATATGGAAAATCCCTGAGTTGTTGGGATTTTCCACATAGCAGAATCCCGGGACTGACACTCCTAAACCGACACCGTTACTCCTCCTCGAACCACTTAGATGACTTTATGAAGCCCATCAAGTCCTTTATGTCCAGTTCCGCGATCTGGCTTAGACTATCTAGGAACGGAACTCCCAAAAAGCGCGTTCTCACGCCGCTTAAAGCCGGACAGTTGCAGATGAGGTGCTCCACCGTTTCCTCCTCCTCATCATCTTTGCAACTCCTGCAGCATCGTCGGTAGGGCACACTTAGCCTTTCTGCATGCCTACCAATGAGGCAGTGACCGGTTAATACCCCTATCAATATGCAGATTTCCCTCCTAGTTAGGGCATAAATGCGTCTAGACCTTTTAAGATCCCATTTTGGCCAGGTTTGTTTCGATATCCGACACCCTGGGGATTGCAGCCATCTTTCGTTGGCTTGACGGAGTGTGTGCTCCTTCAGCATTAGTTTGCATGTGGCAAACGGCATACCTAAGCGCTCTTTATCCCGAAGAACCTGCTTGGTCGTGCCCTGCCTGGCAAGCTCGTCTGCCTTACAGTTTCCCTCAATGTCCCTATGTCCCGGGACCCATATGAGGTTTACGCGGTTCTGTTGGGCCATCTCCTGAAGAGATCGACGACAGCTGAGCGTCAGTTCAGAGTTGAACGTGTATGAGCCAAGGGATTTGATTGCCGCCTGGCTATCGCTGAAAATAGTGATATCTCCTCCGATAACACGTTTGCTTAACCAGGCCGCGGCGTCCCGGATTGCCGAGACTTCCGCCTGGAAGACGCTACAATGATCAGGTAGTCTGAAGGAGAGTTCAAGGTCCAAATCCCTTGAATAAACCCCTCCTCCAACTCTGCCGTCCAACTTCGAGCCGTCGGTGTATATGGAAGTGCCACCATTTGTTTCGGGACACCAATCCGTCCTCTCCCAGTCTTCTCTGCTGGGAATGTTTATTTTGAAGCAGCTATCCCCGACTGTAGTGGTCGCACAACGATCTGTGCTTAGAGGGAGAAAGCTGTAAGATTCCAGAATACTGGAGTGTCCAATAGTACCCGCACCCCAACTGGAGGTTTCTCTTAGGCGCAGAGCTGATGCCGCCGCTGACCGAAACCCTTCCAGATCAAGTGGCAAAATGCCCAGAATGGCCTGGAGGGCTTCGTTGGGCGTTGTCCTTAGCGCACCGCTTATACAGATCATATTGGATCTATGGACTTTCCGCAACAGATTCAGGTATGTTGTCTTGCTCAGTGCCGGCCACCATACGACGACTCCATACAGCATGATTGGGCGAATGATGGCCGTGTAGATCCAACTGCATACTCTAGGGCTGAGCCCCCATTTTTTGCCAATGGCTCTTTTGCATGTGTAAAGAGCGATGCAAGCTTTCTTCTGGCGCTGAAGAACATTCTCCTTCCAATTCAGTTTCCTGTCCAGAACTATGCCTAGAAACTTGGCCTTATCCGACAAGCCCAGGCGCGTGCCATCTAGTTCTGGTAGGCTTAGTGGCGGTATTTTGTACCGGTTGGTGAAGAGGACAAGTTCCACTTTCCCCGGGTTGATACTAAGTCCGCAGCGAGAGGACCACCTCGAAACCTCTCGCAGTGCTACTTGCATCAGGTCACACAGAGTTTGTGGGAACTTGCCTCTGAATGCAATAGCTAAATCGTCTGCGTATGCCACTATCTTCCCGCCCCCCCAGCTTGTGTCACGTAGCAACGAGTTGACTGTGAGGTTCCATAAAAGCGGGGAAAGAACACCACCCTGGGGCGTTCCCCTTGTGACATAGCGTGATAACTCGACCGTACCAAGTGAAGAAGCTATTTTCCTTCCTCTTAGAAGTTGGTCAATTAAACCAGTTAGAGGTCTATCTACGCCCAGATTAGTTAGAGCGGAGTTGATCGCCTCCGGGCTTATATTGTTGAAAGCCCCCTCAATGTCTAAGAAGGCCACGAGACAGTAGTCCTTTTCACACAGCGATTTCTCAATGACAGATACTAGGCTGTGCAGAGCAGTTTCTGTTGATTTACTCTTGGTGTATGCATGCTGATAGCTAGAGATAAGGTTGCTATCAATAGTCGTTGAAAGGTAGTCGCTTAGTATCCTCTCAAGGGTTTTGAGTACAAAGGACGAGAGACTGATCGGTCTGTAATCTTTTGGCTCGTAGTGGGATGCCTTCCCAGCCTTAGGGATAAACACTACCGTGGCGCTTCTCCAGGAGCCCGGAATGTGGATGAGAGCCAGGCAGGCTGTGAAGAGAA
The DNA here is from genome assembly GCA_964058755.1 of Campiglossa producta. Taxonomy (NCBI): domain Eukaryota; kingdom Metazoa; phylum Arthropoda; class Insecta; order Diptera; family Tephritidae; genus Campiglossa; species Campiglossa producta. Next base: position 48,387,794 of record CAXKVI010000001.1, on the reverse strand, counting down.
ATACCAGCCATTTAGCTGATGTCTCCAACGTGTTTATAAGTTGCGCGGGGATAATCCCGTCCGGCCCGGCAGCCTTATACGGTTCAAAGCTCTTAACTGCCCACCTTACTCTTTCCTCAGTGATGGGTATATTTACTGCCAGGTTTGTTGCAGGTGCTGGTGGTGCATCATGCAGATTCCCCGGAAAATGTGTATTCAAGAGCAGCTCAAGGGTTTCCTCTTCCGTGCTGGTCCAGGATCCGTCAGGCTTTCGCAAATAGCTGATGGTTGTTTGACTTTTCGAGAGGACTCGTCTAAGTCTCGCTGTGTCGTCGACCTTTTCGACGCCAGTGCAGAAATTTCTCCACGAGGTTCTCTTCGCCTGTCTCAGAGCTTTTTTGTAGGCCCTTAGTTTAGCTTTATATTCATGCCAATGAGGCTCAGAGCCGAAGCTCTTGGCCTTGTTAAATTGTTTCCGGCATGATATTCGGAGCGAGTCCAAATCGTAGGACCACCAATGTGGCCTGTGTTTACCGCGTGGTTTTGGCACTGGACAAGCCTGTCCTAGAGCATTTGAGAGCGCCGATGTAAATGTAGTAACAAGATCCTCCAGCTCCTCTACTGATGAGGGGGCTTGTGAGGGCAGTACTGGTAGGTCTCTGTCTAATATTTCATTGTGTAACTGCCAATCAGTGTTACGTGGATTGCGCTTCATGATTGGTTGTTCTACAATAAAGTCTAAAACCATTTCTATGTAGCGGTGGTCGGAGAAAGAATGTTCTTCCAGAACCCGCCATTTTCTGACCCACTCATAAGCGCCTTCACTACAGATAGTGAGGTCTATGACCTCCCTGCGGGTCTTAGTGATAAAAGTAGGCTCATTACCCACGTTGCAAATCACCAGGTTGGTTGTTAAGAGGTAATCAAACAGAGACTCGCCCCTGGCATTGATGTCGGAGCTCCCCCATTGGACATGGTGAGCATTAGCGTCCGCTCCAATAATAAGATTACCCGTGCAGAAATTTGACACTAGGTCTTTCACCTCCGTTTGTGGTGGGGGTTCTTCGGCGTCGTAGGGCATATAGACCGACGCCACCGTCAGGCGGGTGCTGTCGACCGTTAGACTGATAGCGGTAATATCACCATTGGTGTAGTTAGGTAGGAGAAAGGAGTTCAACTCAGACTTGACCAAAATACACGTTCTGACTTTGCTCTCCTCGCTGGCTCGAATGAGCTTGAAGCCCTTAGTCCCCAATCCGCAGATTCTCGAGCTATTGACCCAGGGTTCTTGGATGAGGACCACATCCACGTCGCCTTTAGAAAGACGACTACTTAAAGCAGCCGAAGCCACTTTAGATTTGTGCAAATTAATCTGAAGCACCACCAACATGAGAGCGCACAGACTTCCCTGCCGTCCCCATATCGTCGAGGTTTGCTCCATCCCGGAGGTTGCCTATCAACGACGAGTTGTTCCGATTAACTGCCCGATGTGGCGTTGCAGGAGTCCTGCTGCCTGTAGCGTTAGATGTTAGTCGCTCAGCGTTGGCTGCTACCACCGTGACGTCGAGGACTTCCTCGTCCTGTAGGCTGTCCTCCATCTCCGAGTTGCTCACAGCACTATCGCCAAGAGACGTGGCGGATAACATGCTTTCCGCATCGGAATCCTCCGCTTCCTCTTCTGGTAATAAGTTTTCCGGTTCCCCCGGAGCAGCCGAGAAGGCAGCGCGCTGAGCATCACCACGATATACGTGGATAACGATCTGGCCTACGCTGTAGTGTACTAGGCCATTGCACCTTTTGAGGGGCTCGATTGACTCTTTATTCATGGTGAACACCACCTGTCTGTCGGGCCCTACCGCATCCCCGACCAGATTGACACTCCAGTCATGCGTTGGGAGGGACGGATTCATTAGCCGTAGCATCCCGAGTATTCTCTCGGGTTCGTCAGGGATGGCCGGAATCCACGCCCTTGCCCTTGGACGAGCTGGAATGTCCTTCCAGTCGACGACCTCTATCTTTGCGCCCTGGTAGACTTCACCCAGTTTAGCAGCTGCTGCCTTGTACAGTGCTACGGTTTTTGCATCCTCGCATGCGAGTAATTTAATTTGACCCTGGTGCCAACCCGCATCCGTTACTCGTGCCGAACTACCCGGAAACTCCGGAGCAACGTTGAGAAGAATGTTGCCGAGTTCATTTCGCACGTAACGCCACCGGTCCTTGGGGATGGCCAGACGGTCATTGCCTCGGTCAAGGACGCCTATAAGGATCCTGTCCTTGGTTACCTCAGCAAAGCTTAGTTTGCCCGCTCCGGAGGTATTCTGATGCCGCTTGGGAGGGGGAATAAACTCCAGATCCGATCTCTGGCGCTTGAAAGGGTTAACTTTTAACCTCTTTGGCATGTACGAATTTTGGAAATCCGGTATCACAGCTTTCGCTAGCTCTACAGATTTACTGGAATTCGGCGACAGTGATTCCTGCGGTACCCCTTCATACCTCTTCAGGATCTTTGCAGCCAATCTTTTCTCGTGGTATGTGAAGCGGTGGGGAGATGTCTCCCTGGAGTGCGGACCCGTAGTTGCCATCGCGGTCGCTCTCCTTGCCGACATCTCAGTTGCAGCTTCCTTCTCCTTCGAAACTCCGAGGCCAGGTCGTGAGACCGCTGCCACAGACGTAAAGATACTGGTTTTCATATCAGCGGTTGATGGGAGTTTAGCATCCGCCGTTGTCCGCTTAGCTGCGTTGGCAACCGCACTGGTGCTAGCTCCCATCAAGTCAATCTTATTCGATAGAGGGTTGGTTGACCGACTCGTAGTTGCCATCGCTGTCGATCCCCCCCTTGATTGTGGAACGGAGGTTGTCCTCCGGCGTTGTTGTTGCTTCCTCGCCTGCTCCTCCATAGCTCTCCTTTGCTGAGGAGTGAAATTTGGCGTTGTTTGTTTTTTAGATTTTTCGTTTTTATTCAGGTTATTCGAGTTCATCTTGTTCGTACGACCCATCGCCGGACAAGGCCAGCTTAGGGTCAAGGGAAGAGTAGGGGAAAATGTGTCGTCCGCCGCGGCAGAGCCCCGTACCGCGGTAAGGCCATGCTTACTCTCTGAGGCTAATCGTTATGATTATAAAGAGTGATTCCACGTTAATACTTGCACAATAGCTGCATGTACAATAGGATGCTCCAAAGAACCTAAGAACACTAAGGGAGGTATGTGTGAACTCAAAGTACGTTTCAATCAGGTATCATCAATTCATGTCATCCGCTCTCTAAAATTATTTCGGCATAAGTTTTTTTCTATTCATGACCGGGTCACCCTAATAAAAATATACGTACGTACATTTGTCCCCATATCACCATCCCTAGTGATTTTCAACATGTTTGTAACTTTATTTCTGTGTGAATAACATAAGTTTCGTGGTATCTGTGTATGTTTGCCTCTCAGAAATGTTCACCGGATATATTGACGTGGTGTGAACATTAATGGGTGGCAAGCGACACCTTTTTGCATGCCACAATCATTTTGCCACCAACAACAACCCATCTGTAGACTATATATATATACTTAAGTTTGTACATTTATAGAAGAAGTATATTTGTACATATTTAATTGCATTTACATCAACTCGTACTGTCACTTCTCGAAATATTCAAATCATGCTACTATGCAGTTAAATCAGTGATGATAAATAGGAAATTAAATTTAGTAAGAAATTTGAAGTTAAATCAGTGATGATAAATAGGAAATTAAATTTAGTAAGAAATTTTAAAATAAACTAGTTAAAATAAGTTTAAAAAGAAGCAATACTAAATGAAATTAAAGTGAAAAAATAAAATAAATTCCACTAAATTAAATGAAATATAATTTAGTTAAATTCAATAAAATTAAACTAATATTAATTTCATTTAAACAGTAATTAACTAATAGGATAAAATAAAATAAGGTTAGAACCAAATAAATAAAATAAAAGAGAATTGTATACAAAATTTAAATAAAATAAAAAAAATAAAAATAAATTTAATTAAATAAAACTAGCAGATCCGGCAGACGTTGTCCTGCCCAAACCTTACCTTGTTTTCATTTATAAAATGGGATTCGACCTCCCCATTTCAGATCAGCAACCTTCTTCCCGTTCACCCCACCTTCATCCGTTATAATGCTTTTCTCTTTTCATATTATTTTTCTAATTGTCATCCATATCCTATCCCTTTCCCAATCCCACTCCCAAAATGACTTAAAATGACTCCCCTTTAAAATTATCATCAACACCTTTCATTTTAGACCAATTTTTCACAAAAAACCTTCTAGCTCCACTCCTGGTCCACGTGTTAATCAATATCTAGAAACCTTGGTCTTATATGGGAAAAAACTAAAAAAAAAAAAAACTAATGGCGGCGATATACCAACAGGTTATCATAACCTCTAACGAGATTTTTAGCCGAGCTTCTCTTTCCAACTTGTGGTGTGTTGCTTTTGAGTTTTCCTACAAGTTGGCGGGACCTACAGTTTTTGCCGACTCCGAACGGAGCAAATGAATTTTTTGCTGAGAAGCTTCTCATTGCAGAAATACACCCCCGTTTAGAAAAATTGTTTTTCGAAATATTTTTTGATGTTACTTTTGCCGTGTATCGAACCGCCACGACTTGGTATAGAAGGCCGAACACTTAACCGCTACACCACGGCGGCCGCCAAAATACTAAAACATCATAAATTACTTGTCACCACCTTTTATTTGATACTCATATCGCAGTAATACCATCGAGAGTCCCTCCGGTTGATATTTTAATCAGTATCTCGAAAACAGCGTCTCATATTGGACTTAAAGCTACACCATTTTAAAACACTTATCAATACCTTTCATTTGATGGCCATATTGAACGAATACTAATAAGGTTCTCCATTTTGAGAGATATCTCCAAAACCTTTTCAAATCCCTTTATTTTTTTAGCATATAGCCATCTCGATCTGATACAAAATCTACCTTCCAAATTTAATTTTATTATGACCAGCCGTTATCAAAATAGATGCTAGCATAGACGAAGCAAAGTCCAAATGAAACCTGTGGCCTTACCCATTCGTTTGATAACAATTTTGTGCGAATATTCCAAAGTTTACGCGCAACCACATTTCGACCGATAACTCAGTTATCGATAAATAAATCGAAATGAACCAAAGTCCAAATGAAAGCTGTGGTCTTCCGCTTTCGTTAGATACCAGTTTTGTGCGAGTATTTCAAAGTCTATCCGAAACTATATTTTAACCGATAACTCTGTCACTCACAAACTTACGTTTTTATATATTAGTAAGATAAGATAAGATAAAACGAGACAAAATAATATAACATTAAAGGGATAGTATATCCTTTTGCGATAGCAGATTTCTGGATTCTGTTAATCATAAACTGAAAAATCCTCTTATACCATACAATTTCTATATCGTCGGCTAAGAGTGTAAACCTGCCAACGACCAAAAAAATTTTTTTCAGTAGAGGCAAAAAACCAAATTTAACTCGAACTTTCAGGTTATGGTTTGAGGGCCATGATTCCCTTGAAATATCAAAAATTAAATCATATTCGCTGGCTATTATCTTGACTTAAACCCAGAAAGTTTTCATTGGAATTAAGTTTTTTACGTGGCGGGTCCCAAACCCAGCGCACAACCCGTTTCGGGGTTTTGGAAAATATTTATATAGCGAGCCGCTTGCTTTAAGACAGACGCCCGCTTGCAGCCGCACCTCATGGTGAACAGACGCTACGCAAAGACCTCGGTGAGCCCTTAAACCAAGTATGTCAGAGTGGCCCCACCGGGGCTCCCTCTCTTTCTGCCGCGAGCCTAGGTAGCTCCCGTTGCCCAGAGTGCACGAACGAGGACGTAAGAGTCGGGATTGAGCAAGGTCACTTAGCAACCACACTCCATTACACTCCAACAAAGAAAGGAAGAGAGACGTCTTTTCAGAAAAAAGAAAAGTGAGGCCGAAAGGCATGAGTGTGAGGAGCTTGAGATGCTGGCTGACAGGTATGATGCCCGAAAATTCTATGAAAAGATCCGGCGGATGACGGAAGGTTTTAAGACCGGGGAAAGTTCCTGTAAGGACAATAATGGCGACCTGGTAACCGACGTACAAAGTGTAGTTAAATTATGGAGGGAGCACTTCTCCTCACTGCTAAATTGCGAGGGAGGCGTCGAACCCGATACCCCAATCCCTGACGATGGAAAAGTCGTCCCACCACCTGACTATGATGAAGTGAGGATAGCTATATCCCGGCTCAAAAACAACAAAGCGCCTGGAAAAGACGGACTACCCGCCGAGCTGTTCAAACACGGAGGCGAAGAGCTGGTAAAAAGCATGCATCAGCTCTTATGCAGAATATGGTCAGACGAATGCATGCCTCCGGATTGGGATTTAAGTGTGCTTTGCCCAATCCACAAGAAAGGCGATCCCGCTAACCGCACCAACTACCGCGGAATTAGTCTTCTTAATATCGCATATAAGGTTCTTTCTAGCGTGTTGTGTGAAAGGCTGAAGCCCATCGTAGACAAACTGATTGGACCTTATCAGTGTGGCTTTAGACCTGGTAAGTCTACCATCGACCAGATTTTCACGATACGCCAAATCCTGGAGAAGACCCATGATAAGAGAATCGACACTCACCATCTCTTTGTCGATTTTAAAGCCGCTTTTGACAGAGTAAAAAGGAGTTGCTTGTATGCCGCCATGTCTGAATTTGACTTCCCTGCAAAGCTTATACGGCTTTGCCAAATGACGTTGAGCAATACCAACAGCTCCGTCAGAATCGGGAAGGACCTCTCTGAGCCATTTGAAACCAAACGAGGCTTCAGACAGGGCGACTCCCTTTCGTGCGATTTCTTCAATCTGATGCTGGAGAAGATAATTCGAGCAGCAGAGCTAAACCGCAATGGTACAATCTTTTACAAGAGCGTGCAATTGCTGGCGTATGCCGATGATATTGATTTCATTGGCCTTAACAACCGCGCCATAAGCGCTGCCTTCTCTGGACTGGATAAGGAAGCGAAAAAAGTGGGTCTTGCCGTGAACGAGGACAAGACGAAGTATTTGCTGTCATCAAAGAAAGAATCGGCGCACCTGCGCCTTGGCAGCCATGTCACTGTTGATAGTTACAAATTTGAAACTGTGAGGGACTTCGTCTATTTGGGAACCAGTATCAAAACCGAAAATAATATCAGTCTAGAAATCCAGCGGAGAATCACTCTTGCTAACAAGTGCTACTTTGGACTGAGTAGGCAATTGAGAAGTAAAGTCCTCTCTCGAAGAACAAAGATCACGCTCTATAAGTCTCTCATCATACCTGTCCTGATGTATGGCTCAGATTCATGGACAATGTCAAGAGAAGATGAGATGGCCCTTGGAGTATTTGAGAGAAAAGTTCTCCGGAAGATTTATGGTCCTTCCCGTGATGCCAACGGCGAGTATCGAAGGAAATTTAACGATGAGCTGTACGAGCTCTACGCAGATCTGACCATAGTCCAGCGAATTAAAGCCCAAAGACTCCGCTGGCTGGGCCATGTTATGCGAATGGACAAAGAAGCTCCAGCACAGAAGGTTTTCCTATCGTCGCCTGAATTCGGCAGCAGAGGAAGGGGGAGGCCTCGACTGAGATGGAAACAACAGGTGGAGGATGACTTGAACTCCCTTGGGGTTTCCAACTGGCGTCGGTTATCGCTAAAAAGGAATGACTGGCGTGCTTTGATACGAAACGGCCAAAATCGCTTAGGCGGTTAAGCGCCAATAAATGATGATGATGAAACCCAGAAAGTAATACTTGAGAATAGAATAGTAACCGGGCGACAGAATATCTATATGTTGGACTTAGCAGCTTTTCTCATCAAATTTTTTTTGATATTTGTATATTTATTTTGACGATTTTCTTTCGTTTGGCAACTGCAGAATCGGCTACAGCTTCGAATCGCATCAAAAAGTCGATTTGGCTAAGAACGGGATTTAGCAGGTTTACACTCTTAGCCGACGATATAGCACTCTTCAGTTCCAAAAGTACCATTGTCCTATGAATATCATCACTGACTCAAATAGTATATTCGTTTGCTTGTTGTTGCTGGCGGTAATTTTGAACAACATGAGTAGGTAATTAAATTGTTGTCTGGCGCATGCCGTATGTCGCATATCAAAAGTGATATGCATCAAATGCACATTTGAATGCCTGATTCTGACTATGGTGTATGTTGGCAGGGGATTATATGATTCTGAATCTCTTTCCACTTATTTTGCTTTGATTTACAAATTATTGAGGTGTAAAATCATATGAATTAAATTACCTTTTTAGCTAGTGTGAAGTGAAGATTTAACTTCATTTTAGGCCTACTCTTACAGTGCCACTAAAACTAATTAAATTCTAAGCGAAGCGTAGTTTCCTCTCTGTGACACCTATGTACATATCCTACATATTCCTTACTCAGATAGAAGGTCCATGTATGTTTCTCCAAATGTATGAATTTATTCGCCCTAACATCTCCTTAATTGTTTTTCACTGTGTATTTCTTCCAGTGTCATACATGTGAGCATTTTGCTTGTCAGCTAATTACCGTCACACGCCACTCGGTAATTTGACGGTGCAACATTCCGCACTAATGTTGCTAGTCACACTCTGTCGGAAGCAGGGCATTCGCACGCTCACTCAGCACAAACACAGAATATGTTTTTACTGCAGAGGAAGGAAAGTGTTTACGCCAAGGTGTACAATAAACACTGTGTCTCACATTAATGAACATAGATAATTATTTAGTTTTTATGTGATTTAGGCAAAAACTTTAGTGTGAAGATAATAATAAGGAAGGTGTCTAAATATTAAAAACTTTTCTTACTTAAGTAAATGAGTTAACAAAGACTTTATTTAGGTAGGAACCAAATTTGAGAGACTTCCATCAAATAGGTAAGTGGTTTCTCTTCATTTTTGACTTTGTTATGAGCACGAAATTTTGAACTTATTCAGATGAGCTAAAGTGTATGCACATTAGAGTGGGCCAAAAATAAAAAAATTGGTTTTTTTCAAAAATTATATTGATTTTCTTTTTAAGAAAGGTGAAAAAAATTACTGTAATTTTTTAAGATTTCTAATTTAAGTCTAGAGGTTTAAGGTAGGGACCTGGAAATTGGTACAGAGCAATAACAACACCATTCTCATCCATAAAACTGGGGGTTAACCAAAAAGGGGGCGTGGCACCTCACATACAAATGAAATACTTCATAGTCCATATTTCTGGAAGTACTTATATTAGACCACTCAAACGTGGTAAGAGGTTAGATGAGATCGATCCCTACCACCTACACAAAAAAAACTGGGGATAACGAAAAAGGGGCGTGGCACCTCCCATACGAATGAAATACTTCATAGTCCATATCTCTGGAAGTATTTAGGTTAGACCACTGAAATTTGGTAAGGGGTTATATGAGATCGACCAGCTCCAGAAAAACTGGGGTAACGAAAAAGGGTGCGTGGCACCTCTCATACGAATTAAAAACTTCATAGTCCATATCTCAGGAAGTATTTGGGTTAGACCACTGAAATTTCATGAGGAGTTAAATAATATTAATCCCTTGCATCACCAAAAAAACTGGAGATAAAGAAATAGGGGGCATGGCACCTCCAATACGAAGTAAACATTTTATAGTACATATCGCTGCAAGTATTTATGTTAGACCACTGAAATTTGGTGAGAGTTTATATGTGATCGATCCCTAACACCTCCCAAAAAACTCGAGTTAACGAGAAAGGGGGCGTGGCACCTCCCATACGAATGAAATACTTCATAGTCCATATCTCTGGAAGCATGTATTTAGGTTCGACCACTGACATTTTGTGAGGAGTTATATAAGATATTTTTGATTAATATGTGCTTTCTCTGTGAAGATGTAGTTTTACAGTCTTTTTTTCACCTTTCTTAAAAAGAAACTCAATATAATTTTTGAAAAAAAAACGAAATATTTAATTTTTGGCCCACTCTAATGCACATGCACAAATATATATTCTTGTGCCTTCGAACATTTATAAACACATCACCATAGGTATATATCTTCTCAGTCTTTTCCTCTATAGGTAGGTACTTTGTGATGTGACATTTGAAATTGCTTGGTCTCTGTCGCTTGCTGTAGACTGAAGAGCAGCACGTGGCAGTACCGGTGGGTGACACATGTTGTTGCTATTTTTACAATGCATCATACCCAGCCAACATCGTTCAACTTTTTTTCAAACCTTTGAAAAACAGTAAAGCACTCAAGTTGATATCCAACACAATTCTCCATTTTTTTCCAGCCTTAAAGATAGTTTGATAACTTTGTAGTTCTCAAGCTGATATTCAACATTATTACCCAAGTATTCTCCAGCTTTGAAATATTTTGATAATTTAATAGTTCTCAATTTGGTACCCAATATCATTCTCCAAGTATTCTCTAACCTTGGATATCTTCAGATAACTTTATAGTACTCAAGTGGATATCCAACATTATTCTCTAACCTTTGAGATATTCTGATAACTTTATAGTTTTCAAGTTGATATCCAACATATTCTCCAACCTCCAGCTTTTAATATTCGAATTAAATTTGAAGACCTTAAACTAAAATTTATATAAGTAAAAATTGTATGTCACCTAATTCATGGTCTTTTAAACTATAAAAATCATGGCTTGTTCTATTTTCGGTATTTATTTTCAGTATCGCATTCATACCTTTTTTTCATATAAAAAATGTTCTTTTTGTTGAGAACGCTATAATTCTCAAGTTCATTCGGTGTTGAGAAAAACGATTGACGTTTGCGAAGCTCGTTAGTTCGCAACTTGAGATCTGACGTAACTCAAGCCTAAATGTTTGTTGGGATGTTACCAAACATTCGTAGGTACTTAAAATGCCTATTATATATGTTATACCCCGCTTAAAAGTACAGATGTACTTCGAATACTTTAACGATATATGGAAATTTTTAAGAGACAAAACGAATATTATGCGACAATATGGAACAAACGAAGGGTGCAATGTTCCCATATCATCCCATGCGTCTTCATATTTTCATACGTATGTTTGTCTACATGTATTCGGATATCTATTTACATATGTGCCGACGCCTTTACAGCCTAATTGCTGCTCTTGACTGACAAAAATAGCGAGAATTTTATTTTGCTCGCACTGAGACAACCCAAGAAACATTTTGGTTTGAACTCGAAAAAATATAGATATTAAAATAAATCGCCATAGTACGGTAGAAAATTGCTGATTTACCGAAAAAAATCTGCTGCAAGTACCAAAACAAAGTAACATCTAAGTATTGTTTTTCGAAAACAAATCCGCTCTCTGCAGTGGTAAAAATCCGAGCAGTGTACACTGAACAAAAAAAAGTCTTCTATGAAAAAAACATACCTACTTATCAGGGAAGGGCAATATTTTATTTTTGTGTGACCAGTGACGAAAAAATTAAAAATAAATTTTTATTCATTATTCGAAAAAATTTGAGTGATGAGTTATTTATTAAAAAAAAATTGAGTGATGAATAATTATTTATTTTATTCAAGAATCACTGGAAATAAAAATAAATTTTTATTCATGCACAGAGCCAACAATGCCTAATAAAACAGAACAAAAGTCATAAGATATCTCTATAGATTTTCTTCAAGAAGATGTGCTTCTTATTATTGTAGAGACAGTCTTTTTAATTTTATTAAGAAGATTTTCTTTTTAATATTTTAAATGAAAAATAAAATGATATCGCCCTCACCGAGAATCGAACTTACAATTTTCGGAATGATAATCCCAGCTGTTAACCATCAGGCCATCGCTCACTTTTGATTTCTAGCATCTAATTACCGATATGTGTAGAGTTGTTAATGTTTCAAAGGAAAATCTTATAAATATATTTAAGAAGATTTATTTTTAACATTTCTAATTAGGAAAAAAAGAGAGAGTATCGAACTTACAATTTTTCGATTGCTAAACCCAGCTGCTAACCATCCGGCCATCGTATACTAATAATTGACAGCGTCTAACTACACCTTTGTACTAAATGTATAGTTTTTTAATAAGAATTTCTTCTTAAAACCAAAAAGATTTCCGTACAGTTTTTTCTTCGTTTGCACCGTTGCGACTACCTCTTTGCCCAAAAGCTGATCATGAAGACAATCTTATTAATTTTATTAGGCATTTTTGGCTCTATGTGACCTTGATTTTTCTGAATAAAAATAGCCGATCACTCATCACTCAATTTTTTTCGAAGAATAAATAAAAATTTATTTTTAATTTTTTTGTCACTCGTCAGTCAAAAATAAAATTTCATCCTATAATTTTTTATTTTTTATTTGAATAATTTTTTATTCGAAATGACCCAACCCTGTTACTTATTTTAAGAAATGTTCGAAAAAATCTCTCTAAGAACTTTTTCCTAAACACACAAGAGTAATTCTTACCCTCTTAAGAAATAAAATAGGTTTATAAAGCTTTTAAAGATGACATTTCCATACAAATTTTGAATTATATATTTTATATTTTTTATGAATATGGGGGTCAGAATATAAATATTTGTTCTCAAAATATATGAACAAATTCTTGGGACGCATTCATAAATTGTGAATCTTGTTCTTACTACGTATAAATTCATTGTTACTCTTTAAAGATGGTCGGTAACGCGTTTCAGTTTCGTAACAAATTCCTGGAAACGATTTCAGTAGAAACCAAACCTGATCCGAAACAAAACTAGTAACGCTAACTCAGTAACAAAACTGTAACGAAATCTTTAGATATATACAAAAATCTACATAGTAACGCTAACTCAGTAACTGTAACGAAATCAAGAAATGGAATCTACAATATTGTGTGTTTGTGATTCACGTTTTTTTTTGTAATTATTATAGTTTCGTTACAGTTTTGAAACACAAGTATCGTTACTAGTTTTGGTTCTATACTTAATGTTTCTATACAGTTTCGACAACGAGCACCTAGTTTTCTTTGTTTCCAGTGTTTCGTTATTGCTTAAGGCTCATGTATGTAGTACATAATAGATCCTGTAAAAGGTCGCGGTGTAATAAAGCCGTATAATAATATAGTATTTTATGTAGAGTTTCGTTACTCTCCTTTACTCATTGGGAACCGATCTAATCATTTCGTTTGTTATTATGTTTCTATATTTCGATGTTACCTATAAGGTTATCGGGCAGATACTTTTAAATTAGATTTTACCAATCTAGTCATAACTGGGTAAAAGTATTTGGGTTAAACTTAAGTTAATAAGCATTTGGCCATTTGCAAGAAATTTTCGTCTTTAAAATCAGCGAAGAAGTTTATGCAATATTGAGATGTACATAGATACACAACTTTGAGATGTCAAGTAAGAACTGACAGATATGGCGAATAACGAGTTTTGGAGCATCATTACATGCCAAGTGCATGTGGCATGTGTAGCAAGTGTGGCATTAAGTTTTAAAGTAGCAATCAAAAAAACGTATGTTTAGGTCGAAATAAGCATCATGTGTACAACATAGTGGGTACAAAATATGTGCGAAAAAAATAAAGCTACTCTATGTATGTACGTTCAACCTGGGTAACAGTTATAATCACCACATATGTAGTTATTAACTTATATTTATGTTACTAGATTGGTGCGTTTTTTTTTTAATATTACTAAAAATTTTAAAATACATTGTGGATGAGATATTTCATCAGACACACTTATATATGGCGCTTTCTTATCTTCAAACGAATTTTTTAAATGACCATCTTTCAAGGTCTTATTATATGAACGTATAGCTAATTCTAAAAGGAGTCCTTAAGGCATTGTGCTCAAAAAATAAGTTCACCCATACACTTTCCTAAATACTGTGGGAGCTTTTCTTGAACTAGGAAATCGTATTTCCATACACACATACTATATGTATAAGACTAATGTCTATCTGTAAAAAAAATTTGCAATCAATCTCTAAAGAGAGTTGTCCCGGATTAATACCTTTTGTCCGCAGTGGGATATCGATAAGGAAATTGTAATTTGTCTAGCTTCAAAAGCAAAAATTTGCCAAAACTCCCTTAAGTGCAATACACGCTTGTGATACATCCTAGACTAATCGTATTTTTTGCAGGGCAATATCACGATTATGTATGTACTCGTATGTAAAAATGTTTATTTAAAAACCACATATGGGAATTTTCTTTTGTTAACGTGTCGCCTAAACCAGACGCGATGCTGACATTTTGACAATTTAAAGTGCAAATGTCACAGCATGCAGGTTAGTAAGCCCTAACCTTCATAAAAATCTAAACACCTACCAGCTACGCAAAGCAATGCCCACATGCTCACTCACTCTACTTTTCAATTTTGCTCCACGTCTTCTCACATGCGCATTAAAATACGCCACATCCAGACTACAATCACAACACAACCTTTAAAGTAACTACTTTAAAGAGTGTAGTTTGAATCAAATCTGTGTAACATACAAAATATTATGTATATTATTATCATATGTATGTAGATATGCAATCAAACCTACTCTTTTTGACTAAAAATGTTGATTCATTTACTTTATTTACTAACTATAGTGAAATAATATCGAAATTAGTAGCGAATTAGTGAAATATACTCATTTAAAAGTACGCTGGGAAATTAAGTCTCCACGATATAGCATCCCCGAACGGCACTAGGTTGATTGACTTCGCCTCCCAGTTGGTGCACCCTGGGTAACGCTAAATGACCTACATAGCCTACACGGCTAGTTTCTCGTATTGCCGGTTCTACGAGAACGGTACCAGTACTTGTGCTGTACCCATCGTGCCGAAACGACCCGGGCCGTTTTCTTATATCGACCCGGCCAAGAGCAATACAATCGGGGTGACCCTGTCTGACATTTAGGCAGGGCTACACCTCGCTACAACAACAACAACTTCGCCGCTGCTCGCAATATGGTCATCAGTAGTACCAGGTTCCAGCATAAACAAATACCCCAAGCCACCTGGCTGTCCCCTGATCAATTAACAAGAAACCAGATTGATCATGTCATGATCGACGGCAGACACAGTTCCACCGTTCTGGACGTGCGTACACTACGTGGTCCCAATATCGACTCGGACCATTATCTTGTTGCAGCCAAGATACGCACACGCCTCTGTGCAGAGAAGCAAGTACGCACAGTAATGAAAGGAAAGTTTGACGTCGAAAAGCTGCACACGACACAGACAGCTGATAATTTCTCCACTCGACTCCAACACCTGCTATCGGAGAGCAATCCTCGACCTAACGATGCAACCGTGGAAGCATATCTCTCACTCATTACGTACCGCAGTTGAGGCCACTATAGAGTTTCAGCGAGCCTGCAAGAACAACTGGTACGATGAGGAATGCAGCACTGCCTCGGACATAAAGGACGCTGCCTACAGGGAGACGTTGCGAACGGGCGCAACCCGCAGTGTATGGCAACGATATCGTGAGGGGAAAAAGGAAGAGAGACGCCTTTTCAGAAAAAAGAAACGTGAGGCCGAAAGGCGTGAGTGTGAGGAGCTTGAGATGCTGGCTGACAGGAATGATGCCGGAGAATTCTATTAAAAGATCCGGCAGATGACGGAAGGTTTCAAGACCGGGGCAAGTTCATGTAAGGACAATAATGGAGACCTGGTAACCAACGTACAGGGAGAGGTCGAACCCGATACCTGGCGAAATCGGATGAAAACCACGTCCCCTTTTTCGATATCAAAAGTTTCGGAAATCACACAAATTGACATATCTCGGCAGCTGAAATGGCTAAAACGATATAATTTTATAGGTGTATCCCCCTGGTCATTCTCTTATGATTTTTCCATACATTTTTCATAGTGGGCGTCGCACCGCCCACTTTTAAGGGGTAGAGCGATGAATTTTGGCACAAAGCATACTTGTATCCTCGGGAGTATACCTGATGAAATCACATAAATTGACATACTTCGGTAACGGAAATGGCTAAAATGATATAGTTTGGTAGGATGAACCTCCTAGTCATTCTATTATGGTTTTTTGATAAATTTTTAAAAGTAGGTGTGACATCGACCACTTTTCAGAGAGGCATATTTGAAAATTTCACGGGTCATAACTAAAATGATATAGTTTGGTAGGATGAACCTCCTAGTCATTCTATTATGGTTTTTTGATAAATTTTTAAAAGTAGGTGTGACATCGACCACTTTTCAGAGAGGCATATTTGAAAATTTCACGGGTCATAACTTTTAAACTGATTACGGTAGAACGATGATATAGGTACAAGGTATACTAGCATAATAGGGAGCATACCTGATGTAATTAGATGAAATCGCTTTCCGACCACGTCCACTTTTGATATGGAAAATTTCGAAAATCACATAAATTGCATAATTCAGGTAAATATGTAGCTAAGATAGTAAAAACTTTAGGTAAATCCTCCTAGGGCCTATATAATTGTCATCCCGTTCTGAAGATTACCGCTGGGTATTTAATGTTCCGTTCACCCGAACTTAGACTTCCTTACTTGTTTATTTTAATTTTTTTTTTCGAAGTGTCCCAACCTTAGCTGGATGGTGAAGAACAGGAAGACAAAGGACCTTGTTCTCAACCAGCTTTTAATTTTAAAGTTCACTATACATTTTTGGCCACTTCATTTGACGTATGCTTATATCTAAAGTTACATTTACACTGCACCAAATGCGTCACTTTTGGCTTTTGGTTTTTTCGAGACCAAATTAGGTCAAATTAAACTAAATTCATCTAATTTGGCAAAAAAATTCATTCTGCGGACAAACATTCTCGAAATAACTTCGCCAAATACGACGCATTTGGTGCAGTGTAAATGTATTATAAAAAGCTGGAAGCGTATCATCCGCCTATCGCCACATAATCGATCTAATTGACGGATTTATTTAAGCGATTAGGCTCAATATAACAGGCGATGTGTCCTCACGGAGGTCAGAAAGCTCTTATATTGCGACTTTATAGTGATTCCTTATATAATATAAGCTTAAAAAAATTAGTGTTTGATGCTCTTTCTGCTCCGTCGATCGACTCCCTGAAAATTATTTGTTGATCACTCCACACAATTTCTGAAGCAGGCGCCACTAAAACTATCTACTAATGCATGTGAGCTATGTATATTATTATTTTTATTCTAGAAAACAAATTAAATTCCCAACAGCTGTGGAAGAAAAATATACCTATGTTTATGAAATCTAAGCCGCAATTTCGGTTATTTTTAATGAGTCATAAAAATTATATAAAAAACTTTTAATCCTTTAGGGAGGGAAATTAAAAAAAATATTTATGGCCACAAAAGTACAGACGGAAGTGCATATGGGGAAATCCAGAATACCTTTACTGGGTCAGTATTTCGTAATTAATTATCCTGCTATATGTAGGTGTAATGATCCTTTATTTAACCATTCCACAATCCTTCCAAAGATTGAAAAAGAGTCTGTTTCTTAATTCCCTAGTTGTAATAGGGAAGATATATGTTGACTTGGTAAAAATTAGTGAAAGGTGACGAGAATTTCCATCATTTTAGTTATCTTCTACTCAAGAAACGATTTGCCAAATTTTTTCAGAAGTATTGCAGTTTTTTTGGATTTGCCCACACAGTAAACGCATACAACTACATACATACTTTATATGCTTTTTCTTTTTAGTTTTTATTTGTTAACCAACTCGTTACACTGCATTCATATTTGTCCATTCGACTTTTTATCACGCTCAATTGATTACCAGGTTTTTGGAACACTCGTTTTGGACTTTTATGTTTTGCTGTTGGTTTTTTTACGTTTTGACATGTTCACGTGTCGCTCGTAATTAAAAATGCCGCAAAGTATCTAAATATTTATTTTGAATGGCATATGCGGCATCCCACATACCTACGCATACATATGTACAGGCACAGACACAATCAAGCTCAGGAGAGCAATCAAAGGTGATGCAGTTGTTGTTGGTTTGACATGAGCTGTCATAACACTTAGTCCCTTACACATCGCTGACACTGCAGTCCACATCTGCCACACACAAAAGCATACACACAATTGATTGGGTGTTTTTGTCTTTAGTCGCTCAGTCAGTCAGTGTACATCATTCATATTCATTGGCAACGCAATTCATTTAAATTTGAGTGCAACCAAGCGCATAGAGTCAATGGAGCTTCTGCAAGCGCAGCACGCTGCAACTAGATTTTATGATTCTTCTACCTCCCGCTCCTGCTGTCATCCCCATATTAGTTTTCCCACTAACAAGATGCATGCAACGGGTTTTACTCATTGCACCTATTTAGTTATTTATCGGATAGGTATTTGTTTTTATTGTTTATTGGCGGATGTGTTATATTTATATACCCAGATGTACTGGCATGAAGATCACGCAGTGGTGTTTTTATTAAATGATCTCACAATTTTTACTTATTTCAATTTTTTTTTTTAATTTTAATCATTAAACTATTTTTTAATTTTTCCTTTTAAATTTTTTTTTTTTTAATATAATTTTATTTTTTTTATTTTGTTTTATTTTATTTTATTTTATTTTATTTTATTTTATTTTATTTTATTTTAGTTTGGAGTAATTTTGGAGCTATTTTAGATCATTTGGGTTAAATTTTGGATTAATTTGGGACAATTTTGGGGTGATTTTCGCATCATTTTGGAGTCATTTTGGGAACATTTTTGGATAATTTTGGGATCATTTTACGGTACATTTAACGGTGTTTTTGCGGTCATTTGGGAATCATTTTTGGATCATTTTGAGATCACTTTAGGGTCATTTTGGGATCATTTTCGGCTAATTTTTGGGTCGTTTTGGGTTCAATTTTGGGATCATTTCGGGTAAGTTAAGTTAGCGCTAAATTGATAGCACCGAGCAAGATCGGTCACCCAGGTACTATTATTTAATTTGTCTTAATGTAATTTTATTTTAATTGGTTTTATTTTTATTTTTATTTTTAGTTTTTATTTTTATTTTATTGATTTTATTTTTTTATATTATTGTATTGAATTTTATTTTTTTATTTATTTTATTAATTTAATTTAATTTAATTTTATTTTATTATTTTATTTCACTTTTAATTTAATTTTTGCTTAAATTCAATTTAAATCTATTTTATTATATTATATTTTAATTCATTTTATTCAATTACGCAGCTGGCTATATCAGTATTATTTGAACTTTTGTTTATTATTTTTTTTTTTATATTTAAGATGGATTATTTGAACACTAACATTAATGCATTTTGGTTTTTATTATTGTTGCTCTTGTTTGTTAGTCTGACGCAGCGGCTTTGTGCATTCACTGTTTGCTATGTTTCTTTAATAATTTGCAGCCACCTATTTGTTATATTTTTAATATTTGTATATTGATTGAAAAATATGTGCCCATTTGTTAGTCATACAATTCATTGCACGACCTCAGTCACTTTAGTAATCACATGAGAATATTTTGTTGCCTGCATAGGCATGTATGTGCTGTTTTTGTTTTCATATGTTTCTATGTTGACTTGCCACAAGCAATCGATTTTTTTTTTTGTGGTAGACAACCCACCAAAAAATCACTAATGTTTATAAGTTAAGCTTGAGAATTTGATCAAGAGAATGAAGAGAAGAGCAAAAACGTATGAAACGCATTTTATAAATTTTTAGATGCATATTAAATTTTTAAAGTTAAACTTTAGTTGATGTTTTCAGTTCTCATGAAACATTTTGCTGAAAGCATTTGGAGGCTCTTGCTACCATGGCAACGGTATAGGTATGCCTATTAAACTGTCACACATACAAGCCTAAGCATAAGTCTCACTAATTCTAGTTCACGCTCTAAACCTTTGATGGATCAAATGACAGCTGTTGGCAAGGTAACATTGTGACTTTTGATCAATTTCAATTTCAGTGGAAATACATAACTAATTATAAAACAAATGAACTGCAATTATTTGGATTTGGTATTTCGCAAAATTACATAACCTCTGGTTCAAGGATGCTTTAAGTTTTAATTGCTTAATATTAGGTGTACATAACGTGGTCCTTATAATGAAATGAATAAAATTTTCCATATAGGTTGCACTGCGTTCAACTATATCGCACATAAATGTTTATCTCGAATGGAGATGGTTTAGGTGTGTCGAATGGACGTCAAATTTCATATTGTCCTATGGAGACTCAAAAAATAAAAGTGATTTTTCTTTTTATCTAATACTCGAAATCGATAGTACTATGTTCGAAGATATCACATACAATATTTGATTCCGACTGAAAACACCTTTGGCGTGTCACAGGGCGGCTAAGGCTCAGACCACCCAACGGAGACTAAAAAAATAAATTTTTTTTTATCTTATACTCACAATCCATAGCACTATGATCGAAGATATCACATACAAAATTTGGTTCCGATTGTAAACGCCAAAGGCGTCTCGCAGAGGGTAGTCTGAACTTTAGTGCAATCGATTTTGAGAATTAGATAAAAAGAAAAAAACGTTTTAATTTTTGAGTCTCCATAGAAAAATCTGAACTTTGACTCCTGTGCGACACGGCTTAATCGTTTCCCGAAATTCGTGTGATATCTATTAATCTCGTTTTAGGGGTTGAGCCTTTGAAAATCTGATGATAATTGTCTCACTACAAACAAGGACCACCCTAAAGTACATACATACATACATAAACTCTACGTGAGGAAGAGAGGCAACAAATTGGTTTTGAAGTGTGACAGCAGTCATTTGTGTATTAGGTGCCTCAAAAACCGATATTTAAAAAAAAAGCTTTATAAAGCATTTTCTTACAAATTTTGAAATTCATACAATAGCTTCAAAAAAATATTTTTTTATGTTATATTATTTTGTTTTAATTGCTTAGATTTTGCTTTACTTTTTTTGTATTATTTTGATATTTTTTTAATTTGATTTAATTTAAAGCTACACGCCAAGCCAAACAGACGTGTTGAACCTTTTGTCCTGAAGACGGTTACCGTTGAGTAACCGAAATATATCGATGAAAAAGTGGAAAATCTTGTGTTTTATTTTTCTACAAATTGAATCTGACCGAGCCAGCAAAAAATTAAAAATATTTAATTTCATTTTATTTTATTATTTATTCTGCTTTTATTTATTTTTAAATGTGTATAACATAATGATAAGCCGTATCTTTAATATGAACAGAGCTTTAAAAAAAAAATTCAATATTATACGTTGAAGTATTTTTTTCAATAAATTCTAGAACCCCACATTTTCCTATAAAAACTTTAGAACGACATCGAACAGAGCACCCGATAGGCCTGCCACTTAAAAAGCATTAAAAATTTAATATCACAGACAAAAATCGAACATAATAACACGCTTTGTTGACATATGAACACGTTTAACTTTGAACTTTTCAACAACAAAAAACTTTTGCCTTCTGTTGCCATCAATTTTCTTAAGCCACTCACCCACCACCTACCTTAGTCTACCACAACATCATCGATATGGGTTTTAATAATTTTCACTTTCGCTTAAATTTCACTTTTGTCTTCATTTGTTCCGCTTTCAATATGCTATTATTGTTGGTTCACACACATGCAATTTATCTTCTAGTTTGTTTTCTTTTTCCAGTTTTTGTTTCTAATTTGTAACGCAATTTTTATCGCATAAATCACTTGACATGAATTCATGTCGATTTTACACATGACTACATACTCGCAAACAAATGTAGTATAGACACGTACATATGTATGTTTGTATGTAGATAGGTATCGCATATAGTTGCGCTTATGAAAAAATGAGTGAAATATACCGATAGAAACATATGCATACATAAAAAACCATGTAGAGAAGCGAACGGATATAAAAATATGTACAACTTCTAGTTTTAGCTATAACTAGTGCTATTGCAACCATTCCTAATTATTTACATAAGTAGATAAAATTTTTATTAATTTATTTTATTTTAATTTGCATTTATTTTTTTCCTATTTAATTTAATTTTACTTAACTACATTGGAGTATCAGAGTACTCAAAATGTAATCCTTTTTTCATATAAAAATTGTGCTCCAATTAATATTGCGATATCCTAGGACTGGGCCACCTATTCCAACCTTCGCTTTGTTTCTGGAACACCAAGGAGTACCTACAGTCAGAGTACTTTGCAATGTACTCCAATGTTGTTACGCTTTAGAGTATCTAGTTACTGTCAGAGCGATCGTGTCAAACGATTATAACTGGAGTGCTCCAATATCACAAATTTGGAACAAATGATCCAATGATTTGTGCAGGGAAGTTCTAGATTTCAGACTTTGCATTCAGGATAAAATACTAAGACTATAGATTATAGACTAAGCTAATACTTTCCAGTTGAGAACTAAACTTTTTGGTGATCTGTCTTCAGTCATCGCTGCAGGGTAGCCGCCTATGCGCACGTGTGTATATTTCTTTTGAAGAAATTTTGCCTTTATTTTAGAACTGCGAAATATCTTCCAACTTTCCACGACATTTTTTACGTTTTCTCACGATTTCCGTTTGACAATTTTGTGTCTTATTTATAATTTATTGACATTCTGTCTTTGTGCTTTCACCACTTCGAGGAAGTCCTCTTTATGTATGTTTGTGCGTACACCATATAATATATTATGACATATGTTTTTGTAAGTGTTTCTCTTAATTTTTTCATTAGTCACTGCACATCTATTTTCGTCTTGGTTTCGTTTTCAAAAATTATGTGCTCTAAATATATTCTAATGATTCTTAATTAAAAACACCATAACTTTATTGTCAATGCAATTAAGTGCATTTGGCAGTCAGAACAAAGATTTGTTTAGTTTTCAGACAATCGAATGCATACACAAAATATAGCAATAAATCTTTTGTTTACCTATGTATTTTTAAAATAAAAAAGTGTCTATGAGAATATTTTTTCTTGAGATATGCTGATGATAATGGCTTTGATGATGCTGATGCCGGGGAGCTTGATACAACTATGTAAGTTATGTAGTAGTGTTTCATATTAAATGAGGATGTGGGTGATCTTGAGGTTTAATTGATTATGTTGGTGGCCCCATTATCATTGCGTGGTCATGGTTAATCCGGTTAAAAAGCTACTTTCAAAGATTAAGTACCAGCGACAATAGTACATTTTTTAGTATTTTTAATACCCAGCGTACTAGTACTAGTAC
This sequence comes from Campiglossa producta, assembly GCA_964058755.1. NCBI lineage: Eukaryota > Metazoa > Arthropoda > Insecta > Diptera > Tephritidae > Campiglossa > Campiglossa producta. Next base: position 48,364,706 of record CAXKVI010000001.1, on the reverse strand, counting down.
AAGGGTATATTAATTTTGTTCACATAGCGGTAGTACGTATCGGCACAAAATAATCGAGATAGACATAGAGTTCCATACATGAACGTTCTTAGGTTGAAAAGAGGAGTTCATTAAGGCATGTCCGTCCGACTGTCCGTCCGTCCGTCTGTGTACATGACAGCTTGAGTAAAAATTGATATATTTGCATGAAATTTTGTATACTTTCTGGCCAGGGTAGGTTGCTATTGAAAATGGGCGAAATCGGATGATAACAACGCCACCATTTTCGATATCGAAAATTTCGAAAATCACATAAATTGACATATCTCTATAATTCTATAGGTGAGTCTTCCTCTTAAAATTTTTTCGTAAATTTTTTAAAATGGGCCTGCCACCGCTTGATTACTTTTGATTTTTTTTATTTTTTTTTTTTTTTTTTCCAGTACTGTTGTAGAAAAATATGTACATACATAAATATTCACTTGCACAAACATATGTATAAATGTATAGGTGAAGCAAGAAGTTCTTTTATATAAATGCATATATTCATGCACATAAATATCCCTGGAGGAAAAATCTCGAGATCTTTCGTACTAGTTCTCATCAAGTGGTCGAACTGCAACCTAAACAGAAGACTCGCTTTTGCACATTCAGTCTATTATTTTTAAAAAGGTATATGTAATATGGAATGATAATGATGATAAAATATTAATATGAAAAATATGGAATGTAGCGGTGTAATTTACAACTTATTAATAGTACTGTACGATAGTAAATCAAATGTGAAATGCGCATAAATGACTACGTCGCCCATTGTGGACGAAATTTATTAATCCGGGACATGTCTATATGGATAATAACCGCTTAATTTTTGATCAATTGATCATTACAAGTCTCTTTTGGACGTAGTTGGTATGCCTATGTTTTAATTTGTGTAGCATACTTAGGCTACGCTCACACTGCAACCGACTTTTTCATCCGGTCTCATCAGAGAAATTCGAACGCGTTCTATTTTATCGGGCGGCCAAAGTTTGTTTACATTCGGGTGAAATCGGATGAAATCGAGGAGCTCATTTAAAACACATGTGTGTGGATGTGTCATTGTTTCCGGACGGCCAAAGTAGGTTGCAGTGTGAGCCTAGCCTTATAAGTGTTCAAATAGAACTATCCGACCGTACCCCTAAGGTATCAAACGAGAAATGTCCGACACTAGCCGTTTACATATAAAAGGACAAATTACACTAGTTTACAGACAGACCGACAAAAATTCTAAAAACGGTTGATTTGGACTTTATTGGCTTAGTAATGACTAATACTATGAATATTTTTTTGAATATCTACAATACTCAGACATCGACCTTTTACAATGCTATTAAAAGTAGAGATGTTGAAAGTTACAAAAAAATCGCCAAAAATACGGTTTTTCCTAGATCTTGGTAATATTACGCTTAAAGTGTTTGCAATTATGCACACTAATTTTCGAAAAAATAAACAGTTCTGATTTTCACAACTTCGCATGAAAAAAACATTTTTAAAATTAAATTTTTTTCAAAAATCGTAAAAATTCGACAAAATTTCGACTTTTGCCATCTATTGCTCAGCGATGGTTTGACCCACCCTTACATTTTATACGTCGTTAGAAGCGCATTTTAATTTCCTTTCGAACGAGGTATCGCTTAGCTCCATCGCTTTTGCAACATTGGCAAAAAGAATTTTTGAATAAAGTGATACCTGAAAAAACACAAAATTACCGATATCTGGAAAACCTACCCATACAAAAAATTTAAAAAATATGTTTTGTGCTTGGCATATCAGTGCCAATTCACCCATATACATGAATATCTTGGTATTTTTTCAAATTAATTATTTGTAAACTAGTGTTATCATCACTCCAACCAATATAACCATTAAACCTGGCATTTTTTCTCATATGTACATATACTTAGCGATCAAGGTTCATTCTAGAAATCCATGAGCCCCAAAGTGTAAGTAGTTGTATATATTTGCATACAAAGATACACAGATGTTTATACTTTTAACAACAAAACTTTAAAATAATCAAAAAAAAAATCAAAAAAAAAATAAAAAAAAAATCAAAAAAAATAAAAAAAATCAAAAAAAATCAAAAAAAATCAAAAAAAATAAAAAAAATCAAGAAAAAATCAAAAAAATCAAAAATAATCAAAAAACCGTTTTTGATTACTTTTGATTATTTTTGATTTTTTTTATTTTTTCTTGATTTTTTAATTTTTTTTTGATTTTTTTTATTTTTTCTAATCGTACAGAGATATGTCACTTTGGTTTTAAAATTTCAATTATATCAATTGTTGTTAGTAGAGCTGAAAAGCAATCGATGTCACTATCAAGAGTATCGATAGTTTTTTTGTGGTACACTATCGATGCTTTTTCTACGATGACAATATGTCGACTCTTGCGAAAGTATGCAAAATTCCTAATTTGATATGATGTGCTATGATATAGCGAGATTAAAATTGACGTGTGATATACGATTATATCACATGAATTCATAATGAATGACTAAGATGTGATATTGTTGCTCATTGGATTTCATGCATAAAACGGCGAGCTTTTGTTCAAAGTAGACTTCTAAAGTGAAAATTGTTGGTGATATTATATCGCACGATAAAATATATACTCTTTAAAATTGTGATTATTGCGATGTGATGTGATCTGATAATAGATAACATGATAATTTCTGTTGTGATGTGATATGAAATATGGTATTAATGAGAAGAATACCCCGAAAACTGGTGCCGAAATGTCAATCAATTACTAGCCCAATTTCAGTGTCAATGACCACGTCAAACTCTCTAGGTAACATTACACATACTCACCTGAGCCAAAACTTGTAGACCAAGATCCCAGAGCCTAAAAGCGTCACTTATTTTATAATGGATGAAACCAATACCGATCGATAGTCCTCCCCGAATCTAGAAAGAATGTGAAAATTTTAAAGCTGTACCTATGACAAGGGCCTAGGAATCGGGGGCCAAAGTCGCCAAAAAATGACCCTAACTTCACTTATTTTATAATGGATGATTTTCACATATTTGACGTAGATTACCACCCCGCGTCAGTATCAAGTGTTGTTAGACCCGTACCAGTGACAAGGCTCCAGCCAGACACCCCCAGTTCGGGGATTTTCCTATGGAAATTTATTCTGTTTTACTAATTTCACGCATTTGGGCCACTTTGGCTGCTTTTAACTACCCAATATTTTCCCATTTTTTGTAGAACGCTACCCTTAAGTAGTATCAGGAATTTTTAGACTTCGTCCCATGGAAAAAACTTCAGCCAGACACCTCAAAACTCGGGAAATTTCACTAATTTTTACTGCGCTTTCACATGTTTAAGCGGATTTGACCAACTTTGGCCTCTTTTAAATAACAGATCTTTACACATGTATCGTAAAATGCTACCCTTAAGTAGAATCAAGAATTTCTAGACATCATCCCATGGAAAAAACTTCAGCCAGACACCTGAAAGTTCGAGAACTTTTATTTTCCTATTAATTTGCTTTCTCTTGTTTGTCCCACTTTTACTAATTTTAAATGATAGATCTTTTCACATGTGTCGTAGGACACTACCCTTAAGTAGTTTCAGTAATTTTTAGACCTCGTCCCATGGCAAAAACTTCAGCCAGACACCTCAAAACTCGGGAAATTTCACTAATTTTTACTGCGCTTTCACATTTTTAAGTGGATTTGACAAACTTTGACTACTTTTAAATAGCAGATCTTCACACATGTGTCGTAAAATGCTATCCTTAAGTAGAATCAAGCATTTCCAGACATCATCCCATGGCAAAAACTTCAGCCAGACACCTAAAAGTTCGGGAACTTTTATTTTCCTATTAATTTGCTTTCTCTTGTTTGTCCCACTTTTACAACTTCTAAACGACGGATCTTTTCAGATGTTTCGTAGGACACTACCTTTAAGTAGTTTCAGTCATTTCTATACTTCGCCCCATGGCAAAAACTTCAGCCAGACACCTCAAAGCTCGGGATTTTCACTAATTTTTACAGAGATTTCACTTGTTTCAGCAGGTTTCTCCAACTTTGTCCACGTTTAAACGGCGGATCTTTACACACGTGTCGTATAACACTACCCTTAAACAGCATCAGGCATTTCCGGACTTCATTCCATGAAAAAAACTTAAGCCAAACAACCCAAAGCACGGGGACTTTTCATCATTTTTAATGTGATTTCACATGGTCAAATGGATTTACTCAAATTTGGCTGCTTTTAAATGGCGGAGCGTTACAAATGTATCGTATAACACTACTATTAACTAATATTAGGCATTTTTAGACTTCGCCCCATGACAAAAACTTCAGCCAGACACCTCAAAGCTGAGGAAATTTCATAATTCTTGCTGCGAATTCACATGTTTAACTGCGTTGGTCTAACTTTGGCTGCTTTTAAAGGGCAGATAATTTCACATGTGTCATAGAAGACCACCCTTAAGTGGTATCATGTACTTTTTGACTTCGCCCCATGTCAAAAACTTCAGCCAGACACCTCAAAACTGAGGAATTTTTATAATTCTTACTGCACTTTCACATGTTTAATCGGGTTGGTCCAACTTCGGCTGCTCTTAGAGAGCGGATCTTTTCACATGTGTCATAGAAGGCCACCCTTAAGTGGTATCAGTTACTTTTAGATTTTGCCTCATGTCAAACACTTCAGCCAGACACCTCAAAACTGAGGAATTTTTATAATTCTTACTGCACTTTCACATGTTTAACCGAGTTTGTCCAACTTTGGCTGTTTTTGAAAGGCAGATCTTTGCACATGTGTCGTGGAACACTATCTCCAAGTAGTATCAGGCATTTTTATACTTCATCCCATGGAAAAAACCTCAGCCAGACACCTCAAGCCTGAGGAATTTTCATAGTTCTTACTGCTTTTTCACATGTTTAATCGGGTTGGTCCAACTTCGGCTGCTCTTAGAGAGCGGATCTTTTCACATGTGTCATAGAAGGCCACCCTTAAGTGGTATCAGTTACTTTTAGATTTTGCCTCATGTCAAACACTTCAGCCAGACACCTCAAAACTGAGGAATTTTTATAATTCTTACTGCACTTTCACATGTTTAACCGAGTTTGTCCAACTTTGGCTATTTTTGAAAGGCAGATCTTTACACATGTGTCGTGGAACACTATCTCCAAGTAGTATCAGGTATTTTTAGACTTCATCCCATGGAAAAAACTGCAGCCAGACACCTCAAGGCTGAGGAATTTTCATAGTTCTTACTGCTTGTTCACATGTTTTATCGGGTTGGTCCAACTTCGGTTGCTTTTAAAGAGCAGATCTTTTCACATGTGTCATAGAAGACCCCCTTAAAGAAGTATCGGGTATTTTTATACTTCGCCCCATGTCAAAAACTACAGTCAGACACCTCAAAACTGAGGAATTTTCATAATTCTTACTGCGATTTCACAGGTATAAGCGAGTTCCCTGCAGCGAAACTTCAAACTAATCAGAAAAATACTAGTATACAACTATAATTTTCTGGCAGAACTCATACTAGTCAGGAAATATCCATTTCATACCAGTATACAAATAGAATTTTTCGGGTGAACCCATACTAGTCAGGAAATATCCATTCCATACTAGTATACAACTATATTTTTCTGGATGAAATTATACCAGTTGAAAAAAACAAAATTCATTCGTTTCGTTTTCTCTTATAATTCATAGATGCTTTTTCGTGATTGGGTAAATACAAATAGCCGCTGCTTTCTTAAGAATAAACATGAAAATAAAGTCAAATGATAAAATAAAGGGTAAGCCAGGAAAATTCTGGTTGAAATCATACTAGTCCAGGTTAAAAGCCTTTTTGACTAGTATATTCCATACTGGTGCTTTTTGGACTAGTTCATTTTATGGAAATTATACTAGTCCAGGATGAACTAGTATGGAACTAGGTCAGGTTAGGTTGAAGTGGCTGCCGCAAGGGCACACCTAGGCCAGTATTAAAAGGCCCGTTGTGATACCATCAACACTAGGAAAGTCAGCCCCGGGACCCAGCCATATGGAAAATCCCAGTGCTATTGGGACTCTCCACATAGCAGAATCCCGGGGCTGACACTCCTAAAACCGACACCGTTACACCTCCTCGAACCATTTAGATGACTTGATGAAAGCCATCAAGTCCTTTATGTCCAGCTCTGCTACCTGGCGTAGGCTATCCAGGAAGGGAACTCCGAAAAAGCGCCTTCTCGCGCCGCTTAAAGCCGGGCAGTTGCAGATGAGATGCTCCACCGTTTCCTCCTCCTCATCATCTTTGCAACTCCTACAGCATCGTCGGTAGGGTACACCCAGCCTTGCTGCGTGCCTTCCAATAAGGCAGTGCCCGGTTAAAACCCCTATTAATATAGATATATCCCTTCTTCTTAGGGTGTAAATATATTTAGATCTTTTAATATCCCATTTTGGCCAGGATTGTTTGGATACTCGGCACCCTGGCGATAAAAGCCATCTTTCATTGGCTTGTCGGAGTGTATGCTCCTTCAGCATTAGCTTGCATGTGGCAAAGGGCATACCTAAGCGTTCTTTATCCTGAAGAACCTGCTTGGTCGTGCCCTGCCTAGCAAGTTCGTCTGCCCTACAGTTTCCCTCAATGTCCCTGTGTCCCGGGACCCATGTGAGGCTCACGCGGTTCTGTTGGGCCATCTCCTGAAGAGATCGACGACAGCTGAGCGTCAGTTCAGAGTTGATCAAGTAAGAGCCAAGGGATTTGACTGCCGCTTGGCTATCGCTGAAAATAACGATATTCTGTCCGATAGCGTGTTGCCCTATCCAAGCCGCGGCGTCCATGATTGCTGAGACCTCAGCCTGGAAGACGCTGCAATGATCAGGCAGTCTGAAGGAAAGCTCAAGGTCCAGATCCTTGGAATAAATCCCTCCTCCAACTCTGCCGTCCAACTTCGAACCGTCGGAGTATGGAACTGGTATCTTACAACTAGCATGAAACTGGTATTTCCTGACTAGTAAATAACTGGTATATTCTGGTCGAAATCTGACAATTGACATCTTGTAGGACATCAACACGTAAAAAATACCAGTTGCTTATATGGAAAAAAGACAGAACAGCGGGCCCAACTAGTCAGTGTTCTGTCTTTGTTCCATATAAGCTCGGTGCACCAACTAGTTGTAAAGTAGTTTTCAACTAATTGCTTTCGCTGCAAGGTAGCGATATAAGAGTGACATTGTCTGAAATGCAACAAATTCCACATCTGAACACTTTGTATGGGCTGAACTGTTCTAATTTGCTTGATCATGTCCTATGGAGAGATCAATTGCGAAAAAAAACTCGAGCTCTGAGGTGTTTGGATGTAGTTTTTGTCATGGGAAGATCTCCAAAAATGCCTGATACCACTTAAGAGTTGCGTTCTACGACACATGTGTAAATATTCGCCTTTTAAAAATAGTCAAAGTTGGACAAACCTGCTTCAACAATCGAAAGCACAGTAAGAATTATGAAAACTACCCAGATTTAAGGTGTCTGGTTAAAGTATTTGTCATAAGGCGAAGTCTAAAAGTACCTGGTACCACGTAAGGGTGGTCCTCTATGACACATTGAAAATATCTGCCCTTTAAAAGCAGCCAGAGGTAGACGAACCATCTCAAACATGTGAAAACGCAGTAAGAATTATAAAAATTTCTCAGTTTTGAGGTGTCTGGCTGTAGTTTTTGACATGGGCGAAGTATAAAAATACCCGATACTTCTTTAAGGTGGTCTTCTATGACACATGTGTGAAGATATGCCCTTTACGAACAGCAACAGTTGGACCTACTCGCTTAAACCTGTGAAATCGCAGTAAGAATTATGAAAATTCCTCAGTTTTGAGGTGTCTGACTGTAGTTTTTGACATGGGGCGAAGTATAAAAATAGCCGATCCTTCTTTAAGGGGGTCTTCTATGACACATGTGAAAAGATCTGCTCTTTAAAAGCAGCCGAAGTTGGACGAACTCGCTTAAACCTTTGAAATCGCAGTAAGAATTATGAAAATTCCTCAGTTTTGAGGTGTCTGGCTGAAATTTTTGACATGGGGCAAAGTATAAAAAATACCCGATACTTCTTTAAGGTGGTCTTCTATGACACATGTGTGAAGATATGCCCTTTACGAACAGCAAAAGTTGGACCAACTCGCTTAAACCTGTGAAATCGCAGTAATAATTATGAAAATTCCTCAGTTTTGAGGTGTCTGACTGTAGTTTTTGACATGAGGCGAAGTATAATAATAGCCGATCCTTCTTTAAGGAGGTCTTCTATGACACATGTGAAAAGATCTGCTCTTTAAAAGCAGCCGAAGTTGGACCAACCCGATTAAACATGTGAAAAAGCAGTAAGAACTATGAAAATTCCTCAGGCTTGAGGTGTCTGGCTGAAGTTTTTTCCATGGGATGAAGTATAAAAATGCCTGATACTACTTGGAGATAGTGTTCCACGACACATGTGCAAAGATCTGCCTTTCAAAAACAGCCAAAGTTGGACAAATTCGCTTAAACATGTGAAAGTGCAGTAATAATTATAAAAATTCCTCGGTTTTGAGGTGTCTGGCTGAAGTTTTTGACATGGGGCGAAGTCAAAAAGTACCTGATACCACTTAAGGGTAGTCTTCTATGACACATGTGAAATTATCTGCCCTTTAAAAGCAGCCAAAGTTAGACCAACGCAGTTAAACATGTGAATTCGCAGCAAGAATTATGAAATTTCCTCAGCTTTGAGGTGTCTGGCTGAAGTTTTTGTCATGGGGCGAAGTCTAAAAATGCCTAATATTAGTTAATAGTAGTGTTATACGATACATTTGTAGCGATCCGCCATTTAAAAGCAGCCAAAGTTGGGTAAACCCATTTGACCATGTGAAAGCACAGTAAAAATGATGAAAAGTTCCCGTGCTTTGGGTTGTTTGGCTTAAGTTTTTTTCATGGAATGAAGTCCGGAAATGCCTGATACCGTTTAAGAGTAGTGTTATACGACACGTGTGTAAAGATCCGCCGTTTAAACGTGGACAAAGTTGGAGAAACCTGCTGAAACAAGTGAAATCTCTGTAAAAATTAGTGAAAATCCCGAGCTTTGAGGTGTCTGGCTGAAGTTTTTGCCATTGGGCGAAGTCTAGAAATGACTGAAACTACTTAAGGGTAGTGTCCTACGAAACATCTGAAAAGATCCGTCGTTTAGAAATTGTAAAAGTGGGACAAACAAGAGAAAGCAAATTAATAGGAAAATAAAAGTTCCCGAACTTTGAGGTGTCTGGCTGAAGTTTTTGCCATGGGATGATGTCTGGAAATGCTTGATTCTACTTAAGGGTAGCATTTTACGACACATGTGTGAAGATCTGCTATTTAAAAGTAGTCAAAGTTTGTCCAATCCACTTAAACATGTGAAAGCGCAGTAAAAATGAGTGAAATTTCCCGAGTTTTGAAGTGTCTGGCTGAAGTTTTTGCCATGGGACGAGGTCTAAAAATTACTGAAACTACTTAAGGGTAGTGTCCTACGACACATGTGAAAAGATCTATCATTTAAAATTAGTAAAAGTGGGACAAACAAGAGAAAGCAAATTAATAGGAAAATAAAAGTTCTCAAACTTTCAGGTGTCTGGCTGAAGTTTTTTCCATGGGATCATGTCTGGAAATGCGTCATTCTACTTAAGGGTAGCATTTTACGACACATGTGTAAAGATCTGTTATTTAAAAGAGGCCAAAGTTGGTCAAATCCGCCTAAACATGTGAAAGCGCAGTAAAAATTAGTGAAATTTCCCGAGTTTTGAGGTGTCTGGCTGAAGTTTTTGCCATTGGACGAAGTCTAAAAATTCCTGATACTACTTGAGGGTAGTGTTCTACAAAAAATGGGAAAATATTGGGTAGTTAAAAGCAGCCAAAGTGGCCCAAATGCGTCAAATTGGTAAAACAGAAAAAATTTCTATAGGAAAATCCGCGAACTGGGGGTGTCTGGCTGGAGCCTTGTCACTGGTACGGGTCTAACAACACTTGATACTGACGCGGGGTGATAATCTACGTCTAATATGTGAAAATCATCCATTATAAAATAAGTGAAGTTAGGGTCATTTTTTGGCGACTTTGACCCCCGATTCCTAGGCCTTTGTCATAGGTACAGCTTTAAAATTTTCACATTCTTTCTAGATTCGGGGAGGACTATCGATCGGTATTGGTTTCATCCATTATAAAATAAGTGACGCTTTTAGGCTCTGGGATCTCGCTCTATTGACTTTTATGCATGAGACCCAATGTCATCGAAATCCGTGTGATGTGTCATTAAAATATACTCTTTAAATGGTGATTATTACGACGTGATGTGATCTGATAATAGATATCACGATAATGTGGGATGTGATACAATATGAAACGATCTGTAATAATACGGGGTTGTTGTAATAATGTATAGAATACCACCGAAGATTTTTTGATTTGTTGCCGATATGTCAGCCATCACCTTTAGTACAGGAACAATCGCCTTTAGTACTAGCCAAATTGCCAAATAACCCTATCCGATTATTCATTTCCATGTCTTTACATTATATTCGATAACATCATAACAAAATTTGTCCCATCAGAAAATTTTAATTTTATTCAAATTGTGTCAGTGGTATCGACACTATCGATTAAAGTTTAAAAAATATCGACAATATCGCAAGGCGGTAATCGGTAGTTTTCCAGTGCTATTGTAAGGTAATCGGTTAAAGGTAAATTAAGTGAGTGAGTAGTATACAATGTGTACTACACATATCTCTGACTAGATATTTTCTCATAGTTTTTGGTCTATAAGAGGCGTAGAAAATTCAAGACCCGTCGGGCTAGTACCAGAAAAGGCGAATTATTTTTTGTGAGGTTCCTCTATGAGAAATAATTGAATTCAAATCACTCGAATCGTTGACTGTAACAATATACACGGAATGTTTATTACAATTCTTGTAAGACAAACGCCATTTGGCCACATCTGTTATTGCCTCGAATTTTGTTGCCGCTTTCCAGCTGCATATGTATTCTTGTTCTTCCTTCCGCATTCTAAACGACGATTGTTTGCATGCGGTTATATCCTATCAACGTATGCATGAGATTGCCTACTTCAAATATCATATCATACAAATACAAGTACATGCCAAAAGCTGTGTATGTAGGTGTGTCTGTCGACAGTAATGTAAACATTTATAGCAAACAGTCATCATATTTTGTTGTTTGCTCTTCTCAACCCTCTGTAACCCAATAACTTTTGTTCATCTTATAGTGCTTCTTCTTCGTCTACTTGTTCAACATCCACTTCAATTTGATTGCCTTTTGTTTACTCTTTAAACGTTGGTTTGTTTATTTGCTTATTGGGATTTTTCCTCATTTAATTTTTTTTTATAAGAAAACAACAAAAAATGTATATAAGCACCCCCAGCCTGCTTGCAACAGGCTGCAATTCTATTTGCTTTCGTTTTGTTTGTTTGGTTGTTCGAGTTTGTGTGAGTGCATGAGTAGCCTCATTGTGGTAAGCGAGCATGGAAAATGCATCATTAATGTTTTCGTACTTTTGATTGCTCTTAAATGAGCAGGAAATGCATTGAAAGCGGCATGCAAAAAGAAGGGGTTAAATACTCGTATAGTTGCTGAACTTATTATTGTTATTGCTGTCGTTGTTGCTATTATTTTTGCATATAAAATACTTCGATATAAGTGAGCGATTAATGAAAAAAATTTTTGGGTGTCCGATGCAATCAAATTAAACAAGATTTCTTGATGAATTTGTAGGAAGTGAAATTAAAATGGTTTACTGATGCACTTGGATTGTGTATTGATTGATAAATCTATTAGCGAACTCTATTTTTTATGATATATGGGCGTCGGATGATTTGGAAAGTCTTCACTGTTATTATTTTTATCTTCTACCGGCACAATCGTCGCCGTACAGCACCGAATGCCGGACTTCCCTCTTACACGAAAAAAGGAGCAAGTTGCCTCCTGACAACATTCGCAGTCATAATCCCCAAGCCTCCCGGAACACAATTTAATTAACAAAATTACGTGTTCGTCTTTTTTGCCCAACTCGCTTTGAAAACTACTTTAAAACCGGATTTTTATCAAAGTTTTTTTAGGCTTGGAAATTCGGTTTGACAGAAAGATATCCCGCCAAGTTTTCCGATAACTCAATTTTTTTCTAGCATGGTTTTGTTATCGTCATGTCTTGGACCATTTTAGGAGATATTCAGCCGAAAAAATTTATTTTCTATGGGAGGTGTCACTAGAGGTGTTATCTATATACATACTAATTTTCAGATTCCTTACCTTGAGCACTTTTAGAGATATTCAGCCTCAAAAATTAAGTTTGTATTGGAAGTGCCACGGCCCTTAATATTTTGTTGTTTTTATGGTGTGCTGCTTTTAATTTTTTTCTTGGAGGGCCCTACTTGTTTTATGCAGGAGCTTCCGATTTTAGGTTAGCCACATATGGTTAGCCATGTCTAGAAGGTGTTCTTATATAGGACTAAGAATAATTCTCTCTTAAAACCCTCATTAATATCCGTTGACTTAATTTCTCTTTGACAATATATTTATTGACCTTGTTTCCTAATCGAAATGGAAATAGCGTCAACATTGCTTATAGCATGTCAACTGAACATCACGCGATGTTTAAGTTTAATGCTGTGATCTTCAACATTACAACAGTACAACAATGAAGTTAAAAAACTACAACTACACAAACAAAAAATTCAAAAAAATGATGACCCCAGTTGGTCATAGCTGTTTTATTTTAGTAACGCCAAATTAAAACCCTTTTAATGTGGCTATTTGACTCTGTCACAGTTTTTTTCCTTTTCTGAAAAATGTTTGAAAGTGGAAATAAGGCGTTTTGTTTGTTCAGTCCTCAATATGATTTCAATTTAAAATACTCAATGGTCCGAGTTTTTTAAATGTAAATTTTTATTTAATATCACAGTGCTACAAAAAAAAAGTTTGAATACACTTTTAAAGCGACCTAGTAAAGTTAGTTCATCTGGTCGAGTTATACACGAAACACCCTTCAAAAAAGATTTGTAACACCCCCAAATCTGGCTTTAAGGAAAAAAAAACCGTTTTTTTCAGTTTTCGTTGAAGTAAAAATCAATAAAAATCAACTTTTCAACCGATTTTGAAATTCTTAACAGTTTTGGGTAGAGAATTGTTGACACTTCCGAAATATATGAAAGGGTATGCCATGTTTTTCACGCGAGAAGTTGAATTTTTTGAAGATTTTTTCGGTTTTTCTGGTTTTGACGTAATTTTTTTGCCACTAATTGACAATGAATGAACCTAATTAGGCATGAGTCATCAAAAGGCATTCACTACTTAATTATACCAGTTTTATTGTCTTTGTCTCAAGGGGTACTACGTGTATGAAGGCTGGTTGATTTGAAAACCACCCAAGAGACAAACAAAATCGTGTTTTAGGGATCAAAATAAGATACTTTTCCGAAGGAAGCATACCTCTAAAACCAGTTTTGATGTCCCGACTAGATACTTTTGACTTTGAGCGCCAAAGTTTGAAAGATCCTAAGTTGACCCATTTAGAGTGCCCCAATCGTATTAAAATGTATGATCGACCCCAACTAACTTTGTAGGGCCGACCCACCCAGGCCAGTGGCACACCCCCTAAGACCTCACCTGTGAGGTCCCCATACAACAATTAAAAAAATCACCGTTTTTGGCACATTACGTGAAAAAATCAGCTAACTGACTATATTTTTTTCTTTTTGGAGTTAATTTTTCTCTTAAGAACTTTAAAAAACATTTCACTGATTTTTTCAGGAAAAAAAGTTATTAATTATAATGTGATATGCTTAAAATTCGGTAATTTTGTAGCATTTGAGGATACGTATAGGCCGAGGGAGAGGGACATAAAGAGCCATAAGATATAGTTATCACATTGATTTATTAATATCGTAACGATCTTCGGCCACCGCGGTGTAGTGGTAGTGTGCTCGGCCTACTACACCTCAAAAAATTCTTTTAAAAAATAAGTATTTCCAAATCGGATCGCCCCTCGGCAAACCAACATTCATCTGCCATTCGGAGTCGGCAAAAAACTGTAGGCCTCGCCAATTCGCAGGAAAAGATTAAAAAGCAGCACCCCACAATTTGGAAGACTTGTAATGACAACATGTAGGTATATCAGCGCCAAATTGTTTTTTTTTTTTTTGTGGAGCAGCTATTGAAAATTTCGAAATATACATACAGACATACATCTGTACATTTATAAAAACCATACATATTTTAGATGCTCTAAAAAACCTATTTGTCATACTAATTTAAAACTTTTACGTTTCTTTCAGTAAACCTTAACAAAACACCGGAGTCCCATGCTAAATCGCCAATCGAAATTGCCATGCATAAGCTGATAAAACACCGGCAACTGCAAAAACAAATACGAATACGTAAACAGCTAACAAACCTCATAGCAATGATGTCACACACACTCCCTCACTTCACACAAACACATCAATAAAAGTGAACACAAATAAAAGTGAAAGCAAAACAATGCCTTTGAAGGAAATTAGCTCAACAATTCCAATTACCGACGCTGGAAGCGAAGAAGAACAAACTCAAACTCAAACTTCCAATGTAATATGTGTTTGCAACATCTCAGCAACATGTTGGTAAACATAAAATCTGAACAAAGAGAAAAGTAACGATACAAACAACTGCGACTTCGTCATACTCAGCGAAGTGGAAGTCGCAAGCAACAGACAGGAAAACCTAAATACATACAAACATCAAACGAAGCAAACGCATATGGATGTAGGTGTTTGTGTATGAGTGTCGTGTGCGTCGCCAGGCAGCAGCAGCTGTGAAGTGACAACAATTTTGAGGGTGTGCGCCAAGCAACAAACAACAAACATACACACCGCGCCAGAAATTAGCTGCCCACATTGCGAGTGTTTTGTGTTGGATGGAGTTTGGTGGAGCAAAAAAGTGGCAGTAAAGTGGCGTTCGTGCTGATTCGTGCAGTTAGTCGTACGTTTGACGGTTCCGGAGCGCGTTAGTGTCAACGGAAGAGCGCAAAAGTTTCAATGAGGATAGTACGTTCGATGAAAAACTTTACGAAAGGCGAAGAAAGCTAACGTGTGCGAATAGCAACAAAATTTAGAAAATAAATAAAAATAAAGAACAACAAATTTATGCAGGGTGTGAGAAATTAAGTGAAACATTAAAACCGGTGACGGGTTTTTTGGTGATTTATTAAAAAAATATAAAAACAAAAACAATTAATACACTTCTACTAATGCAGATACAAGGGAAATGTACTTTACTTTAAGAGAAGCACAAAAAATTTCGATTGGAAAAAGCAAAATAGTTAAACATAAAATGCTGATAACTTAATATAATTTTCTTATCTATTAAAATCAAAAATATTTAAAAAGGTACAGAGAACCAAATTAAATCGAAAGTGAACAGCTTGATATATGTATGTAGTTTATAAAAACAATATTCGGTGTTAAGAGTTAGAAATCAAACAAATCGTCGTATGAAAAAAAAAAACCTGATAACATCAGTTAACCGGCACTACTTATCAAAAAATTATAGGTATTTCAAAAAAAAAAATAAAACAAAATAAATTAAAATAAAAATTAAAATAAAATAAAATAAAATAAAATAAAACAAAATAAAATAAAATACAATAAAATACAATAAAATACAATAAAATAAAATAAAATAAAATAAAATAAAATAAAATAAAATAAAATAATAAATAACTTCTTACCTTAAGGATGGTTGATTTTAAAAAATTGATTGAAAAAATTGGTTTATAAAGCTTTTTAAAATGAAATTAAATACAAATTATGAATAATAAGGCCATTTTAAACCCTTTATATTTTTTATGAATAAGGGGGTTAGAATGAAGCATGCTATCTATATGCGAAGTGATACAAATGGCTTCAGCCGTTCCCGAAATATTTGCAGCTATGTGAAGGAATAAAGAAAATGGGGTCAGGTGGCAACTCTAGGTGTAAACAGTGCCGGAAAATATTTTCGTTGGAATACGACAGCAAATGCCTTTCATTTGATACCTATATTGACATATCTTACTCAATATTTTAAAAACTTTTACATAGGTGGCAACCCTGTAAATGGCCGGAAGTGGCAGCACCCAAGTAGAAAGTCTCAGAATGAAACATTGTTTCTTGGATCCAAATCGTTTCAGTAGTTCCTGAAATACTGATGTGTGAAATGTTCAAGTCCGTTGACACTATTTCTTCATTCAAAAACTTCACTCTCCATAAAAACTTGACCCCGCCGCCTAAGAAGTTAACTTCAAAAATATAAAATAAACTAAGTAAAAAAAACAACATAAATAATTTATTAAAAATAAACTCAAATAAATATAGGTATTAATAAATGAGTAAAAATTAATGAGTAAAGGAGAGGATAGAGATACATAGGAAACTATCTGAAGAGAAAGATTAGTATAGAAAAGGAATTCCTTTCTGTTATTGTTAAAGGAAAGGAAAGGGAAGAGAACAAAAATTAAAAACAAAAATGAATATAAAGGTTTTGGGAGCTTATGTGGCTCAATTGCGCTTCCTGGGCGACCTCTATAAACAAAAAATCACAGAGGTTTTCTTATCGGTTTCTAAAGCGGTTTCTGGTCCCCCTATGTTTTCTCTCCAGAGGGTAGTTTGAGTCAGAGATCGGTAGTTCGAAAGTCTTTGTTTTATTATTTTTTTTTTTTTTGTAAATTGTTTTTACTTGATAACTTACAATAATCCAATTTTTTGCATTATGAAACATCTGTATGCCGACAAATATAAAAATAAAACTAAATTATAGTTCCTTGATCCCAGAAAAATTCTTATTAAAATATTTTTTTTTTACACCAACTTTTACAACTACCAATCTCCTCACAAACCAACCTCTGAAGAGAAAACCTAGGTTGACCCGAAAAATCTTACTTGAGATTCAGATTCAGCACCCCCAAAAGCTTCAAAAATCGTTGAGAAACCCGGTGGGGTTTCAAAAACTTAAATTTTGTTGTACCGTGTAATAATTTAAATGTAGTAAATATCAAGAAAACATAAAAATAAAAAAAAATAAAAAAAATAAAAAAACATATGATAATAAAACAAAATTATTTTCTTGGTATTTTAATAAAAAAAATTGTATAGATAGTGAATGAAAACATTAAAAAAAAATTAAGAATTAATTTTAAAGTTACGGAAAGGCAAAGACATTTGTCCTTAGATGGATGTGAGTTGCACTAAAAGCGAGATAAACAAAAACAAAAATAAACAAAACAACAAATTAGATTAAATCAAATTGTGAAAAGTGACGTGATGACAAAATCGTCGGTGACACTTTGTCTGTCTAGTGTGCAAAAAGTGTGAACGTGCACAAACACATACATACATACATGCAGTTGCATGCAACTTTGTATACCATTTGCGGTTAAAGCAACTTTTGGCATATTCAGTTATATATTCACGAACGTATGTTTGTGTGTGTGATTGGCTGACGAGGTGTCTGTCTATTAGTCTGCTGCCGTGTTCTTCGCACTTAATTAATGTCAAGTGGGCATCACTCGCATTATGCAATTTAAGTCGACAACGCGCAGTAACACCATCATCGTCAAAAGCAAAGAGAATAGTGGAAACAACAATAGCAACAACAACAACAAAAGGATTAACCCTAACAATTATAGCAGAAGCATTAACAGTAGCAGTAGCAACAACAACAACGCAAAAATTGTCACAAAGTGTCGTGATTTTGCGCTGAATTATTCGCAGCTACAACTTGCAACACCGCGGCAACAAAAACACGAACAGCAAATACTTTGTGTGCAACATCAAAACGCACAACAAAAAATGCAAATTACACCGATTGCGGAAGTGAAGTGCATTTGCGCGTTACAAAATTGCGACAATAGCAACAACAATAACAAAACTAACAACAACAACATTATAAAAAGCAGCATCACCAATAACACCCAGCATGCAGCAACAACAACAACTCCAGCTTATATAGTCACCAGCAACATGGCAGCTGCCACAATTCCAGCTACAGCAACAATGACAGATGACAGTGGGTGGAGTTGTTGTTGCAAATGTTTTACATTTAACGGTAATGCTAATGCAACCGTGTGTATGTGCAGAAGCGCTGGTGTACTACATGCAACGCCGCCAACAAATTCAGCACATTGTTGCAAGCATCTAGAAAATAGCAAAGAAGACAGCCTTAGCAAAGTCCCTAAGAAGAAGAACAATCTACACATGCAACACTTGCAACAACAACAACCACAAGATTCAGCAGTGGTGCGTAGAGATAATTTTGTGGCAAGTGAAAGTGTTCTTGAGAAAGATTACAAACATTCCGCAGTGATTAGAAACAGTAACAACTCCTCAAGTGCAGCTGATGCGGCGCATGAAACGGCTACCACAACAACAACAACAAAATTATACCCAAAGTTCGATATGTCTAGTTGGCAGCAAAGGATGTGCGCTTTGTTTGTTTTGATGTTTTGCGTTGCATTACCCGGTAAGTGAAGATATTATGAATAATAAATAATATGATTTGGGTGACTTATCACAAGTTTTTTTAAAACTTTTGGTGTAGTGTATTTTGTGGGTAGCAGCATCCCTGGAAGAAGCATAGATTTTAGGAAGAATTATAAGATCATTAATACACATATTGCTATAACTTGCTCAATATTTTAAAAAAATTGGGACAGGTATCAAACCTGCAAACTGCCCAAAGTGGCAAAGGCCCAGTAGAAAATCTAAGAATAAAGCACTTTATATGTAAACCAAATTTCATCAAAATCGCTCAATAAGTTCCCTGTAAGGCGGCAACCCTACTTGAAAATATTTCAGTTGTTATTCCACCTATATACTCGTATACATTCCATATGATACCCATATTGAAATAGCTTGCTTAATATAAAACAAAATCGGCCGCAGTGGCAACACCCAAGTAAAAAATCTCCGAATCAAGCATGCTATCCATATACAAAACTTCATCAGCTTCTCTTTCCAACTTGTGGTGTGTTGCTTTTTGAGTTTTTCCTACAAGTTGGCGGGACCTACAGTTTTTTGCCGACTCCGAACGGCACTTGCAAAGCAAATGAATTTTTTGCTGAGAAGCTTCTCATGGCAGAAATACACCCGGAGAGTTTGCCAAACTGCTGCCGAGGGGCGACCCCGCTTAGAAAAATTCTTTTCTAAATAATTTTTGATGTTACTTTTGTCGGGCATCGAACCGACACGACTTGGTGTAGAAAGCCGAACACTTAACCGCTACACCACGGCGGCCGCCTAAGGTCAAATATGATTTAATTTTTGATATTTGAATGCAATCATAGCCCTCAAACCATTACCTGAAAGTTCAAGTTAAATTTGGTTTTTGGCCTCTACTAAAAAATTTTTTTTGAGACGTTGGCAGGTTTACATTGTTAACCGACGATATGTATCTTCTCAACCAAAGCTTGTAAAGGCAACTTTTAACCCACTGTTTGCACGGAATTAAACGCTTTACAAGAAATGTCTTACAAACATTTTTCATTAATGTGACCATTACAAAGCTTTTCGAGGTCGAAAATATACTATTGTCTGAAGCCCATAGGGCCGATCTCACCAACCGTTCTTAACTTAGTTGAGTCGATTTTTTTTACTTTTTTAGTTTCACTATGCGACTTAGCCAAGTCACAAATTAGTCAAGCCGTAGCTAACTAATTCTCAACTAAGTCAATATATCGTGTAAAATGTCACCACATCTGTGCTAACTTATGTCAAAACTTAGTTTTAGCTTTAGGAAGGCTGGTGAAATCGGGCCATAAAGTTTTGTGGATCATTTTAAAATACGGAATAATAAAACTTTGAAAGAGCTATTAGTGTATTAATAAAAAATAGCTCTTAAATTTTCAAGCACTAAATTGAGCTGCATGGATAAATGCGAGTATTTTACTCGTGCAACAATATCATTGTAAATCTCCAAATCACACTTTCCCAACAGCCATTCCTTTCCCAAATGCCATTTTTTCATTAACTCATCTCTCATTCATGTACTTTTTCATTCATTTGCTCATACATTTATAGCATTTTTGCAAGCTGCGCTCTTTTATTGCACAACTGCGCACTCTATTTTCACAAACATTCACAAATCTAAAGATTACAATTCGTCAATGGGATTGTGTGTAAGAGTTGCCATTACCAAGCAATGCTTGTATAGGTCGGTCTGATATAGGATCAGGAAGAAGACGATGAGTTGGAAAGACACTGTTAGGTTTTCGTTGAAAGCTCTGCGGAGCTGTATTTTTAACAGTGTTGGCTCGTGAAGACGCGCAGCATGAAGAAAGTATATTAGGCATTTTGGGTCAGTCTGCCATCAGATATCTGCTAAGGCTATTTTCATACTAGTTGTGTTGTAGCTTGAAACCATTTTTTTAACTGTCGGGTATGCATATGATTGCTGGGATGTGGATTAACAAGAAAATATAGCCACATAAAAAGCGAAATCACAGCAAAAAAGATGTAACGGAATGAAAACGAAGAAATGCAAGAAATTCATCTTCAATGGCGGTCGTAATAAAGCAGCAGTTTCCGCCTTCACCAACATAGCGCACTGACCCTTGCGCCATCTCACCATCTCACCGTATTCTCACATGGTGCATAAATACAGTCATGCATTTTCCTACAAAAAATGTGACTAGTCTAGGAGAATTACGAAATCAGTCGAAAGGAATGATGCGACTAATGTCAGTTCTCAATTATTTGAGAAAGTCCTATGGAGAGGACAAGTATACCCAGGAAGGGACTAATTCAGTTTATACCCAAACGGGTATTTTAATTCCTAAATTGTATGCTCCAAAAACTAAAATTCACGAAAATTACATTTTCTTTATGTATGTTTGTATGTATATAAACTATTAGACCGGGTCGGGCCCAATACAAAAAAAAAGTTATAAAAGTCCGCCCCTGAATTTGAAGGTTATGTTGAGAGGATTTCGAAAATATACAAAAACGGCCCAAATGGTTTTTTTATTGTAACTTTTTTATTTTACATCCACTTTTTAAAAATGAAAAATTTTTACAGCCCACATAATTCTTCTGAATGTCCTTTTTTATCATGAATTTCAGGGCACTTTCTTTAGGTGAGACAAAAAGGATAGTTTAAGGACCTTAAACGCAGTCAGTCCAAAAGGACAATTTTGAAATATCATTTTTATACCCAGCGTACTAGTACTAGTAAAAGGGTATATTAATTTTGTTCACATAACTGTTGTTTGTAACGGCACAAAATAATCGAGATAGAGTTCCATATATGAAAGTTCTTAGGATTAAAAGAGGAGTTGATTAAGGCATGTCCGCCCGTCTGTCCGTCCGTTTACACGATAACTTGAGTAAAAATTGAGATATTTGCATGAAATTTTGTACACATGTTACTTTCTGGCCAAGGTAGGTTGCTATTGAAAATGGACGAAATCGGATGATAACCACGCCCCCTTTTTCGATATCGAAAATTTCGAAAATCACACAAATTGGCATATCTCGGCAGCTGAAATGGCTAAAATGATATAATTTTATAGATGAACCCTCCTGGTCATTCTTTTATGATTTCTCCAAAAAAATTTTATAGTGGGCGTGGCACCGCTCACTTTTAAGGGGGGCATTTTTGAAAATTCGACTGGGCGTAACTTTTAAACTGATTACGGTAGAACGATGAAATTGGTACAAGGTATACTAGCATAATAGGGAGCATACCTGATGTAATTGGACGAAATCGATTTCCGACCACGCCCACTTTCGATATGGAACATTTCGAAAATCTAATAAATTGACATAATTCGGTAACGAAAATGGCTAAAATGATATAGGTTGGTAGGATGAACCCCACATTTAAGGGAGGCATTTGGAATATTCGACTTGTCAAAACTTTTAAACTTATTACTTCAGACTCACATAAATTCACATAATTCGGTAAGGTAAATAGCTAAGATAGTAAAAACTTTAGGTAAATTCTCCTAGGGCCTATATCTTTGTTATCCCGTTCCGAAAATTACCGCTGGTATATAATGTTTGGTTCACCCGAACTTAGACTTCCTTACTTGTTAAAAATCGGATGTAAAATAAAAAAGTTACAATAAAAAATCATTAGGGCTGTTTTTGTAAGGATAAAAAAAAAATTTCCTGAAATCCTCTCAACATAACTTTTATGGGCGGACTTTTGTAACATTTTTCTTCGAACCGGTCTTTTTACTATACCCCACAGTGAACAAAAGGTATTAGTGAAGGATCACTCTCTTTAAAGATTAATCGCTAATATTTTCGGGAGTAATTTCAAATGCCATGTATTACAAACAAACAAAAAATGTGCTTTACTTCCATAACCCACACATGGGTGTGTGGGTGGGTGGGTGTCTACTATGTCAATTGTGTATGATCCGGCATTCAGTTTAAGGATATTCGCAAACTCGCATGTTGGTAAGTGAAGGCTAGAACGCTTTATCTTGCAATTTGGCTTAAACACATATGTATCTAAGTGTTTTGTCTGTTCAGACGTACATACATGCATACGTATGTATGTTCAACACCGTTCAACACCTTCATCGTAATTTGTGTGGAGATTTCTATAACCAGTAGTGCGAGTATACAAGTTTTGGACGTTTGATTATTTAATCATAATTTTTTATGGCATAAAGAAGTCTCAACTTGATTGATTGATTGATTAATTTAAAAAAAAGTTTACTAGCATACGTCGTCCACTGTTAATAACCATCTAAGCTTAAACTAATTGAAATCAGCTAACTTTTTTCAGCATTTTCTACATTTATTTTACGGTTGGAGAGAAAACCTAGGGTGACCCGAAAAATCTGCCTTTAGATTCGGATTCAGCACCCCCAAAAGCTTTAGAAAACGATGAGAAGTCCTTCTGGTTTTTTTTTTGGCTGTTGTATAGAGTTATAGAAGACAGCTTAGTATATGCATCGGACGACTACTTCGTTTTCAGAAATTTGTGTGAAGAGAGTGAAAAGTAACAAATAAAATGATGAAATATTTTTTGGGTTATTTCGAGATAAATTAGGAATCACTCAGGTTATTTGGCTAAAGCCTTATCGCGCTGATTCGGGGTCATTGCTCTGTTAAATACTGATTTTTCTGGAACTACTTTTATCGTTTCGGGATCACCTCAAAACCATTTCGAAATCGCTAGTGGATTTTTTCAAAAGATCGTCATCAGGTCCTGATAATCGATAACTGAAGCATCATCGCGAATAACGTTCTAAGTGTCATTTTTTTCAAAACCGGTTTTATTGCATATAACATTTTGTATTGCTCTCTTGCATTGTCCAGATAACAAATTTTCTAAAATTTGACACACTAAAACTGTAAAGATGCGCTTAAAAATAGTAGGAAGCGTCGAAAGTGATTCATAACAGCACTGGAAGATCATAAGGAATGTGTAAAAGAGATAATATGAAAGATATAAAAGAAAAAGTTTAGGAGACAGATGAGAGAAATAAATTGAACAAATATGACTTTAGCGTTTTTTTGCTCTCTTCAACTATGTAAAACAATTTCAAAAGAATCTAGGAATAGTTCCGAGAAAGTGCCTAAGTCCCGAAATGGCCCTGAAGTTAACGATTACACAGACCCGAATGATACCAAGTTTATCAGAAAATAACTCAAAATAACTTCAGAAAGCCTCACTAAGGAGAAAATCTTGATGGATCTCGAAGTAGTTATTTTTTATTCAAAACTTTTAAAAGCAAATTTTTGCCAGCTAAGCCCCTGGCGATTTAGTCAGAGGAGCAAGAACCTACCTCAGGACAGAACAAACAGCTGCTTCAACCTTGAGGCGAGGGAATCCACCCTTACCTAAGCTTTTTTGCTGATGAAACAGAAAAAATAACGAGAAGAGAGATTTCACCCTGCCCTGTGCAAATAAGAATCTCCAGAAGAAAACTTCAAATAAATTTACAACTTTTCCCACTGCTGGGTATACAAAAATCCATTCGAACTAATTTAAGACTTCTTTATTTCAATTTCTCGCTGAATATTTTTGCCACAATTTCTATTTTTTCCCACCAGTTTCTTATTGCTTTTAACTGCTGCTTCGTAGCATGAACACCGACAGAAAAGCTATTCATTAGTGGTAAAAATGGGTGTGGCATTTGGTGGTTGGCGTTTCACCGTTTTACCGGCTGCAATTGGCGGCAACGTCAGCTTTAGCGCCGACGACATCGTGTCTCATTCAATTGCATGCTTCATATTGCATTGTCGTTTCTCATCAATGCTTTTGTCCTTGTTACTTATTGTTGTTGTTCTACCAAAGCACTCCTACAATATTTTATCGTGGGTTTATCGTTTCGATTTTTTTGTTGTGCTCTGC
The DNA here is from genome assembly GCA_964058755.1 of Campiglossa producta. Lineage (NCBI taxonomy): Eukaryota > Metazoa > Arthropoda > Insecta > Diptera > Tephritidae > Campiglossa > Campiglossa producta. Next base: position 48,340,340 of record CAXKVI010000001.1, on the reverse strand, counting down.
CTTGGTTGCTTAGCTGTTCTTTGGCATCTGTACGTTTGATTTGTTTGGTAGTTTTTTGCTGCTGCTCCTTGCTGCTTCTTCCGCTATGGTTGTGCGGTAGCTTTTTTGGTCGTGTGGCGCCTCACTATATCGTTTCCTCTTATTTCCTTCAAGCGCCGAACACACACACATACACATACACCCAAAGTCACACTCATTAATCCTGTCTTGATTATTTTTCACTACTTCAATTGAAAGTGGTGTTTTGTAAAATGAATTGGTTGTTTTGCTTTCAATGGCAGTGCTTGTTGTTGCGTTGATTTTTTCGCTGTTCTGTTTGATTGTAAGCTATTCTCCCGTGACATCACAGAACCAAGTAAGTGTCAGTTACTTGGTTTCGTCGTTCTATGAATTTTCGGAATCCCGTTAAAAAAATCTATCAGGGACATCGATCCGTTTCTTCCTATCTTGTTTCTAAGTACCTTAAACTAAAAAAGTTATAAAACCAAGTAGCTCAAAATGCACTGAATCAAGAATTTATTATTTAGAAATCAATTTCTTATCGTCACTCTAAGTTTCTGATTTAGTTTCGATCTCCTATTAATGCAAAAACCATTAAAACTCAGTTGTTAATCAAGAATTATTTGAATTTCCTCAAAAAATGTATGTGATTATTTCACAAAACCAAGTAACTTTTAAAGATGCTTGATTTATCTTATTGCTATAAGATAAGTATTTGAGATAATTTTAAAATTAATGCAGGGATAAAGCTAGGGAATATTATGTGATTTCAGCCCAGCATCAGATGGCGAACCAGAAAACATTTTGCCAGAGAAGTAAAGACTTTTTTATACTATATCTGAAAGTAATGGTAGTGCAAGAGAAGTTTTTAGTCTTGAGTCAGACGCAGGCCAAGAGCTTCTTTTTCCTCAAGGGCAGCCCACTACCGGGAGATGTAATCTTGGTTTGCCTGATGCTGAGTATCTAGAATATATATATCAAGCCAAGGCAATTTTTGTCGCTTCGTATCAAACCACGTCAATCTTTCCTTTTTCCTTTTCAGTCGAGGTCGCCTCTTTCTTCTGCTGCCCGATTCGGGTATCGATAGGAAAACCTTCTGGGCTGGAGCTTGCTTTCCATTCCCATAAAATGAACCAGTCAGCGGAGCCTTTGGGCTTTAATTCGCTACAATATGGTCAGTTCTGCGTAGAGCTCGTACAGCTCATCGTTAAATTTCCTTCGATACTCGCCGTGGGCATCACAGGAAGGACCACAAATCTTCCGGAGAACTTTTCTCTCAAGTAATCCAAGGGCCATCTCATCTTCTCTTGACCCTGCCCATGATTCCGAGCCGTACATTAGGACTCATATGATAAGAGACTTATGTATATAGCGTGATCTTCGTCTGTCGAGAGAGGACTTTACTTCTCAATTGCCTACTTACTCCGAAGTAACACTTGTTGGCAAGAGTGTTTCTCCTTTGGATTTCGACTATCGATGAGATAAACAAGGAAAATTTAGTGTGAGACCCAAAAAATAAAAAGGATTTGCTACCGGCATGCAATCTCGATTTTATATGAAAGTGCACAACAAACCCAAGTAACTATCAACTTGCTTGGTTTTGTCGTTACACAAAATTTTTTTTTTTGTATGAAAGCCAAAAATCGCATCAAACTAGTTGTATACAAAAATTGATATTTGACGAAGATATGGGCTGCTACGCAAATCCTTACTTTCCCAACATGTTGCAAAAACTAGTTACTTGGTTTTGTCTTGTCACGGGAGTATTTATGTTCGAGTAGTTGCTTGATTTTATTTTAGTCTATCTTGTTTTTCGATATTTTTATACCCAGTGTACTAGTACTAGCACAAGGGTAGTCTCTTTTTTTACACATAACTTTAACTACTACGTAACGGTACAAAATAATCGCTATAACACTGTACAAAATATTAAGCTATATTTCCATATATGAAAGTTCTTAGGTTGAAAAGAGGAGTTCATTAAGCCATGTTCGCCTGTCTGTCCGTCCGTCCGTATCACCGTCCATCCGTCTCTCCGTGTACAGGATAACTTGAGTAAAAATTGAGATATTTGGCGGCCGCCGTGGTGTAGCGGTTAAGTGTTCGGCCTTCTACACCAAGTCGTGGCGGTTCGATGCCCGGCAAAAGTAACATCAAAAATTATTTAGAAAAAGAATTTTTCTAATGGGGTCGGCCCTCGGCAGTAGTTTGGCAAACTCTCCGGGTGTATTTCTGCCATGAGAAGCTTCTCAGCAAAAAATTCATTTGCTTTGCAAGCGCCGTTCGGAGTCGGCAACAAACTGAAGGTCCCGAAGACTTGTAGGAAAACTCAAAAGCAACACACCACAATTTGGAAACAGAAGCTCGGCTAAAAATCTTGTTAGAGGTTATGATAACCTGTTGGTATTTTGCCGCCATTAGTTTTTTTTTTTTTGCTTGTAATTTGGTATAGAGGTTACTTTCTGGCCACGGTAGGTTGCTATTGAAAATGGACGAAATCGGATGATAACCACGCCCCCTTTTTCGATAGCGAACATTTCGAAAATCACATTAGTTGACATATCTCGAAATCTGAAATGGCTTAAGTGATATGATTGTATAGGTGAATCCCCCTTGTCATTCTATTATGAATTTTTGATCAATATTTTAAAGTGGGCGTTGCACGCTGCACACTGGGCCACTTATATATAAGGGGACGCTCAAAATTCCGAAATCATTTTTTTGTATCAGAATCGCTTTATCTGCATTAAGGCAGTTAATCTATAGCATCTTAACCCATTGGCGGCCATGGGATAACCCGTTGGTGACCTATGTTTTTTATTTTAGTTTCGAATCTAATTTTCTTGAATCAGAAGCGGTATATCGATACTAAAATAGTGAATCCTAAGAATTTTAACCTTTTAACGACCATGCATTAACCCATTTTTGACCCAAAATGTTTTCACTTAATTCCTAAATCAAAATATTCATATCATATTTGTTGTATATACACTAAAACAAGTCATATTTGGAATCTTACCCCATTAACGGTCATGATTTAACCCTTTTGGTGTTTTTTTAAGATCTATAACCAAATTATTTAAATCACCCTTTGTATCTCTGTACAAAAATAGCCAATGTGTATTATATTAACCCATTAGCTGGGAGTGTAATGGAGTGTGGTTGCTAAGTGACCTTGCTCAATCCCGACTCTTGCGTCCTCGTTCGTGCACTCTGGGCAACGGGAGCTACCTAGGCTCGCGGCAGAAAGAGAGGGAGCCCCGGTGGGGCCACTCTGACATACTTGGTTTAAGGGCTCACCGAGGTTTTTTGCGCAGCGTCTGTTCACCATGAGGTGCGGCTGCAAGCGGGCGTCTGTCTTGAAGCAAGCGGCTCGCTATATAAATGTGTAAATATTTTCCAAAAACCCCGAAACGGGTTGTGCGCTGGGTTTGGGACCCGCCACGTAAAAAATTTAGTCCAATGAAAAATGTATTAAAGCCTCGGATGAGAACCCCCTTTAATGTTGACGACCCGGCAAAACGAATAAGGCATAATGATTTGGATATTAGGGCATGTACCGGGAATGTCCGGACCCTTTCAAGGGACGGTACCGCTGCCCGACTGGTTGATGTCCTCGTTAACGCAAAGGCTGACATCACCGCCCTGCAGGAAATGCGATGGACGGGACAAGGAAAGACGACCATCGGACCTTGTGACGTATACTACAGTGGCCAGACACGCGGCAAAGCGCGTGGTGTAGGATTCGTGGTGGGAAAGAGACTTCGCCGCCAAGTACTAGCGTTCACCCCCGTGGACGAGCGTCTCGCTGCGATCCGCATCAAAGCGAAATTTTTCAACATAACATTTATCTGCGCCTATGCGCCGACTGAGGAGACGGACGACGCAGAGAAGAACTCCTTCTACGATAAACTTGAACAGACTTATGATCGCTGCCCCCAACATGATATCAAAATCGTGCTCGGCGACTTTAATGCGAAGGTGGGCAAGGAAGGAGTCTTTGGTCCAACAGTTGGAAAATTTAGTCTCCATGATATAACATCCCCCAACGGCACTAGGTTGATTGATTTCGCCGCTGCTCGCAATATGGTCATCAGTAGTACCAGGTTCCAGCATAAACGAATACACCAAGCCACATGGCTGTCTCCTGATCAAAGAACAAGAAACCAGATTGATCATGTCATGATCGACGGCAGACATAGCTCCACCGTTCTGGACGTGCGTACCCTTCGTGGTCCCAATATCGACTCGGACCATTATCTTGTTGCAGCCAAGATACGCACACGCCTCTGTGTAGCAAAGAAAGTGCGCACAGTAACGGAAGGAAAGTTTGACGTCGAGAAGCTGCGCACGACACAGACAGCTGACAATTTCTCCACTCGACTCTCGCACCTGCTATCGGAGAGCAATCCTCGACCTAACGATGCAACCGAGCAATGGAAGCATATCTCTCACTCATTACGTACCGCCGCTGAGGCCACTATAGGGTTCCAGCGAGCCCGCAAAAACAACTGGTACGATGAGGAATGCAGCACTGCCTCGGACAAAAAGGACGCTGCCTACAGGGAGACGTTGCGAACGGGCGCAACCCGCAGTGTATGGCAACGCTATCGTGAGGCAAAGAAGGAAGAGAGACGGCTTTTCAGAAAAAAGAAACGTGAGGCCGAAAGGCGTGAGTGTGAGGAGCTTGAGATGCTGGCTGACAGGAATGATGCCCGAAAATTCTATGAAAAGATCCGGCGGATGACGGAAGGTTTTAAGACCGGGGCAAGTTCCTGTAAGGACAATAATGGCGACCTGGTAACCGACGTACAGAGTGTACTTAAATTATGGAGGGAGCACTTCTCCTCACTGCTAAATTGCGAGGGAGACGTCGAACCCGATACCCCAATCCCTGACGATGGAGAAGTCGTCCCACCACCTGACTATGATGAAGTGAGGATAGCTATATCCCGGCTCAAAAACAACAAAGCGCCTGGAAAAGACGGACTACCCGCCGAGCTGTTCAAACACGGAGGCGAAGAGCTGGTAAAAAGCATGCATCAGCTCTTATGCAGAATATGGTCAGACGAGTGCATGCCTCCAGATTGGAATTTAAGTGTGCTCTGCCCAATCCACAAGAAAGCGATCCCGCTAACCGCACCAACTACCGCGGAATCAGCCTTCTTAATATCGCATATAAGGTTCTTTCTAGCGTATTGTGTGAAAGACTGAAGCCCATCGTAGACAAGCTGATTGGACCTTATCAGTGTGGCTTTAGACCTGGTAAGTCTACCATCGACCAGATTTTCACGATACGCCAAATCCTGGAGAAGACCCATGATAAAAGAATCGACACACACCATCTCTTTGTCGATTTCAAAGCCGCTTTTGACAGCGCAAAAAGGAGTTGCCTGTATGCCGCCATGTCTGAATTTGACTTCCCTGCAAAGCTTATACGGCTTTGCCAAATGACGTTGAGCAATACTAACAGCTCCGTCAGAGTCGGGAAGGACCTCTCTGAGCCATTTGAAACCAAACGAGGCTTCAGACAGGGCGACTCCCTTTCGTGCGATTTCTTCAATCTGATGCTGGAGAAGATAATTCGAGCAGCAGAGCTAAACCGCAATGGTACAATCTTTTACAAGAGCGTGCAATTACTGGCGTATGCCGATGATATTGATATCATTGGCCTTAACAACCGCGCCGTAAGCGCTGCCTTCTCTGGACTGGATAAAGAAGCGAAAAAAGTGGGTCTTGCGGTCAACGAGGACAAGACGAAGTATTTACTGTCATCAAAGAAAGAATCGGCGCACCTGCGCCTTGGCAGCCACGTCACTGTTGATAGTTACAAATTTGAAACTGTGAGGGACTTCGTCTATTTGGGAACCAGCATTAACACCGAAAATAATATCAGTCTAGAAATCCAACGGAGAATCACTCTTGCGAACAAGTGCTACTTTGGACTTAGTAGGCAATTGAGAAGTAAAGTCCTCTCTCGAAGAACAAAGATCGCGCTCTATAAGTCTCTCATCATACCTGTCCTGATGTATGGCTCAGATTCATGGACAATGTCAAGAGAAGATGAGATGGCCCTTGGAGTATTTGAGAGAAAAGTTCTCCGGAAGATTTATGGTCCTTCCCGTGATGCCGACGGCGAGTATCGAAGGAGATTTAACGATGAGCTGTACGAGCTTTACGCAGATCTGACCATAGTCCAGCGAATTAAAGCCCAAAGGCTCCGCTGGCTGGGTCACGTCATGCGAATGGACAAAGAAGCTCCAGCCCAGAAGGTTTTCCAATCGTCACCCGAATTCGGCAGCAGAGGAAGGGGGAGGCCTCGACTGAGATGGAAACAACAGGTGGAGGATGACTTGAACTCCCTTGGGGTTTCCAATTGGCGTCAGTTATCGCTAAAAAGGAATGACTGGCGTGCTTTGATAGGCGACGGCCAAAATCGCTTAGGCGGTTAAGCGCCAATAAATGATGATGATGATTAGCTGCTATATATTAACCCATTTATAGCAAATGTTTTTTCTTTAAATTCTGAAATTAACTTATTTGAATAACAATCGTTATGCCTCTACAAGATTTGTAGATGTGTAGCACTGTACCCCATTCACAGCCATACTGCAACACATTGATAACTTTTATACCCAGCGTACTAGTACTAGTACAAGCGTATATTAATTTTGTTCACGTTGTTGTTTGTAACGGCACAAAATAATCGAAAATGGGCGAAATCGGATGATAACCACGCCCCCTTTTTCGATATCGAAAATTTCGAAAATCACAAAATTGGCATATCTCGGCAGATGAAATGGCTAAAATGATATAATTTTATAGATGAACCCCCTGGTCATTCCTTTGTGATATTTTCAAAAAATTTTTATAGTGGGCGTGGCACCGCCCACTTTTAAGGGGGGCATTTTTGAAAATTCGACTGGGCGTAACTTTTGAACTGATTACGATAGAATGATGGAATTTGGCACAAAGCATACTAGTATCGCTGGGAGTATACCTGATGAAATTGGATAAAATCGCCCTCCAACCACGCCCACTTTCGATATCGAAAATTTCGAAAATCGCACAAATTGGCATATCTCGGCAGCTGAAATGGCTAAAATGATATAATTTTATAGATGAATCCCCCTGGTCATTCTTTTATGATTTTTCCAAAAAAATTTTATATTGGGCGTGGCACCGCCCACTTTTAAGGAGGGCATTTTTTAAAATTCGACTGGGCGTAACTTTTAAACTGATTACGATATAATGATGGAATTTGGCACAAAGCATGCTAGTATCGTTGGGAGTATACCTGATGCAATTGGATAAAATCGCCCTCCAACCACGCCCACTTTCGAAATCGAAAATTTCTAAAATCACCTAAATTGACATAATTCGGTAACAGAAATGGCTAAAACGATATAATTTAATAGGTGAATATCTGGTTATAACATAATGATTTTTTTTTGGGCCCCGCCCAATTTTAGGGAGACATTTTTGAAAATTCGACTGGTCGTAAATTTTAAACTGATTAGGGTAGAACGATGATATTTGGCACAAAGCATACTAGTATCGTGGGGAGTATACCTGATGAAACTGGAAAAAATCGCTCTCCAATCACGCCCACTTTCGATATCGAAAATTTCGAAAATCACATAAATTGACATACTTCGATAACGGAAATGGCTAAAATGATATAGTTTGGTAGGATGAACCTCCTAGTCATTCTATTATGATTTTTTGATAAATTTTTAAAAGTAGGCGTGGCATCGCCCACTTTTCAGGGAGGCATATTTGAAAATTTCACGGGTCATAACTTTTAAACTGATTACGGTAGAACGATGAAATTGGTACAAGGTATACTAGCATAATAGGGAGCATACCTGATGTAATTGGACGAAATCGCTTTCCGACCACGCCCACTTTCGATAATTCGGTAAGGTAAATAGCTAAGACAGTAAAAACTTTAGGTAAATCCTTCTAGGGCCTATATCTTTGTTATCCCGTTACCGCTGGGTATATAATGTTCGGTTCACCCCAACTTAGACTTCCTTACTTGTTTAAACCTGAAATCAATTTATTTGCATCAGAATCGCCATAACTAATAAAAAACTACGTTTTAACTCGTTAGTGAAATTTTTTCTCTTTATTCTGAAATCTTTACTAAGATCTAAGTTAACAGTAATAAAACGTAGTAAATAGCTATAACTAGAGGGTTTCTCCAATTGTTTCGAGATATTAAAAGTTTTCTGTTGTCACAAGTATGTATGTTTATATAGGAATAAGGAGTTTCACCGTTAGCGTTTTAAGCAGAACACGTATTCCCCCACACATTTTCATGCCTAACATAAAAAAAAAAAAAAATTGGATTAACACAACTTGTGCTTCAAGGAACTCATATTATAATACAGCTTACAAGTCTAAATTAAAGAAACCTGGCTTGGCAAGTAATCTTAACCACAATTTGTAATTAAAGTAACCGGAAAGTAATGGATCAACTAAATTTGAGATAGAACAGAATTCAACCAGATATAGGTGTTTAAAATTGGAATGCAATTTCTAAACTCAATTTTTTTTTAAATGCGCACTTTATTTTTGGTTCTGAGTCACAAAGGATCATATTTTCTTGCAACGTTTTTGCGCAAATTAAAAAAAATCCATTTTGAAAAAAATATTTAAAAAAAGAGGCACGTTTAGTTTTATACTAAAAATTAATTTTTTAAAACATCTAGTTCCAAAAAAACACTAATCGATTACATAAGCTTCACTTAATGTAGGTAATGGATAAAGCAGAATAATAAAATTTTATATTGTTCTCTTACACCAACTATTTCAAATACACATTAAAATTTCTCACTTTGAACAAAAAAAATATTTTTTTGGAAAATTTGCCATGTTTGCGCATGGATAACTCCCAACTGAAAAACGATAGAAAGCTGAAAATTGGGCCAGAAGTGTAGAATTTTATAGGGAACAATACCGGGTTTTTAGTTTTTTGAAAAACTCATTATTTTAAAACTGAATTTTGAGCACGCTCGGCCCCAGTGTGCGTTGGATGGGTAAAAGCGCCCTCGAACCACGCCATGGTTGGTACCCAATTGTGATAGTTATATTGATAGTGATATTGTGGGGAATTATCAAAGCTTATAAACACCTTATAAAGCGTGTAAACGTATAAATTTATCAAGTGTGTAAATGAACTGTCAAAATTTGTATGGAACGCAGTTTACAAAAATTTGATAAACTTCCTCTTCGATTTTGGTGTGTAAAAGAGTGCGTAAATTTATACAATGCAATGACGACCTTCGACATGTAATTTTTTTAATGCATTCAATGCACACTGGACAAAAAGAGAAGAATATGCTGAAAATGGGCCGAAAATTACTTTTTTAATGAGAATTTCGAAATAAAAAGTTTTGTTTGACATCAAGTACACATAAATTTATCTAGGACGTTCATCTAACTGAGCTGATAAATGTATAAACTTACGCATTTCGTAAACTTATAAGAGTTGATGAATCCCCTTATTGATAGTGGAGTGATAGTGATAGTGATAGTAAAAGTGAAGGTGATAGTGATGGTGATAGTGTTTTTCTATTGCACCCAACTTTTAGTTATAGACAGGCCCATATTGTATTTTAAATGTTTGCATATAGATTTTCAGAACTTTCATTGGATTACAACTTTTTATAACGCATCGAGAAAGTTAAAGAAGGATAATAATTTAAAAGGACATTATTTAAATGTTTTTAAACAATAATTAAAAAAAGTTGTGTTTTGCATATATTATAAATATAATTTTAATTAGTAACCACATATCCACGTTTGTTGAAATTTTTCGGGATGCGCTACAACGTTTGATTTTTTAAAGGATATCCTGAGCATCTGGTACAAATAAAATAGGAGTTACTAATTATGAAATCCGTAAACGGCAAGGATGCAGCAATGTATGAAAAACGAGTACATAAATCTTTAAATTAGCAAAACGTAGTGGAATACAGTAAGCTTTTACTGATACTGCAATTCGACACAGATAGTTTTTGATGAACAATGTTCAAAATTAGGGTTTATGCGTTTAAATAAAACAACTTAGATTTTTTTGCGACAGTCTAATGTACACATACGCCGTAATATGCCTTATGTCACTATACTGTTAATCTACGTTAGGAAGTTTAAAATAAGTATGCAAATATGTATGTACCTAAATGGAAATACGTACAAACATACGTATGCGCGTTTGTCTTGCATTTGTTTATTTGCCAACCCCACATGCGACTTGTTGAAAAGCACAACCGCTGTATTCCCAAGAAACTTAAGTATTTTCTTTAACTGTATCCTTTTTCTGCTTATCTTAATTCGATGCGCTATGCCACAAACCAAACAAGCTCCGACTTTTCCTTCTTTATCTTGAAAATTTCAACTTTAAGCACAGTTTCAGTCGGCAGCAACTGTGATTACTTTTTCCTTGCACGAGAAAGAGGATGGCTTATGAAATTACTACTTGCAACTTGCAGCTACCCTATAGTCGAAAAAAGAAGTTATAAACTAACGCAAAAGTAGTACGAATTCGAAGCTTAGCTGGTTTTTTTTTTATTTTTTTTGACGAAGTTATTCCCAGAAGAGTTTTCATATTATGTAAATAAATACCTTGAAATCCTAAACAGTTCGTAAGGAATTAGTTTAGAGCCTATGAAGCCTTTGTCTTTACAAAATGTAAATTGCATCTGTTTTAATAATATACCTTTTCGAATTATTACGAACTGAGTCTGAAATTCCAATAGTTTACCACCCTATTTTCTGCCTAGTTCATTATATCATTCACGTTGCATGTGAGTGAGTATGAATGCAATACAGATATACCAACAATCAAAAGTTAGTGTGCTCACATGCGTCGAAAAAGAAAATTAACTTTTTCATACTCGATTTGTTGGTAAATTTCCTGCATTTTGTGCGACAACTCATTTTCCAAGAAGCCCTTTTTATATCATTTCTAAATTAAACTTTTTAGAGAAAAAGTTTTTGTATCCATATTTTGCAAATATTTTTGAATTATTTACGCAGAGTTTTTCCTTTGCGAGAGAATATTTAATGTAATTCATATAACTTTAGGATAGGATTTTATTGTTGAGAATAGACTAAAAATTAAACAAAGTGAGTGAAAAGCGTGGGATAAAAAGGAGTATTTTCGAGCTTGAAAAAAAAAAACAACAGATAGTTATGTATATCTTTTTTTAAACTCATTCTGAGATAAGACATATTTGAATAAATTTTTTAAATACGGCGTTTTGAAAACTATGCGATTTGTATGAAAAAAATGACTGCGCTTAAAAGTATGCAGCGGCCTCCCTCAGTTTTTGTCATAACACAATCACTTTAGGTGAATGTAATACAATAACGTCACCCTAACAACCCCATTCGAACACACTTTACGCGGCTTTAACACTACATGCCTAATCCTTCAAAACGCAGATATCAAAGAAATTAATTCTCAAAAGCATAATTAGATAGATATCAAGATTTCGTTGTAGCACACGCTAAGTAAAATAATAAGTAGTGAAAGGGTGCGCTCGACCAAGAAGAAATAAAATATCTTTTATTGAGCGCTAAGGCTTTACGCCCGTTTTATCTTATAAGTAAATCAAAATCGTCTCTTTGGTTAAGGGTTGTATTTGTGTTTGTTTATTCTGGTGCTAATGTGTCTATTTTTAAATTTAAATGTAGCATACTTTTAGGCATTTGGATTCAAATTTGTTTATGGGCTAAATTGAATACAATTTTCTAGCTGAGCTGTGTGCAAAAAATTTAAACTAATAGTAGACCTAGCATGATGCGAATGTCCAAATACAGAGTGCTCTGGGATAATCATAAAGTCTTTTTTAAAATATTACCATCAAAGCGGTTTTTTTCGGAAATATCCAAGTCCTACTATAAAAAAATCTACGAACCTTAAGGGTCCAATCAGCTTCTTAAGGTTACTAACTCAACAAAGATTTAACTCATTATTTTAATGGTGACGCTATGCTCTTAAGAAAGCTCCTCCACTCTACTCGGTCCGCACTGCGGGAAACGCTCTTGAGAGCAAGCCAGGGGGTGTGAGCTAGAAGTACGCGTCTTTTTCCACCCTTTTTCCTTTATATATACCTACAACTTGCTTATCTTTTTGTTTTTACTTGTATCATTAATGCCCGGTTTTTCAGTGCAGGTTTAAACTATAGTGCGAGTTTAAACTTAGCTTAAGCTCCCACTTTGTATGTGGTAAACTTTAGTCAACCCTGTCTATGATTTAAACTTGCACTGAAAAACCGGGCCTTAACCAAATAAAATAATAATTTTTTACTCAGTCCTTCCTTGCTCATCTATTGAAAAATCAAACAATATTCGCCATTACCACACCCATCGAGATTTTTGAATTAACTTCTAACAATATTGATATATTCCTTCTTAGTGCGTACGACAGTGAGTACTTAATTAAAATTGAATTGCTTTCAGATATAAAATTTTATGGTTGTTATTTGTTGCGGCTTTCGAAATTAGGGCGTGAATCGTTTAACACACTTACACACATGGCCTTTGAGGCGTTGCTCATCAAACTGCTGACAATTCCTGAAAATTTGTGGTTGTTTTTGTTTTATGTTTTATGTTTGTTGTTTTTTTTTTGAATACCTCAAAACGGTATCTTTACTTGATGGGCGTGCATGAGTAGATGAGGATTGTGTGCTTTTAGTGTGCTTGTTTATTGGTGTCTGTGTTTCGTGTGCGTGTTTGCATTCGCTTGCGTGCATTATGATTTTTAATTAATAATAAATATTTGCATTGCGCCAAAAGTGTGCATGTTTGTATTGTGAAGTTTACAGTGAAGCAAATTTGATGAATGTTTCGAAGTTCTATGCAGCACGTTATAATAGAAATTAAAAATAGAAGAAAAAAACTTAAAAAACTAAAAAAAATAAAATAAAATAAAATAAAAAAAATTTAAAAAAATAAAATAAAATAAAATAAAATAAAATAAAAAAAAAATAAAATAAAATAAAATTAAAAAAAAAAAAAATAAAATAAAATAAAATTAAAAAAAAAAATAAATAAAATAAAATAAAATTAAAAAAAAAATAAAAATATATCTGTTGCTTTATTTTTCAGCTAACGGCCTTTTGTAAATAAAACACAAGATTTTTGTGCTTTAAAGCACCGCTTAAAACTACTGAGGATGACCTTAGACTAAGGTCGAAATATTGAAAATAAATAATAACACAAAAATCTAGTGTTTTATTTACAAAAGGCCGTTAGCTCAAAAATGAAGTAACAGATATATATTTATTACCGGCCAAAAATCAACTCAATTATAAAAAAAAAAAAATAAAAAAAAATAAAATAAAATAAAACAAAAAATAAATAAAAAAATAAAATAAAATAAAAAAATAAAACAAAATAAAATATAAAAAAAGTAAAATAAAATAAGGTTATAGAAAAAAAAAAAAAAAACAAAATGATGAACAAAAAACAACAATCAAAATTATGAAATTGTACTTAGTAACAATTTGGAATCAAATTTACAAAAAATAATTGTAATTCGTCCAGATCCACAAATGCATATAACTTATACTGTACGACTAAACACTAAAATGGCTGGTTAAAGGTTATTTTGCTGCAATTTATGCACAGTTATGCATAATTATGCCTAAACAGCGTTTGTTAGCTCACTGCAGCGAATTCAGCAGCTTTTGGGGATATTGAGAGAGAGAGCTGCAATTCGCTGCAAATTATTGTTGGGAATATTTCGTCAGAAACCAGCAAACATAAACAGCTGATCGTGACATAGCAAAATAACAACAAAGAAACTAGAATACAAATTGTTAGGCAATCAGAAACGTTTCAGCGGTTTTGTCTGCAAATCCTGTTCGACGAAAGCTTAGAAAATTTTAAATTTTTGGTTGGCCAGCTTTCAAAGTACACTCCTAATGCTTTGTGCATTTCAACTATCTTTGTATGTATTGCTGTTGTCATTGTTGTTGTTGTCTTTGACTATAAATATTTTTAGAGCACGTAACAGAGACAACTTTTGAAACTTAACCCTTTCGCCCCTACTGGGACAATATGTCCCAGCAAACTTCAAACATGTGTATAATTTTTATTTTTCATCCAATTACGCATTGAAATGCACCCAATAAAACTTTGAAGCATTCTTAGTTGATTAGTAACGGTATTCCATTATTATTGTCATCAATTTCCCGTTACCGAATATTTTTGCACAGTCATGTCGCGAAATTTCATAAGTAACGCGTTGTATTTCAGTGTGACACGTCTGTCTGGTCGCGTTTTTATTCGTAAAATAGCGCTTGCTATAAAATTTAGGTGTGAATAAAGATCATTCCTTTGAAATTGAAAACAAATCATAATGGAAAATGTAAGTTTTTTATATTTGTAATTGCATTGGGACATATAATCCCAATAATGCATTTGTTTGGGATAATAATATCCCAATATTTGTTTATACCTTTAGATGAGTTCAAGGAAAAAATTGGGTGAGCACGAAATTTCTGATTTTCTACAAGACGATAGCGACGATATGAGCGATGATTTTAGTGCATCTGAGTCTAGCTATGAACCATCGGACGACGATGACGAAGATTCGGAAGTTCCTGTAGCAAAAGCTAAATATGTAAGCAAATCAAGTGATGAGTCTTCTCCTGAATCGGCGTTGGATGACGATGGCGGTCAAGTTATGGGCGATCAAGTTAATTCTTTAGAGAACTGTGAGGATCAGCCATTAGGTAATAAATGTAGCTGGACAAATTTTGACGCCGGCGTCATTTTCGAACCGAAGTATGTAATGCCGGAAGAAAAAGAGGGTGAAGTTCTTATTGACATTCCTCATGGTGCTTCAGAGCTCGACGTTTTTCGAAAACTCTTTCCCAAAAGTTTATATATACGTATTGCAGAGTGCACAAACCAAAGGATTCAAATACTAAACAGAGAAAAATCTGCAAAGCGCGCTCTTACTGATGAGTACGAAATTATGCTTATGTTAGGAGTCACTTTGGTAATGCACTACAATCACTTACCATCAATTGCTGATTATTGGAGTAAAAATGAATCTATGGGGAACCATATGATAAGAAAGAGTATTTCTCGCGATCGTTTCAGTTTACTGATGGCCAAGATGTATTTAAATGATTGTAATAAGCCCGATAATGCTGGTAAAGATTATTATATATCGGAAGTTGTATCATGCATAAAAAAAACATTCCCAGCAGCGCGAAGTGAAAGTAGTGCGCAATCCATAGACGAGTGCATGGCAAAATTCAAGGGTCGCTCAAGTTTGAAGCAGTATATGCCTTTGAAGCCAATAAAGAGAGGCATAAAATTATGGATGCGCTGTGATGCCAAAACAGGCTACACTTATGACTTGAATGTATATACTGGAAAAGACACATCCTCTAATCTGAATGGAACTCTGGGAGAACGGATTGTAGAAAACTTGACAGCAGGCATTCGTGAGCAGAATGTTGTTTTAGCGTTTGACAGATTCTTCACCTCAATGAATTTGCTAAAGACCATACCATTCCCTGCTGTTGGTACATATATACGAACGCGTAAAGAGACTCCTGTATTTACTGGACGTCTACAACGATCAGAAAGTCAATTCCAAATAAATTGCGATGGTGTAATGGCTGCTCGATGGATGGATTCGAAAGAAGTCCTACTTGCTTCTAACTGTCATATGCCTACTATAACAAAAGTTAGCCGAAAACAAAAAGATGGTTCTAAATTAGAAGTTTATTGTCCACTAGCTATTGCAGACTACAATCGTATAATGGGGGGCGTAGACTTAGCAGATCAGAAGGCTGCAATATACGACATGAATCGTAAGTCGCAAAAATGGTGGAAAAAAGTTTTCTTCAAGATTTTTATGCTAGCTGTTGTTAACGCATGGATTATATTTTCACAACGTCAACGTCGTAAAATTTCGCTCATTCAATTTATTGTGCCATTAGCCGAGTCAATGATAGCTGAAGGAATAAAGCACAAAAAACTCACAACACGTCAATGTGGTGGAAGACCAGCAAAGCGATCCCGAACTGAGCATCTAAATATTGGCGATCATCTTCCAATTGAACAGCCTTCTCGTCGTCGATGCGTTCATTGCCGTTCACAAAATAAGGAAACCAGGACCAAATACGTCTGTTCTGGATGCAATAACGCTTTATGTTTTAAATGTTTTGCTTCTTTTCACAAGTGACTTAAATTTGTAATAAAAAAATGAATAAACAGTGAAATTAATTATTTTTTATTAAAAGTTGTTTTTTAATTTTTTGTTCCTTTTGGCATTATTGGGACTTATGCGTCCCACCTATAAATGTTATTGGGATTATATATCCCAGGATAACGGTAAGGATATCCGATTTTTCAGGTATGCCAAACATCTTATATTTTAGTCATATTTGAGTATTCGCTGTCGTTATGATGAAAACCCCGCCTAATTTCGAAAAAAAACTCAGGGGTGAAAGGGTTAATCCACCGTAAATGAGGTAAATATTTTCGTTCAATTTTGTTGTTTTGCATAAATATTATAAACTTTGAATTAGAGCTTGGTAAACAAATTTTTGGTGGTGAAATTTTAAATTCAAAATCTTACCCGCAACTTTTTTGTTCGCACAATTCCCATATTTATGTGAGGGAGTATTGTAGTCTCTTCCATCAGCGCAAACTAAAATTCGTGGGATTAAAGGCGTGACTGAGCACTCTTAAATAAATGGGCAAACAAATATGCAGACAGGGAGTGGCCAAATGAATTTTGCTGTTAGTAGTAACTAGTGATAGATTTCATTTGGCCATCCTAGCTGTCTTCTCCGTAATCTCAAGGGAATAGCGGCGGTTTCAGCATGGTTTTGCTTTTGTAATGCGTATGAGTTTTTTTTTGTATTTCTCCGCAGTTATAGTTATTTAGCTTTGAACTAAAGTTGTTAACGTTTTTTAACTATCTCTCAAAAAAATAAATAAATCCCTGAAATTTTTCGCGAGCAGCTTAAGTCGGTTGGTCAGACGTTTTAAGTTGGCATTTTATTTCTAGAAAGCCTGTCGATGCCTATCCTGGGAAAAAGCTTCGAAGACGCTCGTCTAAGATATCTTTAAAATAAAAACACACATAAAATAAAACACTTTTGTCAAAAACTTCCTAGACTATTGTCAAAAATGTTTCCATGCAACAACAAAATACGTGTGTTTTTTAGAACAAGTTGAATTTGACCAGTCCCTAATTATGGACCGATTTAGCCTGTGTATTACTTTATTAATTTTCTTAATTAATTTCAAAATGTGGACCCGCTATTCGGGCAAGTCGCCCTATTTAAGAAATACGAAGGCCTGTTTTCGGTGTCGTTGCTTTCGTTTTGCAACTAACTTCCCGTTGAGTTAGGACCTTCAAATATTCATCATCGTTTATTCTACCCAACACAATATAACAAAAAAATAATTTCGATAGGTGGCGCATGGGTAGAGATATTTGAAATATTCCATTGCGGAAGTGGACGTGGTTGTTAAGTGATTTCGTCCAATTAAATCAGGTATACTCCCTGTAATGCTAGTATAAATTGTACCAATTTCAACGTTCTACCGTAATTAGTTTAAAAGTTACGACCCGTCGAATTTTCAAAAATGCCTCCCTTAAAAGTGGGCGGTGCCACGCGTACTTCTAACAATTTATAAAAAAATCATAATAGAATGACTAGGGGGCTCATCCTACCAAACTATATCATTTTAGCCATTTCCGTTACCGAATTATGTTAATTTAGGTGATTTTCGAAGTTTTCGATATCGAAAGTGGGCGTGGTTGGAGGGCGATTTTATCCAGTTTTATCATGTATACTTCCAAAGATACTAGTATGCTTTGTGCCAAATTTCATCGTTCCGATTTCGCCCATTTTCAATAGCAACCTACCTTGGCAGAAAGTAACCTGTATACAAAATTTCATGCAAATATCTTAATGTTTACTCAAGATATCGTGTGCATGGACAGACGGACGGACGGACAGACGTTCGGACGGACAGACGGCCAGACGGACGGACATGCCTTAATGAACTTTTTTTTATTCAACTTAAGAACTTTCATATATGAAACTCTATATCTATCTCGATTATTTTGTGCCGTTACGTAGCACCGTTATGTGGACAAAATTACAATAACCTTGTGCTAGTACTAGTACGCTGGGTATAAAAAAAATTGTTTAATACTACTACTGATTTCTGAAGAAACTACCCTCTGGAGAGAAAACCTAGGGTGACCCGATTTGGACTCAGCACACGCAAAAGCTTTAGAAACCAAATTTTTTGGTTGCTGTACAGTGTTATAACGCAGCCCAGTTTTTAAAATTAAAAGATATATTAAAGCTTACACTCGAACAAGCACGTGGCGTTTACAAACGCTAATTAAAAATCGATTTCAAATAAATCCCACTCATAAGACATAATTTCTATTTTTTGTTCGGGCGTAATCGGCTTAATTTGCTGACTGCCATTAAAAATTTCAAGTGAATTCATGCATTCTTTATGATGTAAAAATATGAGCATATTACTACTATGTCAGCGTATGTAAAAAACTTTGTATTACAGACCAGATTTCATAACTAAATTTATGTACTTCCTTTGTCATAGTACACATGTAACATGTTAAATATTGCATATTTGCCTAATTAAACTCATAAATGTTTTGTTAAGATTGAATTATATGCGCACGAAAACAAAAACCGTCCACAATTTACGCACACAAATATACATGTCGCCTAAATGTATGCTTACGACACATGTACAACACAATAGCACAGTAAATTTTAGCATTACTCAATTGCGGGCGTTTGCATTAGCATTTGTTTACCTTTAGTTTTGTGACAAATTAAAAAAGAAACAAC
Source organism: Campiglossa producta (assembly GCA_964058755.1). Classification (NCBI taxonomy): domain Eukaryota; kingdom Metazoa; phylum Arthropoda; class Insecta; order Diptera; family Tephritidae; genus Campiglossa; species Campiglossa producta. Next base: position 48,321,453 of record CAXKVI010000001.1, on the reverse strand, counting down.
AAAACACATTTTGTAACTTTAATGAAATTTGGTAGCTTCATTTATTTGTCTAAATTTGTCAGGCCCCACGACGTGTAAAGCAAGTGTGCAATATTAATTTGCACACAAATCTATTGGATAATACAAACCATGAATATGTGTACACCTACACACTTATGTCACTTTATATAAAGAATTTAATATGTCAGTTCGTGTTTTCGAACATATTAATGCATGTAAATATAAACTCATTTCAGGTGATTGTACTTTGTGGGGTTATGTCGGCTCGTGTCCAGTTAGATGACATTATTGGGTAGTAATAAAAAAAAGTGCGCTTCAAATGCATATTATATGAGCAGAAGTACACAAATATAAATTGGAATAGATATTATTTTGCTGATTCATGCATATTAAAGCATGTTTATGTGCATATTTATAAGTACAGTGGTGGCTAAGAACATATACACACACGACAATGAGAAATTTGGTTGTAGGTAGATACTTAGCAAAAAATATCTCCAATGGCAAACTAATTTTCTGTACTGAATTTTTTTTTATCAAGTATTACAATCTCTGGTATTTTGATCCATGCGTCAGATTTGAAGTCTCTAGCTCACCCGAAAGTTACTAAAAAAATGTATCCAAAGAATTGGTATTGGTTCTTCTTCGTGTACTTATTAAGTAATACTTAACTGTGTAAAAAGTTTCAAGTTTCTAGATAGAGCGGAAGCTAGTTAAAATTCGATTGCAATATTTAAAATTTAAAATGAATTTTATAAATAGCTCGATCCGTCTGCTATCTAGAGAAATTTCGTTGTTCAAGTATTTCATTTTTATCGTGGAAAGTTTAGAATCAAGCTCGAGATTCTCGATTTCAAGAAATTGTTTAAAAAGATCTGTAGCTGGGAGAAATTTTTGTGGCCTAGTTGTTACTGCTCTCTGTAGCGAAGTAGTCCCAAAGTGATCCCTTAATGATCATAGAGATACCCCGAAATGGCCCCAATAACACAAAATATTCCAGACAAAAGGCTTGCTTGCCCTGCTGACTCTATTACTACAGTTTTGTGAAAAAATTTATAAGTATGGCTTTGCATTATCTATATTTTTTTATATTTGATCCTACTATTTTTTTGATTGGTTGCCTGTTCACTAAAACAGGTTAAATTTGAAATGTGGTTAATTCCGTAATTTTTTTGGGCTGTTATATTTGGCGCAACTGTACATGAACATGCTCATTAGAGCGTCCCAAAAATGTATGGAAAAAATTAAGGTTCGAATTTTGATATGCATATCTACCCTCTATATCAGTGGGGTTTAACCTAAATAACATATGTGCGAAGTTTTGTAATTCAAGAATAACGGCAAGCCGTTCTGATTTTTAGTTAAAATTTTTGCTAGCAGCTTCCCTGCAGCGAAACCTCAAACTAGTCAGAAAAATACTACACCTTTTTCAGTTTATATTCAGAAAGTTACACTTGATATTCAGAATTTACAATTGATATTTAGAAAATTCCAATTAATATTTAGAAGTTCCATTTCATATTCAGAAAATTACAATTCATATTTAGAATTTCCATTTGATATTCAGAAAAATACAATTAATATTCAGAAAGTTCCATTTGATACTCAGAAAATTACAATTGATATTCAGAAAGTTACAATTCATATTCAGAAAATCTTTTTGTACTCCGCATTTAAAATTTTTTCATATAAATTTGGATTTCTGAATATCAATTTTAATTTTCTGAATATCAGTTGTAATTTTCTGAATATTAATTTTAATTTTCTGAATATCAAATGGAACTTTCTGAATATTAATTGGAATTTTCTGAATATAAATTGTAACTTTCTGAATATAAACTGAAAAAGGTGTAGTATACAACTAGAATTTTCTGGCTGAATTCATACTTGTCAGGAAATATCCATTCCATACTAGTATACAACTAAATTTGTATACCCAGTGTACTAGTACTAGTACAAGGGTATAGATATTAATTTTGTTCAGCACAAATAAGCTAGATCATGCACAAGGCCCTTCGCGGCTAGACTTAGTGAAATAAAATAAAATGGAAAATTGATAAAATTAAAAAAAAGTAAAATCAGAAATAGAAAAGTGATTGAAAGTAAAAAAATAAAATTTGTTGGAAATGAAAGGAAAGGGAATAATTTAAAATAAATAAAAATTAAACAAAATGAAATAAATAAAATATTAAATTAAGAAAATAATAGGAAAGGAAAGGGATGGATAAAAGGAAAATTAAGGTAAGTTAAGGTAAGGAACGGAAAATATGACAGAAAAATCAAAGGGAAAGGAAAGGAATGGAAAAGAAAAAAGGAAGGGAAGAAAGGAAATGTAATGTAGGTAAAGCAGTGGAAAAGAGAAGCAAAAGGAGAAACACAAAGAAAGGAAAGAAGAAAAAAAGAAGGGAAAGAAAAGGTAGCGAGGAAGAAGGTATGGAAAATAAATGAAAATAAAAAGAAAGAAAAATAAAGGAAAGAATGGTAATGAAAAGCTAAAGAAATAAGTTAAGGAAATGAATGAAAGAAAAAGAAAAGCAAAGGAGTTGCGGAAAGGAACAACAGAAAATAAGGAAACGGTAGGAAAGGAAAGGTAAGGGAACGAAATGACAGGAAGGGAAATTTAAGAAAAAAGTGAAAGAAAATAAAGGTAAGAAAAAAATAAAAGAAAAGAAATGAAATGAAAAAAAAAATGAATAAAACGAAAGGAAAGGAAAGAAAAAGAAAATAAAAGGAAAAAAAGGAAGGTAATGGAAATGGAAAGAAGGATCAGGTAAGAATATAAAAGAAACGAAAAGAAAGAAAAAGAACAGAGAAGAACAAAAAAGATCAAAAAAGAAAGAAAGAAAGAAGGGAAATAATATGAAATGAAAGAAGAGAAAAGGAAAGAAAAGGAAAGAAGAGAAAAGGAAAGAAAAGGAAAAGAAATGAGAAGATAAGGAAAGGAAATAAAAGGGAAGAGAAGGAAAGAAAACCAAAGAGAATAAATTGAGATGAAAGGAGAGGAAAGGAAAGGAAATAAAAGCGAATTAATGCTAAGGAAAGGAAAGGAAAGAAATGCGTATGAAGACGACCTAAGAAGAATAAATAATTATCAACACGGAAACTATATTACTGAATGATGTAAAGAGGGAGGAAAAGGCAAAATGAATAGGAATGTATAAAAACCAAAAATATACAAAATATGGAAAAGAAAGGAAAATTTAAGAAATAGCAAAAAGGTAGGAAAATAAAATAAGGTTTTGTGGTTGAATTTCAACCACTGGGCGAACTCTAGTTGACATAATTCGCTAACGGAAATGGGTAAAATTATATAATTTTATAGGTGAATCCCCATGGTCATTATATAATGATTTTTTGATAAATTTTCGAAAGTGGGCGTAACCCCGCCCACTTTTAAGGGAGGCATTTTTATGCCCAGCGTACTAGTACAGGGGTATTATAATTTTGTCCACATAACGGTACTACGTACCGGCCCAAAATAATCAAGATCCATGTATGAAAGTTCTTAAGTTGAAAAGAGGAGTCCATTCAGGCATGTCCGTCCGTCTGTCCGTCTTTGTACACGATAACTTGAGTAAAAATTAAGATATTTGCATGAAATTTTATATACAGGTTACTTTTTGGCCGAGGTAGGTTGCTATTGAAAATGGGCGAAATCGGATGATAACCACGCCGCCTTTTTCGATATCGAAAATTTCGAAAATCACCTAAAAGACTGGTCGTAAGTATTAAACTGATTACGGTAGAATCGTGAAATTCGGCACAAGGTATACTAGAGTTATAGGAAGTAGACCTGTTGAAATTAAACGAAATGGCTGCCCAATCACGTCCACTTTCAATATCGAAAATTTCGAAAATCACATAAATTGACATAATTCGGTAAGGTAAATAACTAAAATAGTATAATAATAATTTATAATTTTTTTTTAACTACCAAATTATAAATTTGTAAGGAATTGTCTACTATTAACGAGTCTTAAAAGATGAGTTAATTTTGTTAAGTGAGCCACCCATAATTTTTTCGACGGCCATGTATTTTATTGAAAGTTGGTAGTATGGCTCAGAACGATTAAACAAAAATACGTATACAATTTTTCGAAATTCGAATTATTTTGAAAGTTATAGCTATCAACAGTTTTCGAAATTCCTCACTTTTTGATGATTTTCTCACGATTGGTCAAACCGATTTTGCTAATTTTTCTTCAACAAGAAGACATTTCCAATTTTAGCAAAAATTTTTTTTTTTTGCCAACATTATTCGCAATTTTTAACTTCTCCATCGTGGCGAGATGGCGCTTTTGTATTTGGCATTGCATTGAGAGTGTAATGGAGTGTGGTTGCCAAGCGACCTTGCTCAATCCCGACTCTTGCGTCCTCGTTCGTGCACTCTGGGCAACGGGAGATACCTAGGCTCGCGGCATAAAGAGAGGGAGCCCCGGTGGGGCCACTCTGACATACTTGGTTTAAGGGCTCACCGAGGTTTTTTGCGTAGCGTCTGTTCACCATGAGGTACGGCTGCAAGCGGGCGTCTGTCTTGAAGCAAGCGGCTCGCTATATAAATGTGTAAATATTTTCCAAAACCCCGAAACGGGTTGAGCGCTGGGTTTGGGACCCGCCACGTAAAAAACTTAATTCCAATGAAAACAAATGCAAAGCCTCGGATGAGAACCCCCTTTAATGTTGACGACCCGGCAAAACGAATAAGGCATAACGATTTGGATATTAGGGCATGTACCGGGAATGTCCGGACCCTTTCAAGGGACGGTAGCGCTGCCCGACTGGTTGATGTCCTCGTAGGCGCAAAGGCCGACATCACCGCCCTGCAGGAAATGCGATGGACGGGGCAAGGAAAGACGACCATCGGTCCTTGTGACGTATACTACAGTGGCCAGACATGCGGCAAAGCGCGTGGTGTAGGATTCGTGGTGGGAAAGAGACTTCGCCGTCAAGTATTAGCGTTCACTCCTGTGAACGAGCGTCTCGCTGCGATCCGCATCAAGGCGAGGTTTTTCAACATAACATTTATCTGCGCCTATGCGCCGACTGAGTAGACGCACGATGCAGAGAAGGACTCCTTCTACGATAAACTTGAACAGACTTATGATCGCTGCCCCCAGCATGATATCAAAATCGTGCTCGGCGACTTTAATGCCAAGGTGGGCAAGGAAGGAGTCTTTGGTCCCACAGTTGGAAAATTCAGTCTCCACGATATAACATCCCCCAACGGCACTAGGTTGATTGACTTCGCCGCTGCTCGCAATATGGTCATCAGTAGTACCAGGTTCCAGCATAAGCGAATACACCAAGCCACATGGCTGTCCCCTGATCAAAGAACTAGAAACCATATTGATCGTGTCTTGATTGACGGCAGACATAGCTCCACCGTTCTGGACGTGCGTACACTGCGTGGTCCCAATATTGACTCTGACCATTATCTTGTCGCAGCCAAGATACGCACACGCCTCTGTGTAACGAAGAAAGTGCGCACAGTAACGGAAGGAAAGTTTGACGTCGAGAAGCTGCGCATGACACAGACAGCGGATAATTTCACAACTCGACTCTCACACCTGCTAGCAGAAGGCAATCCTCGACCTAACGATGTAACCGAGCAATGGAAGCATATCTCTCACTCATTGCGTACCGCCGCTGAGGCCACTATAGGGTTCCAGCGAGCCCGCAAGAACAACTGGTACGATGAGGAATGCAAAACTGCATCGAAAAAAAAGGACGCTGCCTACAAGGAGACGTTGCGAACGGGCGCAACCCGCAGTGTATGGCAACAATATCGTGAGGCAAAGAAGGAAGAGAGACGCCTTTTCAGAAAAAAGAAAAGTGAGGCCGAAAGGCGTGAGTATGAGGAGCTTGAGATGCTGGCTGACAGGAATGATGCCCGAAAATTCTATGAAAAGATCCGGCGGATGACGGAAGGTTTTAAGACCGGGGCAAGCTCCTGTAAGGACAATAATGGCGACCTGGTAACCGACGTACAAAGTGTACTTAAATTATGGAGGGAGCACTTCTCCTCACTGCTAAATTGCGAGGGAGACGTCGAACCCGATACCCCAATCCTTGACGATGGAAAAGTCGTCCCACCACCTGACTATGATGAAGTGAGGATAGCTATATCCCGGCTCAAAAACAACAAAGCGCCTGGAAAAGACGGACTACCCGCCGAGCTGTAAAGCGTGACCTTAATCAGAATGGTTTCTAAAAGAAAGTGGAGTTAGTCACTGTGTGCACTGAACGGCTCATATATGTTATACCGTAGCATAAATAAATATTAATTTTATAAACTAACTAATGAATTTATTGAGTTCGTTTTTCCCAAATTATAGAAAATATATACCTTATACGTACTACTATTGTTTCCATACACTGGGTATTTAATGTTCGGCTTACCCGAACTTAGACTTCCTTACTTGTTCTGGTTGAAATCATTCCAGTTAAAAATACAAAGTTCATTCGTTTCGTTTTCGTCTTTTTTCTCTTATAATTCACAGATGCTTTTTCGTGATAGGGTAAATACAAATAGTCGCTGCTTTCTTAAGAATATACATGCAAATAAAGGCAAATGAAAATTCTGGTTGAAATCATACTAGTCCAGATTCAATGCTTTTGGACTAGTATGGGACTAGTATATTTCATACTTTTTGGACTAGTATGGGGACTAGTTCCTTTTATGGAAATCATACTTGTCCAGTTGGAACTAGTATGGGACTGGTATTTTACAACTAGTATGAAACTGGTATTTCCTGACTAGTAGATAACTGGTATATTCTGATCGAAATCTGACAATTGACATCTCGTAGGACATCAACACGTAAAAAATACCAGTTGCTTATATGGAAATAAGACAGAACACTGACTAGTTGGGCCCGGTGCACCAACTAGTTGTAAAGTATTTTTCAACTAGTTGCTTTCGCTGCAGAGATGATCCCTAAATGATCTAAAAACAATTCGGAAAAAGTTCCAAAATAATCCGAATAAAAAAACAATCCCGAATTTTCTGGCTGAATCCACACTAGTCAGGAAATATCCATTTCATACTAGTATACAACTAGTGTCCAGGTTGAACTAGTATGGAACTGGTATTTTACAACTAGTATAATTCTAGTATATCATGACTAGTAGATGAATGGTTTGTTCTGGTCGAAATCTGGCAATTGACATTTCTTAGGACATCAACACGTAAAAAATACTAGTTAGTTATATGGAAAAAAGACAAAGCACTGACTAGTTGGGCCCGGTGTAAAGTAATTTTAAACTAGTTGTTTTCGATGCAGGGTTATAACAAGTTCACAGAGAAGTCCATCAAGGCATCGATAATTACATTATTTTTTTTATTTTGCTCATATATAAAAGACTGTGTAGCAAATCTCTAAATTTGATTTTTTATAAGGACAAATGGATTCTTTGAAATATTGAAAAAACGTATTCACGAAAAAGGGACATTGCAATTCCAAAAGTATTTTAGTAGATTGCGTAACAATATGTTTTAAAGCAAAAATAATCTTGCAATTTCCCAATTATAGTGCACTTCTTACAAGTCCTCCATGGCGTATGAGTAACATTTAGTTATACAAGTATAAAAAGAACAGGAAAATTGTATTCAATTTTTTGGTCGATATCTCCGAAACGAATTAAGATAACGAAATGCTACTTTCAGGCCCGCATGAATACCTTTCATTTTATACCACTATTGTAAAATCGATTTCTAGAGTATATCTTGTCCACATTTTTTATTATCCTTTAATATTTTTATATACGTTTTCAGGGCTTTTATTAGATAAAAACTTTTTATAACTCATCGAGTTTTTAGAAAGTTGAAAGATAATTATTTTAAAGAACATTATTTCCATTATTTTAGCCTAAATTCCAAATTTCCTTTAAATTAGTAACGATATATCCACATTATGTTGAAATTTTTTGGCAGGCCTACAACGTTTGATCCTTTAAAGGATATCCTGAGCATATGGCCAGACAAAAAATACCGATTAACTAATTATGAAGTCCATACACGGTAAGGATACAGCAATATGAATCAAATTACTACAACGCATTGGAATGCAGTAAGATTTTACTGATAACTTCAACTGCAAGTCGGCACGGTTTGCCTTAAACTTTGTCATAATAGTTTTTGATGGATAATGGTCAAAATTGGGGGTATGCGTTTTAATAAAACAACTTTGGTTTTTTTGGGACAGTCTAATGCTCATACATAGCATATTTGACTAATGTATGATGCGCGACCAATTTTATCTGAATTATTACTGCTGCTCAATTGCTCATAACAACAACTGGAAATTTTAATGACTAAGCAATAGTAAAACACGTGTAGAAAGTTTTGTAGGTACACATGTAGTTAATCCACTACAACACACTAGTATTTACATTTTTTGTGAATAGATACATAGATGCGCATTTCAGCGCTGCACACATCTCCGACCAGCATATTGTAAATAATGAAAAAATTTAATTTTATGCTTTAAATTATGCAAATATTCTATTATAAATAGAAAACATTGACAAAACAACCAAGTGCATTGGCAACATGTGGATGTGTGTGTATGCACTTATGTAGATGTATTTATCAAGTTGTCACATTCAGCAGTAACACTGCATGACACATACACTTGTTGGAGATGGAAGTTGTACAAATTGCTAAACATTGGTTTAAACTATTTTCGACCACTGATGTGTGCGAAATTTTGCGGAAACATGAAATATGAAGCAAAATGGCTGCTAGTTGTGGTGAAAACAGGAAAAGTGACTGAAATTGGTTGAGTGGTTGAACGCAAAATTGATTGCTAAAAAGCGCTTTAACCCGTATGCATCACAAAAATATGTGTTATGGTGTAACTGTGCAGTCGAGGCATATTTGATGAAGAAAGGGTTAACGATTATTTATGTAAATCCTTCCGAATAGATTTAAAAATGTTGCTTTATTTGCATATTTTCCACTAAATTTAAATGTACTTAGGCAGCGCTTTACGCAGCTCGTATTTTTGGTATTTTGCTGCAACCGCTATTTTTATACCTTTCATGAACATGAAATGGTATTATAACTTTGGTCCGCTGTTTGTAAATATGAGAAGAAGAAGAGATAGACCCATCAATAAGTATACCGAAATGATCAGGATGACGAGATGAGTTGATTTAGCCATGTCCGTCTGTCCGTCTGTCCGTCTGTCCGTCTGTCCGTCTGTCCGTCTGTCCGTCTGTCTGTTTGAACGCAAACTAGTCCCTCAATTTTTGAGATATCTGGCTGAAATTTTGTATGTGGCCACCATTTTGTAATATAGGAATCATTTGTCGGAACTGGCAAGATCGGACCAGTATAACATATAGCCGCCATACAACCGATTGTTCAGATATAAGGTTTTTTGGCCAAAACTTCTGCAGTTAAAAAGTTAGGAACGTAAAATTTTGCAACTCGAGTACTTTTTATTTATGTAGGGTATATAGTGAAAATCAACAAGATCGGGCAAATGTAACATATAGCCCCCATACAACCGATTGTTCAGATATAAGGTTTTTTGGCCAAAACTTCTGCAGTTAAAAAGTTAGGAACGTAAAATTTTGCAACTCGAGTAATTTTTATTTATGTAGTGTATATAGTGAAAATCAACCAGATCGGGCAAATGTAACATATAGCCCCCATACAACCGATTGTTCAGATATAAGGTTTTTTGGACAAAACTTCTGCAATTAAAAAGTTAGGAACGTAAAATTTTGCAACTCGGGTACTTTTTATTTATGTAGTGTATATAGTGAAAATCAACAGGATCGGGCAAATGTAACATATAGCCCCCATACAACCGATTGTTCAGATATAAGGTTTTTTGGCCAAAACTTCTGCAGTTAAAAAGTTAGGAACGTAAAATTTTGCAACTCGAGTAATTTTTATTTATGTAGTGTATATAGTGAAAATCAACCAGATCGGGCAAATGTAACATATAGCCCCCATACAACCGATTGTTCAGATATAAGGTTTTTTGGCCAAAACTTCTGCAGTTAAAAAGTTAGGAACGTAAAATTTTGCAACTCGAGTACTTTTTATTTATGTAGTGTATATAGTGAAAATCAACAGGATCGGGCAAATGTAACATATAGCCCCCATACAACCGATTGTTCAGATATAAGGTTTTTTGGACAAAACTTCTGCAATTAAAAAGTTAGGAACGTAAAATTTTGCAACTCGGGTACTTTTTATTTATGTAGTGTATATAGTGAAAATCAACAAGATCGGGAAAATGTAACATATAGCCCCCATACAACCGATTGTTCAGATATAAGGTTTTTTGACCAAACCTTCCATAATTAAAAAGTTAGGAACGTAAAATTTTGCAACTCGAGTACTTTTTATTTATGTAGTGTATATAGTGAAAATCAACAAGATCGGGCAAATGTAACATATAGCCCCCATACAACCGATTGTTCAGATATAAGGTTTTTTGGCCAAAACTTCTGCAGTTAAAAAGTTAGGAACGTAAAATTTTGCAACTCGAGTACTTTTTATTTATGTAGTGTATATAGTGAAAATCAACAAGATCGGGCAAATGTAACATATAGCCCCCATACAACCGATTGTTCAGATATAAGGGTTTTTGGCCAAAACTTCTGCAATTAAAAAGTTAGGAACGTAAAATTTTGCAACTCGAGTACTTTTTATTTATGTAGTGTATATAGTGAAAATCAACCAGATCGGGCAAATGTAACATATAGCCCCCATACAACCGATTGTTCAGATATAAGGTTTTTTGGCCAAAACTTCTGCAGTTAAAAAGTTAGGAACGTAAAATTTTGCAACTCGAGTAATTTTTATTTATGTAGTGTATATAGTGAAAATCAACCAGATCGGGCAAATGTAACATATAGCCCCCATACAACCGATTGTTCAGATATAAGGTTTTTTGGCCAAAACTTCTGCAGTTAAAAAGTTAGGAACGTAAAATTTTCAACTCGAGTACTTTTTATTTATGTAGTGTATATAGTGAAAATTAACAAGATCGGGTAAATATAACATATAGCCCCCATACAACCGGTTGTTCCGATATAAGGTTTTTTGGCCAATACTTCCGCATTTAAAAAGTTAGGAACATACAATTTTGCAACTTGAGTACTTTCTATTTATGTTGTGTGTAGAGTGAAAATCAATAAGATCGAGTCATTATGACATATGTATACCTCCCATACAATCGATTGTTCCGGTATAAGAAATTTGGGCCATAACTACCGCTAATTAAAAAGTTTGGAACGTAAAATATTGCACCTTTAGTACTTTCTACATATGGAATGTGTATAGTGTAAGTCAGTACAATTGAACACGTATAATATATAGCCTCCATACAATCGATTTTTTCGATAACTCGGATCCTATTATTTTGTAAGTTTTTTAAATTATAACAAAGATGTGTAATGTGTATAGCAGGTTCCCTGTCCCATGAATCATACATGATACACGTTAGCAATTTTGTACCGTGTTTTATAGGCTCATGTATCATACATGATACATAACACGTGTATCTTGAAAAACCTCTCGATTAAGTTGATGAGTCACATACGGAACACATTTTTTTTTTTGTTTTTTAGTTTGCAGTATATAACATACAGCCTCCATAGAACCATTTGCTCAGATAAACTGGGCTTAAGCAATATACCTTTCTTTTAAATAGCTAGGAACGTCAAATTTCGTACAGTTTGCATTTATTTTATTAGTTGCATTTATTATTAATATAGATTGGATATCACAAATCGTTAAATTCGGAATAACTTTCTCTACTAGGTAAAATTTTACTAGCTTTAAAATTTTTTAGCATGAGTATATACTGACAAAACGTTTAGGTTTTAAATTTGTCTGCTGTTGATTTTGTTTCAACAAAAAACATACAGTTTAGAGCTGGATTTTTTCCGAGTTAAATCTAACATTATTATTATATTTATATCTTTAGGATATCTCGCGATATGTACGAAAACATTTATTTTTGTAATCGGCTGCCGTACGTACATACATTACGTTTAATAACCTTAAAACTGAGTGCTATAAAAAATACGAAAAACCCGAAAAAAGTTTTTTGTTTCATTAGCACAATTTATGCTGTTTTTTTAATGATACCAAAGACCTTGGATATACAAATAGAGAGGCGTCGCCTACAGATGATTATTCCACAACAAATAAAATTGCTGCAATTTTTGCTACCTGCCTGTGAACTGAACTTCGGTCCCTTTGAAGTAAATCTAGCGATAACTGATGTTTTATCTACCTACTATGTTGCATTGTACCTTTCTTTTACATGTTCTTTGTTAAGAAAGTGCAAATGTTTGAAGTTTTAGTTAAATCCTTAATATGAGATACGTATAACTTGTACCTGAAACTTAAATTCCTAGCCATTTTCTAGAATAGTTTTCAGTTGCTTTTGTGACATCAAAGCTGTACGTTGCCTGTTTTTCTCAAGACAGTTTTTAGTATTTCGTATAACATAAGTGATAGTGTTTTAAAAAAAATTTAAGTTGTTTAAATATAATTTAAAAAGTGTTTGTTTTCTTAACTTAAGAGTTGTTAATTAGAAAATTTTGGTGTAATATTGTAAGTACGCCTTTAATATCCGAACATAAAATATATTGTGTAGTTTGTAAAATTTATTGGAATACATTTTTATTTCAATATTTTGTGTTTTCACACTTAGGAAAACAGTTATTAGCGCGTCGCTATTTCAGTTTTTTACTTTAAGCGGGATTTATTACGATTTATTTATTTATTTACGTTTTTTTTTTTTTAAATAGGTATTTTAAAACTTCCCTTTTTTTAAAAATATTAATTCATAAAATATTTCAAGTACATATTCTATAGTCCAGTGTAAAATATTATATTACTTTTTTTTGGAAAGTAAATGTAATTTTTGGTTTTTTATACATTCAAGTTTTCTTAGTAAAAATAAATTAAATTATAGAAATTTTTAAAATTTTAAACCCGGTTTGATTCATCAAATTTTGAATTTTTTTAGAAAAAACGTAGCTTACAAATTTTCAAAAAATATCTTTTCAAGTTTTCTTTGTTTAAAAAATTCCAGTATTCTAAAAAAGTCGGTCGTAAAATATTGTAAGTGTTTTAAAAAACGCATCTCAACGAAACATTTTTTTCATTGAATAATACTTCTCTGATATTGTTCAAAACGTTGAAACTTCGCCTATAAGGTATTTTAATTGTATTTTTTCTCAAAACCGCGATTTAAAGATAAAATTTATAATGCCACGTTTATCTGGCCGATCTCAGGAGCAACGACGCAGGGATGCTATAAATAGGAGACGCAGACATTACGAAAGCAATTTAGCCCAAAACCGTACAATAAGCGCTAATTTAATGTCATCCTTGCGGTCCGATGCTCAGTTTCGCCAAAGAGAACGAGAAAATGACGCAGAGTTACATAGGCGTAGGCGGGATATACCCGCACGTAGAATGATTGAACGGAGTCAGGACAGTGTTGCACATGCAACACAACGGCGAAATACTGCTTTGAGAGATTCAGAGCAGGCCCGCAACACAATTGCTCATAGACAGCAACGAAGTGATCCTGAGTTCAGGGAAGATGAACGGGTTCGTGACGCGGTGGCCCGAGCAGCACGAAGGGAAAGCTCTATCCTTAGAGATGAAGAGCAGGCGCGCAACACAATTGCGCATAGACAACGGCGAAGTGATCCTGAGTTCAGGGAAGATGAACGGGTTCGGGACGCGGTGGCCCGAGCAGCACGAAGGGAAAGCTCTATACTTAGAGATGAAGAGCAGGCCCGCAACACAATTGCTCATAGACAGCAACGAAGTGATCCTGAGTTCAGGGAAGATGAACGGGTTCGTGACGCGGTGGCCCGAGCAGCGCGAAGGGAAAGCTCTACCCTTAGAGATGAAGAGCAGGCGCGCAACACAATTGCGCATAGACAACGGCGAAGTGATCCTGAGTTCAGGGAAGATGAACGGTTTCGGGACGCGGTGGCCCGAGCAGCACGAAGGGAAAGCTCTATACTTAGAGATGAAGAGCAGGCCCGCAACACAATTGCTCATAGACAGCAACGAAGTGATCCTGAGTTCAGGGAAGATGAACGGGTTCGTGACGCGGTGGCCCGAGCAGCACGAAGGGAAAGCTCTCCCCTTAGAGATGAAGAGCAGGCGCGCAACACAATTGCGCGTAGACAACGGCGAAGTGATCCTGAGTTCAGGGAAGATGAACGGGTTCGGGACGCGGTGGCCCGAGCAGCACGAAGGGAAAGCTCACCCCTTAGAGATGAAGAGCAGGCGCGCAACACAATTGCGCGTAGACAACGGCGAAGTGATCCTGAGTTCAGGGAAGATGAACGGGTTCGTGACGCGGTGGCCCGAGCAGCACGAAGGGAGAGCTCTATACTTAGAGATGAAGAGCAGGCCCGGAACACCGTTGCTCATAGATCAAGGCGGAATGTTCCTGAAATGAGGCAAAGTGAACGCATTCGCGATAGACTTTCGGGAACTCAACGACGATCAAATCCTATTATAAGGCATCGGGAACAACTGATAAATACGTCACAAAGACGAATCACTCGCCAGCAAAGTCGGAGGTTAGAGGAAACTGCGAGGCAAAATGTGCATCAGCATGTCCAGCTTTATAGATCTAATGAAGATAACCGCAGAAGGGAAAACCAAAGACAGCGGCTGAGAACAGCAGCGCATCGAGAGAACCTCTCCCCTGAAGCATTAGAAGAAGCTTCTGAAATCCAACTTCAGTTACGGAATCTAACACGATACGAACAATACGTATCCAAAATAAAAGAAGGACCTACTATTGTATGTATATGCTGTGGTGGAACGTGGTTTTCACATCAAATCAAAAGACTTGAAAAATCTACGGTCGCATGTAAGCATCCACAACTGGAACTTCAAAAAGTATTTTTTTTAGATCACGAGTATCCGAGCACAGCGGGAAAGTTCACGTTTTGCTTAACGTGTTACCGCCAAATATTGTCAGGAAAAGTTCCAAACATTTGCTTGGCCAACGGGCTGCAATTTCCTGAAATACCTGAAGCCTTGAGAAATTTGACATGCCTGGAAGAACGTCTCATATCTCCAAGAATTCCGTTTATGAGAATAGTATCTCTCGGATTCGAGCGACAATGTGCTATTAGAGGTGCAGTAGTTAATGTTCCCATTTCAGTAGTTGAAACCGTAACTACACTCCCTCGCAGATTCGAAGATGCACAAGTAGTCCAAGTGCACTTAAAACGACGTCTAGAGTACAATCACAGTTTTATAACTGAAACAATTAGGCCATCAAGAGTTATTGCAGCTCTTCAGTGCCTTATGGAGAAGGAGTTGTATCTGTCGCATAACGTTCAACTGTCTGAAAGTTGGTTAGCAGACTTTGGAAATAATGAGTCAGTACCATTTATAGCTGACCCAGAAGATGAGCATATTGTAAGAACATTACAGATAAATTCTTTGCAAAATATGGGAAATGTAGTTTTAGAAGAAGAAAATGTCAATCCAGGAGGTCTGGAAACTCTTCTCGATAACGAGCTTATCGAAAATGTCCCACTGGAACGAGTAGCAATAGCCCCTGGTGAAGGACGAGTTCCCATCGATGTAACTCGGGACGAAGAAGCAGAGGAGCTATCTTTTCCAACAATTTTTTGTGGGAATAAGAGACGAACCACGCTTACTTATAGCAAGATTGTACGATCAGAAGTACGAAGATATGATCGAAGATGTGCTCGAGTTGATAATTTGTTATGGAAATACAAATATTACGAGTTGCAGCGTATTAAGGATGCAATAAGCATTTGCTTGCGAAAAAAGTCGGGAACGTCAGCTATCACCGCTGCAAATATGGTCGATAATAATTTTGTAAGTAGTCTGGTACAACATGACGATGGTTATCATATCCTAAAAGGACTAAGATCGTCACCTGCTCACTGGGAGTCAGAAAAAAAAAAAGGTTTTGGCAATGATTCGCCAGTTTGGTTTGCCTACTTTGTTTATTACACTATCAGCTGCGGAAACTAAATGGACGGAGCTGTTAGTGATTTTAGTCAAAGTTGTAGATAAGAGGGATATTTCAGAAACAGAAGCAGAACAGTTATCTAATTCTGAGAAGGCGCGTCTCATAAGGACAGATCCTGTAACCTGTTCACGATATTTCGATCACCGTTTCCGGCAAATGGCTAAGTTGCTGAAGGATAAAATTTTCGAACCCCATATCCTAACCCATTACTACTGGAGGATTGAATTTCAACACAGAGGCTCTCCACATTGTCACGGAATGTACTGGCTTAGTAATGCCCCTGAGCTGGAAACAGAAGGTGACATTAATACTAGCCACATTGTTGAATTTGTCGACAAATTTATTACAACAGATGGAAGTAATCCAGAAGTGCAGCCATATATTGAGTACCAAAGGCACAAACACGGTCGGGCTTGCTTAAGGGATATCAGAGGCCATCAAGTTTGTCGTTTCAATATGCCTTACCCACCGATGCCGGGAACGGAAATATTGTTTCCCCTGGAAGACGGTGACGAAAATCAGCAACACATTTCCCTGTTCAAAAAGATTAAAACAGTTTTAAACCAAAACAGTGGAAATGTAGAACTACACAGTCTTGACAATTTTGAAGAGTTTTTAAGGCATCCAGAAATTTGTACGGATTATGAGAACTACAAATTAGCGTTGCGCTCCAGTTTAAAAAAGCCTCAGATTTTTCTTAAAAGGAAATTTTCTGACCGCTTACTTAATGCATATAACACGGACATATTACGTTTGCATAGAGCTAATATGGACATTCAGTTCATACTTGACGCGTATGCCTGTTGTAGTTATATAATTAATTACATAAATAAATCCAACAGAGGAGTTTCTCAGCTGCTCCGACAAGCCATGGACGAAATAAATGATGGCAACTTCACAGTTAAACAAAAGTTACAGCACATCGGTAATAAATTTGTGAACGGCTCTGAAATATCAGCCCAAGAAGCAGCCTATAATATCCTGGGTCTTCATCTTTCAGAAGCTAGTGAAGGAGAAACTTTTATAAATACGTCCCATCCAGACAATAGAGTCAGAATGGTAAAACCGAAAAGCGATCTAGAGAGGATGCCTGCCGATTCAACGGACATTTACATTGCTAACTTACTGGATCATTATATTCAGAGACCAATCCAGTTAGAGCAAGTCTGTCTTGCTGACTTCGCAGCCCTGTATCGCTTTTCGAAAACAAGAAGAGAAACTGCGCCAGAAAATGAGGGAAATGAGGAGATTGAACAAGAACCTCAAACTTCTGAAGTAGCTGAGGTCCCACTTGAGTTAAATGATGGAAGCGGTTTTGTAAGGCCGAGAAAACGCCCGCTTATACTAAGATGGAGACGTTTTAGTGTTGAGTTTTCTCGATCCGACTACTTTCGGGAAATGGCCATGCTATTTTACCCATGGCGTAACGAAGCTTCTGAGTTAATTCACGCTGACGTGGAGACAATCTGCAATGTAAATAAACAGACTATTGAGGATAACAGACTCCGATACGACAAGTTCTCAGGGCAAGAACTGGAAAGAATTTTGGAGAACTTGAACCAGCATATGACCCCAGAAGAAATTGCGAATGAGGGTAGTATTACTCCCTTCCTGGATGAAGAGTTTAGAGCATTAGCTGTTCCCGAAATCGCAAATGACGTCGATGTCTTTCAAAACGACGAGCAAATCGTTGAGGATATTAGGCTGATAAGACTACCTCCCCTCATACAAGAAAATGAGTTGCTTGTGGCTGTGCGTTCTTTAAATGTAAAACAGCGGGAGTACTTTTACCACGTGCACCATAACATGAAACTTAAAAGGCTTTTTCATGAATATGTTGGCGGTGGCGCTGGAGTAGGAAAAAGTAGATTAATTTCCGCTATATACCAGTCATTAACGTCAAGGGCCAACAAATTACCGGGCACCAACCCAGAAACAGTAAAAGTTTTACTGTGTGCTCCTACAGGAAAAGCTGCATTTGGAATTGGTGGAGTTACCTTGCACTCTGTGTTTTCTTTACCTGTTAACCAGTCCTCAGCTGAACTACGCCCTCTGAGTAATGACACGGTTAACTCAATACATTCAAATTTGATAGATCTCCAGCTTATAATAGTGGATGAAATATCAATGGTTGGTGCTAAAATGTTTGGATACTTGGATGCCCGGTTGAAGCAAATATTTCGAACCAGCGAATATTTTGGAGGCATACCCATAATTGTGTTTGGTGACTTAAAACAACTTTCACCAGTGGGGGATAGATGGATTTTCTCACCAAACCAATCCGATCCATATAGTGCGATCACTGGCACCCCTCTGTGGGATTTATTTCGGTTCTTCGAACTGACGGAAGTTATGCGTCAGAGAGAGGACCACGCCTTTGCTATGGCTTTAAATAATATGTCCGAAGGAAATATGAGCTCTGCTGATGTGGATCTTATAAAGGGAAGAGAGACAAGCATAGAAGCTATTCCGAATGACTGTATTCACCTCTTTTACTCAAATGCAGATGTTACTAGCTACAACAGTATGAGACTGGCAGAAATTCTTACCGAAGAGTTTATTGCTACAGCAAAAGACACTGTAAAGGCCAACTCTATTTCGGAACAAAGTAAACGTAATATTTTGGAAGCTGTTCAGAGCTTCAAAATATCAGAGACACAAGGAATGTGTTACCGTTTACAGCTTAAAACATCTGCTAAGTATATGGTTACTGTTAATATTAATACCGCAGATGGTTTGGTGAATGGAGCTGCAGGTCGTTTGATGCAAATCGACCATCAGGGAACAGAACGAATGCCAAGCACTCTTTGGATACGATTTGCAGAGCCTGAAGTGGGCGTCTTAGCTCGGTCAAAAAAACCACACTCGCGTGAGCCGACTTGGACACCAATTGAAAAAGTGATACGTACTTTTCAATACAAGCGGAATGACCAAGTTTCTGTTGAAAGAAGGCAGTTCCCCATAGTACCAGCAGAGGCTATCACAATCCACAAAAGCCAAGGAGCAACTTATAGACAGGTTGCGGTTCACCTAAGGAGAGGGATAAGTCGGTCTGCTTTATATGTAGGTTGCAGTAGAGCGACAAGTGCATCTGGTTTATTTATCGTTGGTAATTTTATTCCACCGAGACCTCTTGGAACCAATGAAGTAATCCACAGACAGCTAGATGCACTTCGGTCCAATAAAAAATTGAATACCCACTACAAATTTGCGGTTGAGCGCGAAACTGGTAGTCTTATTATATATTATCAAAATATAAGGAGCTTAGGAAAGAATATCGATGAAATAAGAAGAGATCATCTTATTTGTTCAGCAGATATTCTATGTTTTGTAGAGACTTGGACCAAGCCTGGAGATGAGTTACAAATCGAAGGTTTCGGCATTGTTGGTAGAATTGATGGTGTTCCTTCAATTGGGCAAAGTCGCCCGAGGAATGGAATAATGATTTACAGTAAAACTGATCTCGCAAGCAGTTTTTCTATAAACTCATCCAAATGCCAGCATTCAGCTGGAAAAGTTTACCAGTTTATGGCGATGTCGAAAACGAATTTAACCATTTCCGTGGTATATAGGAATCCATCATTTCCATTGCGCGAATTCAGGACGAAATTAGAAGAGGATTTTACCGAGTTGCCAAATGAAAATGGTCGGGGACTAGTTCTGACGGGGGATTTCAATATCTGTCGACTTACCTCAAATGATACGCTCTTGAGTCGATTAGAAGAGCTTGGTCTACGCTCGATGTTGGGAAATCTTGCTACCACCAATCAGCGAACTGGAATCGATTGGATGATGACGAACTTATCTGCCGACAATGGGTGGGCGATAACTTACGAGACTCCCTACAGTGACCATGATGGGATATTTTTCAGTACGTGGGATTAACTTTTATATAAATAATAGTAAATTGAAACCTAAAATTAGCGTAGCTAGTAAGCTTAAAATATTTTGTTTAGTTCTTATCAAGTTAAATTAATAAAAATTTCTTTTGAAACATGTCATTGCAACCATCGCCGTTTACAAGTTGTAATTTTTCTGTTTTAAAAAAATTGTCTGCATTTTATGCTGTTGTATCTAAAAAAATATGTATGTATGTATGATATGAAATAGAACATGGAAAATTAGTGAAAAGTTACAACATCGCAGCGGACTGTCGTAGCATAGCTGTTAGAGCATTATACTTTAACACTAGCTAGGATAGTGATCCTGGGGTGCCTACCCCAGTTTCCGAGAAGCAATCTGAATGAGAAAGTCGGGAGGCTTCGAAACATGTCAAACGCATATTATTACAGAAAAATAAATTTTCTTATAACTGATTCAAAATTTAGAGTAGAGCTGAACAATGCATATTTTTGCGCATGTTCATGAAAGGTATAAAGCCTTCGGCATAGCCGAAGACAGTCTTTCTCTACTTGTTTTTTATTCAACCCACGCCTTTATATTTTCCTACATACAAACATATTAAAATTATGTATTATGCAATTTTAATTCATTTGGAAATAAATCCGATTTTAGCGCACACATGGTGGTGCTCTTATTAATTTACCTGCACCCAATCAAATATATTCGAATTTTCCAAATGCGTTTCAATAATATATAAGCGAAATGTGGTAGCAATGTGATATGGAATTTTGAGTCGCATGTATTTTGAATAAGTTGTGATTTGTTATATTGTATGAATATTCAAAAAACTAAATTGTTCGTGGAACTATGTCATGTTTGGGCCATCAACATATAAATAAAATTCATAATATAAAATAAAATAAAATAAAATAAAATAAAATAAAATAAAATAAAATAAAATAAAATAAAATAAAATAAAATAAAATAAAATAAAATGAAATAAAATAAAATAAAATAAAATAAAATAAAATAAAATATAAAATAAAATAAATTAAAATAAAATAAAATAAAATAAAACAAAATAAAATAAAATAAAATAAAATAAAATAAAATAAAATAAAATAAAATAAAATAAAATAAAATAAAATGAAATAAAATAAAATAAAATAAAATAAAATAAAATAAAATAAAATAAAATAAAATAAAATAAAATAAAATAAAATAAAATAAAATAAAATAAAATAAAATAAAATAAAATAAAATAAAATAAAATAAAATAAAATAAAATAAAATAAAATAAAATAAAATAAAATAAAATAAAATAAAATAAAATAAAATAAAATAAAATAAAATAAAATAAAATAAGTATTAGAAAGAATTGAATGCAAAATTTTATACAGCGGAATGGTAATTCACTGACTGGAAATATACACCCTGTGGTTCACATGGAAGGAAGGAAATAGCTTCAAAAAAAGCAGGCCATATACAAATTTACTTACTTCCTGTTATCACCTTGGATCATAAGGTGTACAAGAAGTCTATAAAGTAAGGAAAACACATGGCAAATATTAGTAAGAATATAAATGCAAGATTGCATGCAGGGCACATGGCTCAAAGCGTTAAGAGAACGCAATGCCAATGCAGTCTGGTAGGTTCGATGCCAGCCAGACCGGATAAAACACTACGTCTAAATGCTTGGTCGCATGGAAACTAGTCAGTGAATTACCATTCCGCTGTATAAAATTTTGCATTCAATTCTTTCTAATACCTATAATTACAAAATTAACGTATAAATATATACATTGGATTCAATCCACAAATAAAACTTCAAAATAAAATAAAATAAAATAATATAAAATAAAATATAAAACAACAAAAATAAAATATATATAGCTAAAAAAAAGAAAATTAAATAAAAAACGAAAAACATTAAATAAAACAGAATATAAAACATAAACAAAATTAAAAACAAAGTAAAATAACAAAAAAATGTATTAAAACAAATTTAAAAAAAAGAAACAAGAAAATAAAATAAAACAGAATACTTTAAGTTAGCGTTGGGATAAACTAAAGGTTTCTGTTACTATGAATTCTGTCTCTACACAAACTAATTGCTAGATACACCCAGCAAGCCATAAGAGCTCTAAACCCTGCGAGTTAGGGGTTTATAATATGCCCGAGGTGGGTATGCCGGTCGTAAGAGGCAACTAAAATCCACGAAATGGTTCCTAAGACAGTCGCGCAGTACCGCAAGGGAGTGCCGGAACGTACCGGATTCATCCGGCAAAAGACTGTGAACACCCGTACAACCCCTGTCTTGTCTGTCACATAACTCTTTATAAGTGACCTTCCGACTAGGCAGAGCAAAGTATGGCTACAACAACAACAACAGCTCTAAATATACGCATATGGGACTCTTTCCTCTGAGCGCTCACATTCATAATGAGTTCATAAAACAATCACAAACAGTCATAAATGCTCACATTTGAGTGGCTTTTCCTATGAAACTGGTCATTCATGTCTTATGCATAAAAGATTCTTTTTCGAATGTTTTTTTAAACTCTTCAAAGAGTGCATAAAAGAGTCTTTTTTGAATGATTTTTTGTATGAATTAAGAGCTTCCTTTTCTCCTTAACTTTTATTATTTCTTTATTATTATTTATTTTATTACAAAAACTTATTTCGAAAACAAAAATCATAACGTACTTGACTCCAAATAATTAAAGTAAAAGAGGCATTTATAGGCGCACACTCAGAAAAACTCACAAAATAATCATATTTGAAGACATGCATGGATGAGTGAAACGAGAAAATCGGCTTTAAAGTTTTGCTTAAACATTTGAGGTTTTTTTCGAGTCTTTATGGAAAACTGACAAAAAAATTATGCAAAGCCATAAAAGACGTTGCATAATATGCAATAAAAAGCATAAGTTTATATTTAGTGTTTTATATGAAAAAATCGGAACATACCCCCTTCTTCCACAATTCATATTGCAAAGTTGTGTACATACCCCCTTCATCCATGAATTATCTTCTACAATTTTCACGATAGGCAGATTCTGATAAGACAGAAATATAGATCTGCATAAACACTATTCACCAATGCCAAAAACAGAAATTGAGTGAGAATGCGACATACCCCCTTCACCCATGCATGTCTTCATTTATGTGCACGCTCTTAAAGCGCACGTAACGACCATAATTGAAGACATGCATGGATGAAGGGGGTATCTCGCATTTTGAGTGAAACGAGAAAATCAGCTTTAAAGTTTTGCTTAAACATTTGAGGTTTTTTCGAATCTTTATGGAAAACTGACAAAAAAATTATGCAAAGCCATAAAAGACGTTGCAAAATATGCTATAAAAAGCATAAGTTTATATTTAGTGTTTTATATGAAAAAATAGGAACATACCCCCTTCTTCCACAATTCATATTTAAAAGTTGTGTACATACCCCCTTCATCCATGAATTATCTTCTACAATTTTCACGATAGGCAGATT
>CAXKVI010000001.1:48183083-48293083 GCA_964058755.1 Campiglossa producta | reverse complement strand
ATTCTTGCCGAATTGAAATTCTTACGTGCAGAGCAAGCTAGTGCGGCTGCGGTAATATACTCTCTTCAAGAGGAGAAAAACAAATTACTCGGCGAAGTTGAAATCGTGCGCTCTGAACTGGTAGATTTGCATAAGCTATATGATGATGGAGTTGTTGCTCTCTTGCTTCGCTCACATCTGAGGTCAACGAACTTCGTCGCATTGCTAACAAAAATTCGTCCAGAAATTCAACTAAAAATTCAACTAAAAAAAATGCTAACAACAATAATGCTAAAAATGAAATCAACAAACAACAACCTAATTCTGTTGAGTCTGTCGACGCCGGCAGCAAACTCTCTTCTCCCACAACTCTACCAATGGATGCCGGTAACCGCTCTCATTTAGTTATTGCTACTAACACTCCCACAGTACAACCAACTCGTACTTCTACTTGCCCTTCTGCTAACGTTGCCATTTCGAAGCCTAGCTTTGCTTTGGTTGCTGCTACGCAAACTGCAACGTCACCTGCTGAAAATGATATACGTTGTGTTGTTGATAGTGCAAATGGTTGGACTACTATACGGCGTAAGAACTCGACAAATAAAATGAGTGGGAGAGTTGTTGATGGTAATTCATCACCGTCTGTTTCTCAACAAATGCCAGCGGCAGAGAACGCTGCGACTAGCCCAACTGAGGTTGGTGTTGGCACATATCAATTTAACACTGTGCGTCGTAAAAACGAGTCTAGTAAGGGACGTGTTGTTGGCTGCAATGACAACCATGATCTTGGTGTATTTACGCGCTTTAAGTTTTTACACTTATCGTCTTTTAAAAAATCTGTAACTTGCGATGATATTGTCCATTATGTGAATAACAAACTTGATATTGATAATAATCAAGGAATTGCTTGTTTTGTCCTAATCAAAAACGATGCCAACTTGGACTCACTGAAATTCGTAAATTTTAAGCTACGTGTTCCTGCTCATTTATATGACAGAGTAATGAGCCCTGTAGTATGGCCGGCTAATGTCAAAATTCGGCCGTTCCAGTTTTTTCAGAAAGAAGGGGACAAACCACCAAAGAGTTAGTTGATGCTCGTAAGAATAACGGCAGCTTAAAGATTTATTTCCACAATGTCTCCGGACTAAGAACCAAGGCACAGGCTATGCGCTTGTTTAGCTCTCATCTAGAATATGATGTCATTGTCATTATTGAAACATGGCTAAACGATAACTTTTTCAGCAAAGAGTTTTTAGACCCTCAACTCTTCAATGTTTTTCGTAAGGACAGATGTACTAGCCTAACCGGACGTGCTAGGGGTGGTTGAGTCCTTATTGCGGTACAACGTAAGTACCATGCTGCCATGATATCTTTGGAAAACACAACTGCTATTGTCGACCAAGTCTGTGTTCGAATAACCGGGGTTTCCGATGCCCTGATTTTATGTGCTTCTTACATTCCGCCGAATAGTAACCATAGCCTGCATACTGCTGATATTGACAACATCACGCATCTTGCTTGGAACAAAAGTGAAGAGGATCACCTCTGCATGCTGGGCGACTTCAACTTGTGTAACCTGACCTGGTCATCTAATCTATCTAGCTCCGATCTTCTAGCTTGTAATGTAAATAGTAATAGTGAATCATATTTAGTGGATGGCTTCCTAAGTATTAACTTAATGCAAATTAATCGTTTCCGTAATACGCTTGGTCGCACACTTGATCTAATCTTTCTATCCAAAACTGTAAACTTTTCTATAAACGAGTGTAATTCTTATCTCGCGAAGGCAGATATGCATCTCATACCTCTTGTTATTAGTCTTGAATTTTATTATTAATCTGTTATCGGAAGTATGCTGGGATAGCTTATTTTATCATTGTGACGCCTCTCGTTGCTTTGAACGTTTTCGTTCCACAGTTGTGGAAGCGTGCAAGAGTATCGTACCGGTTGTGAAAAGAAAGAATTACATGGTTCCACGGCTAATGCAACTCTTATTCGACTCCGAAACAAAAGGAATAAATATTTTCGTAAATTTAAGAAAAGCAATAATATTAGCCATTATAGTCAGTACAAGAAATATTCTAAGAAGTTCTTATGTCTGGAAAAATTCTTGCATAGGAACTATATTCTAAAATTTGAATCCAACTTAAAGACTAATCCAAAAGCGTTTTGGCATTTTGTGAACTCGAAAAAGTCTTGCTTTAGTTTTCCTTCAGCACTTTTTCTTGGCGACAATCCAAAAGCGTTTTGGCATTTTGTGAACTCGAAAAAGTCTTGCTTTAGTTTTCCTTCAGCACTTTTTCTTGGCGACAATGTGGCTAATATACCTGTTGAGGCCGCGAATCTATTTTCTTTGTTTTTTCAGTCCAATTTCAGTATTGAGTCTGACACTTGGTCAGTCTCATGCGATACATCGGGATCACTCGATCTCGGTTGTATAACACTGGCTGCTGAGGATGTGCGCATTGGCATTGATGGTCTGACACCTTCTACCCAAACGGATGTTGATGGTCTGTCTGTTGCACTTTTTAAACACTGCAAATCTTTAGTTTATCCTATTCTTCATATTTTTAACGAATCACTTTCTTCGGGTATCTTCGTTGACGATTGGAAACTTGCTTCCATCACCCCTATCTTCGCCGTTGCTCGGTCGTAATTGATGGTGTTAGGTTAGGTTCAAGTGGCTACCGTAGAGGCACACCTAGGCCAGTATTAAAAGGCCCGTTGTGATACCACCAACACTAGGAAAGTCAGTTCCGGGACCCTGCCATATGGAAAATCCCGGTATTAACGGAATTCTCCACATAGCAGAATCCCGGGACTGACGTTCCTATACCGACACCGTTACTCCTCCTCGAACCATTTAGATGACTTGATGAAGGCCATCAGGTCCTTTATGTCCAGCTCCGTGACCTGGCGTAGGCTAACCAGGAAGGGAACTCCCAAAAAGCGCATTCTCGCGCCACTTAAAGCCGGGCAGTTGCAGATGAGGTGCTCCACTGTTTCCTCCTCCTCATCATCCTTACAACTCCTACAGCATCGTCGGTAGGGCACACCAAGTCTTTCTGCGTGCCTACCAATGAGGCAGTGCCCAGTCAATACGCCTATTAATATGGAGATTTCTCTTCTCCTTAGGGCATAAATTTGTCTCGATCTTTTATGATCCCATTTCGGCCAGGTTTCTTTGGATATCCGGCATCCTGGAGATTGCAGCCATCTTTCGTTGGCTTGGCGGAGTGTGTACTCCTTCAGCAGCAGGAAGGGAACTCCCAAAAAGCGCATTCTCGCGCCACTTAAAGCCGGGCAGTTGCAGATGAGGTGCTCCACTGTTTCCTCCTCCTCATCATCCTTACAACTCCTACAGCATCGTCGGTAGGGCACACCAAGTCTTTCTGCGTGCCTACCAATGAGGCAGTGCCCAGTCAATACGCCTATTAATATGGAGATTTCTCTTCTCCTTAGGGCATAAATTTGTCTCGATCTTTTATGATCCCATTTCGGCCAGGTTTCTTTGGATATCCGGCATCCTGGAGATTGCAGCCATCTTTCGTTGGCTTGGCGGAGTGTGTACTCCTTCAGCATTAGCTTGCAAGTGGCAAACGGCATACCTAAGCGCTCTTTATCCCGAAGAACCTGCTTGGTCGTGCCCTGCCTCGCAAGTTCGTCTGCCCTACAATTTCCCTCAATGTCCCTATGCCCCGGGACCCATGTGAGGTTCACGCGATTCTGTTGGGCCATCTCCTGTAGAGATCGACGACAGCTGAGCGTCAGTTCAGAGTTGAACGAATAAGAGCCAAGGGATTTGATGGCCGCCTGGCTGTCGCTGAATATAAAAATGTCGTGTCCGATAGTGTGTTGGCCTATCCAAGCCGCGGCGTCCATGATTGCTGAAACTTCAGCCTGGAAGACACTGCAGTGATCAGGTAGTCTGAAGGAGAGCTCAAGGTTCAGATCCTTTGAATAAACCCCTCCTCCAACTCTGCCGTCTAACTTCGAGCCATAAGTATAAATGGAAGTGCCGCCATGAGTGGCGGGACTCCGATCCGTGCTCTCCCATTCTTCCCTGCTGGGAATGTTGATTTTAAAACAGCTATCTCCGACTGTTGTGGTCGCACAACGATCCGTGCTCAGCGGAAGAAAGCTATAGGATCCCAAAATACAGGCGTGTCCAGTAGTGCTTGCGCCCCAGCCGGACGTTTCCCTTAGACGTAGAGCCGATGCTGCTGCTACCCGGTGCCCTTCCAGCTCGAGTGGCAAAATGCCAAGAATGGCCTGGAGTGCTTCATTGGGCGTTGTTCTTAACGCACCGCTTATACAGATAATGCAAGATCTGTGTACTTTACCTAGCAGATTAAGGTTTGTTGCCTTGCTCAGCGCAGGCCACCATACCACAACTCCATAGAGCATGATTGGTCGAATGATTGCGGTGTAGATCCATTTGCATATTTTGGGGCGGAGCCCCCATTTCTTTCCAATGGCTCTTTTGCATGTGTAGAGTGCAATACACGCTTTCTTCTGGCGCTGAAGAACATTCTGCTTCCAGGTTAGTTTCCTATCCAGAACTGTGCCTAAGAACTTGGCTTTGTCAGCCAGGTTCAGGTGCACGTCATTCAGTTTTGGTAGTGTTAGCGGTGGTATCTTATAGCGGTTGGTGAAAAGAACCAGTTCTACTTTTCCCGGGTTGATGCTCAGTCCGCAGCGCGAGCACCATGAGGAAACCTCTCGCAGTGCTGCTTGCATCAAGTCGCACAGGGTTTGTGGGAATTTGCCCCTATATACTATAGCTAAGTCGTCTGCATATGCCACTACCTTCCCGCCCCCCAGCTTGTGTCTCGCAGCATCGAGTTGACAGTGAGGTTCCATAGAAGCGGGGAGAGAACACCACCCTGAGGCGTTCCCCTTGTGACATAGCGTGATAAGTCAACTGAGCCCAGTGATGAAACTATTCGTCTACCCCTTAGCAGTTGATCAATAAGTCCAATAAGAGACCTGCTTATGCCCAGACTTGTTAAAGCGGTGTTTATAGCATCAGGGCTTATGTTGTTGAAGGCTCCTTCAATATCTAAAAAGGCCGCAACACAGTACTCCTTCTCATACAGCGATTTTTCAATAACAGAAACTAGGCTGTGAAGCGCAGTTTCTGTAGATTTCCCTTTGGTGTATGCATGCTGATAGCTACAGATCAGGTTGCTATCAATAGTAGAGGAGAGGTAGTCATTTATTATCCTCTCGAAGGTTTTGAGCACAAAGGATGAGAGACTGATCGGCCTGTAGTCCTTCGGCTCGTAATGAGACGCCTTCCCCGCCTTAGGAATAAACACTACCGTGGCACTTCTCCAGGAGCACGGAATGTAGCTAAGAGCCAGGCAGGCTGTATAGAGAAATACCAGCCATTTGGCTGATGTCTCCAGCGTGTTTATGAGTTGTGCGGGAATAATCCCGTCTGGCCCGGCAGCCTTGAACGGTTCGAAGCTCTTAACCGCCCACCTAACCTTTTCCTCCGTGATGGGTATGTATACAGCCAGGTTTGTTGTAGGTGCTACGGGTTCCTCATGCAAGTTCCCTGGGAAGTGCGTATTCAAGAGCAGCTCTAGGGTTTCCCTCTCCGTGCTGGTCCAGGATCCGTCAGGTTTGCGCAAATAGCTTGTGGCTGTTTGAGTTTTTGAGAGCACTCGTCTAAGTCTCGCTGTATCGTCGACATTTTCGACCCCAGTGCAGAAATTTCTCCACGATACTCTCTTCGCCTGCCTCAGAGCTTTTTTGTAGGCCCTGAGTTTAACTTTATATTCGAGCCATTCAGTCTCCGTGCCAAGGCTCTTGGCCTTATTAAATGGTGTCCTACATGATTTTCGGAGCGAGTCCAGGTCGTAGGACCACCAATGCGGCCTATGTTTACCGCGTGGTTTTGGCACTGGGCAAGCCTGCTCTAAGGCATTCGAGAGCGCCGTTGTAAAGGTCTTTACCAGATCCTCCAACTCCCCTACTGATGAGGGGACTTGTGGGGGCAGTGCTGGTAAGTCCCTAGATGGTATTTCATTGTGTAGCTGCCAGTTAGTGTTACGTGGGTTGCGTTTCATAACCGGCTGCTCAACAGAAAAGTCTAGAACTATTTCTACGTACCGGTGGTCGGAGAATGAGTGCTCATCGAGAACGCGCCATTTTCTGACCCACTCATAAGCGCCTTCGCTGCAAATAGTGAGATCTATTACCTCCCTACGGGTTTTAGTAATAAACGTAGGTTCGTTACCCACGTTGCAAACTACCAGGTTAGTTGTTAACAAATAGTCAAACAACGACTCTCCTCTAGCATTGATATCGGAGCTTCCCCACTGGACGTGATGAGCATTGGCGTCAGTTCCGATAATAAGATGACCCATGGAAAAATTTGCCACCAGGTCTTTTACCTCCCTCTGTGGCGGAGGTTCTTCGGCGTCGTAGGGCATATAGACCGACGCAATCGTCAGACTGGTACTGTCGACTGTTAAACTGGCAGCTGTAACGTCACCATTGGTATAGTTGGGCAAGAGAAATGCATTCAGCTCAGACTTAACTAAAATACAGGCTCTAACCCGGCCCCCCTCGCTGGCTCGAATAAGCTTATAACCCTTAGTCACCAAACCGCAAATCCTTGAGCTGTTGACCCAGGGTTCTTGGATGAGGACCACATCTACGTCGCCTTTAGAGAGACGACTGATTAAAGCAGCCGAGGCTGCTTTAGATTTGTGCAGGTTTATCTGAATCACCACCAACATGAGAGTGCTCAGACTTCCCTGCCAACGCCGTATCGTCGAGTTCCACCTCGTCTGGAGGCTTATCTTTCAACGACGATTTCTTCAGACCACGGTTTGGCGTGGCAGAGATCCTCCTAACTGTGGCAGTGTCAACTGTGGTGCGCTCAGGACTAGCTGCTATCACTGTGACGTTGAGGTCCTCCCCGTCCAGCAGGCTGTCTCCCATCTCCGAGCTGTTCACTGCTCCTTTGCCATTTGACGTGGCAGATACCATACTTTCCGAGTCGGACATCTCCGACTCCCCTTCCGGCACTGCGATGTCCGAGTCCTCCGGTGCAGCCGAAATAGCAGCGCGCTGTGCATCGCCGCGGTATACGTGGATCACGATCTGACCCATGCCGTAGTGCACTCGTCCATTGCACCGTTTAAGGGGCTCGAGTGCCTCCTTATTCAAGGTGAAGACCACTTGCCTATCAGGCCCTACCGCGTCCTCGACCAGATTTACACCCCAGTCCTGCGTCGGGAGAGACGGGTTCATGATCCTCAGCATCCTGAGAATTCTCTCAGGTTCAGCAGGGATAGCAGGAATCCACGCTCTTGCCCTTGGCCGAGCCGGGATGTCCTTCCAGTCGACAACCTCGATTCTTGCCCCTTGGTAGATCTCACCTAGTCTTGCAGCTGCTGCCTTGTACAGTGCAACAGTTTTTGCATCCTCGCAAGCGAATACCTTGATTCGGCCCTGGTGCCATCCCGCATCAGAACCCATCGGAGTGGCACCCGGAGACTCATCCATAATGTCGAGAAGGGCATTACCGATAGCGTTCCGGACGAACTGCCACTGGTCCCTAGGGATGGCCCAGTTTTCATTACCTCGGTCAATGACGCCTATGAGGATCCTATCCTTAGTCACTTCAGCAAAGCTGAGTTTACCCATTACGGGGGCGTGTTGCTGCCGCTTCGGGTGAGGTTTTAAATCCACGTCCGATCTCTGGCGTTTGAAGGGATTTATATTAACCTTCTTTGGCGCGTAATCGCTTTGGAAGTTCGGTAAGATAGCTTCAGCCATCTCCACCGTCTTCCTAGCATTCGGCGATAGCGTCTCTTGTGAAATACCCTCGTATTTCTTCAGTATCCTCGCGGCCGCTCTTTTGTCCAAGTACTCAGAGCGACTGGGAGATGTCTTTTGGGGTAAATTTCGACCCGTAGTTGCCATCGCGGTCGTTCCCTTATTTGGATCTCTGGGGCCAGGTCGTGAGACCACTGCCACAGACGTTAAAGACTTGGTTTCGGTACCGGCACTTACTAGGGCTCTAGCATCAACCGTTGTTGGCTTCACCGTGTTTGTACCGGTACTTACTTTGGGGATTGCCCCCTTATTATCCAGAGCTGATCGACTCGTAGTTGCCATCGCTGTCGACCTCTCGGCTGATGAAGAAATGGAGTTTGTCCTCCGACGTTGCGTTCTCGCTTGCTCCAGCATTTTCCTCCTCTGCTGGGCAGTATACATGGTTGTATCATTATTTTTAAGGTTTTTATTACTTTTTTTCATCTTGTTCCTACGACCCCTTGCCGGCAAGGCCAGTTTAGGGTCAAAGGAAGAGTATGGGGAATGTGTCGTCCGCCGCGGCAGAGCCCCATGCCGCGGTAAGGCCATAGTTACTCTCCGAGGCGGCCCGGTATCAGAGAGGCTCCGTTCGATTACAGCCACGATTTGCCTCCCGGCTGCAAACGTCCAATGGGCACGTGGTCGCATAACACCCTGGATTGGGAGGGGGAAGATCTTAGTCGTCGCGCCAGAGAGGCTTGGCTTCTCTCGTGATGTAGTACCGGCGGCACTATGATCACAAGGGCAGCGCAGCCCTGTGGCTATCGACTTAAGCCCTCGTACCGCGGCAAGGTGGCAACCCTTCACGAGGGAATTGATGGTGATAGATCTGTGCCTTTTATTGCAAGCTCGGGGGTTCCACAGGGTAGTATCTTGGGCCCACTCTTGTTTGTCCTGTTTATCAATGATATCAGTACTTGCTTTTCTTCTGCTAAATTTTTGCTTTACGCGGATGATCTTAAGATTTATTCCGCTATTAGTAGCTTCCAAGACTCGATGTTGATGCAACGTGACATCGATAGTGTAAGTAATTGGTGCGTAGAAAATAGCCTCTCGTTGAACATAAATAAATGTTTTGTTCAGACGCGTTACAATATCGCTATTTCGCCTCTTCGAACTGTTTGTGAAATCAAAGACCTTGGGGTAATTTTCGACCAAAAGTTCTCATTTACCAGCCACATGAGCTTCATAATTTCCAAATCATATTCCATGCTTGCTTTTGTGCGACGTCACAGCTCAGAGTTTGCTGACCCATATACGCTAAAATTACTGTATATGGCGTTTGTGCGATCTAGGCTCGATTACGCCTCTTTTATTTGGTCCCCTTATTTTGACTGCCATATTATTAGGATTGAGCGGATCCAAAAGGCATTTTTGCGCTTCGAAGCCTACATTATACAGATCCTGTGCCAGCCTATGAATCCAGGTGCCTCTTGATAAACCTTAAATCGCTACAGAGTAGGAGGACTATTATGTCTCTGTCTTTCGTTTTCGACGTAGTCACGGGGGTTGTTGACTGTCCAGTTCTCCTTGAAAGTATTTCCTTCAACATTCCATCCCGGCATCTTCGACCCACAGAAATTTTCTTTGTTGGTGTCTTTAGAACTTTATATTCTAAAAATTCGCCAATCAACAGGGCCTTGACTGAGCTCAACCGAATTTCCAGATTTGTCGACATTGATTTTTCTTTTTCAAAAAAATCGCTTCTTGGAAATGTTAAAATTATTTTATAAGTAGCAATCAACAATTTTTAGTTGTAATCTCTTTTCTAATTAGCCTGTAAGATTTCTTTGTGCATTTCATTGGCTAATAAATAAATAAATAAATAAATAAGTATCTGGGTGACCGAGCTTCCTCGGTGTATTCGATTTTTAAATTTTTTCCAATATTCTTACTTACCAACATAAACTTTTCAAAATGTATTTCCGAAAAAATATCAAAAAGGTGGCAACATTATAAGCCGACTAAACAGTGGCGTGCCTTCCATATAAGCCGAAAAGCCCGGCTTGCCTAGCTAATCCTCTATGAGCTACAATATGTTTCAAAAATGTATCGTAACAATTTCTTTAACGTTTACATTTGGTTTCACTAACTGCCAATAGCATAAACATATAAATAAAGCTCTTCCTGCCATCTGGCGGCTGATAGCAAAACAATTAACATAAAATTTGTTCAGCGCATATGATGGCATCTCTTACTTGCTTACTTAAAATAGCCTTTAACCGCCTAGGCGATGATTGCCATCTCGCTTTTACTTATTGGCTTTTACCTGGCTTTCAAATCCCTTACTAAAATGTCTTTTTGAAGCTACAGTTTTTTTGAATTTAGAAGAAATTTTGTATGCAACTACGAAGCCAGCTTCGTGCTGTTGTTACTATAAGCTTTAAAGCCAAACTGGATATGTATATACATACATATCTACAATGTTAATGTGCAAAGAGCTCTACTCAAAAATTATTGGCGCATATTTTAAAGTAGAAAAAAAGAATTCAATAGTGGTGATTGCTGTAATATTTTTTTTTTTTTTGCTAGGCATTATAAAATATAAAAAATATTTTTCTGAGTTAAAAATATAAATTTTCGTTGTGCAAGTGAGCCTTGGCTTCTATATGGGAAATAGTGCAAGTAAACCTTTTCCCTTGGATTGGTAAAGCTTAAAAAATCTGCAAAACAATAACTTGCCTATTGAAGAAAGTTTTAGTTTAAGTTTTTCCCCGTGTGCAAAAGTCGATAAATATCTATCCTGAACTCTTCTTCTTCGTCTGAAATGTTCTTTGGCAGCAGTATGTGCTTTTGTTGGGGTTATAAGGACTGGGGCTTGCCTTGATTGAAACACGTAGGCACGCCACTGCGACTAAAGTGGCAAATCCAAGTAGAAAATCTTAGAATGAAGTATATCTACTACCCAACACATTTTTAAGAAATCATGGTTGGTATGCGGCTGAAGGTACCTTTGATTTGATACCCATATTGGCATACCTTGCTCAATATTTCAAAAAAAAAAAATAGATAGGCCTCAACCCTGTTAACCTTCCAAAGTGGCAACACCCAATTTGACAGTCTTAAAATCAAGCATACTATCTCTATGCCAAATTCCATCGAAATTGGTCAAGCAATCCAAAATGATCCCAAAACGACCCTAAAAAGATCCCAAAATGACCCAAAACGATCCCAAAATGACCACAAAATGATCCCAAAATGAAATATTTTAGTTGGTAAGTTTCCGAAAATACCTTTAATTTCATATTGGCATATCTTGCTCCATAATTTAAAAAAAAAATGAGATAGGTGGCAACCCTGTAAACCGCCCCAATTAGCAACTCCACGTGGATAGTCTTAGAATCAATCATACTATCTAGATTCAAAATTTCATCCAATCGGTCAAGCGGTTTAGGAGATAGTCCAGATATACAAATATATATACATATATACAAGTTTAGCCGTTTAAAGTTATTAGATATGGTTATATCAAGCAAAATATGGGTTGATTCAATCAAAATATATGTTGATTCAAAATCACGGTCAATTGTTCTTCGTTACCAGCTCATTTTTCTCTGTGTAACCTTGGTTATCGCCTAGGCGGCTGCCGTAGTGTAGCGGTTAAGTGTTCGGCCTTCTACACCAAGTCGTGGCGGATCAATGCCCGGCAAAAGTAACATCAAAAATTATTTAGAAAAAGGGTGTATGTCTGCCATTAGAAGCTTCTCAGCAAAAACTCATTTGCTTTGCAAGTGCCGTTCGGAGTCGTCAAAAAACTGTAGGTCCCGCCAACTTGTAGCAAAAAACACAAAAGCAACATACCACAAGTTGGAAAGAGAAGCTCGGCAAAAATCTCGTTAGCGGTTATAAAACCTGTTGGTATTTTGGCGCCATTCGTTTTTTTAACCTTGGTTATCGAAGGGTATGGTTTCATATGCTGTCGATCACAATGCGGCCCCGAATATTTTTTTTATTTCATCTTTTTGAGTTTCCAGACTGTAGGGCCTAACGTTTTCTCATCATGATGCCTTCTATCTTTGTTTCTCTTCCCTGACACTTGAGCTCCTTATTTTCCTTATCTGCAATGAGAAATAATGAGTCCATTTAGATATCCCAAAATAAGCCTCTAATTCAAGTTATGTATCACATTATTGACAGACTAATTTTTTGCTCCAAAGATTTGAACTGACCTTCTCCAAAAACAACACTTCGAATTTATATTTATTTAATATCAAATTATCGCCTGTCAGTATGTTGTCCTTGCCATACACCAACCGACAGCTGTTTTGCCATCTGCAATGCAGCTTTATGATTACAAATATATATTTGTCACATATTTAATATGGTGTGATATATGTAGGTATGTATCTACATATAAGTATAGATTATGTTATGTGTGTGCTCCAGCGACGCAGAGTTATTGCAAATTGTCATAATATTTGATGCATGAAATATTGAATTCTACTGTCGATAAACTGCACGTCGTCCTCTTAGTCGCCGATACTGTTGCTATCCTAGTGGCTGAAGTTTTCGTTGTCAGCACAGCTGCAGTCAAAGTAAATTTCATACTTTGTAACAAACTAACAACTTGTCTTGCTTTCTCGCTCTTTCTTTTTCGCTCTTATTATTTCTAATAGTATTTTCTTGCTATAATATTGGTAAGAAGGAAATGCAATTTTACAGAACATAATTTCCGCCCCTTACCGATTTATATATACATACATATATGCCAACGAGCTTAAGTTCATATTTTCTGTACTTTAGAATTCGTTGCTGAATTGGAACAACGCAGTCAAACAAATAACGGGAAAAAGTATAGTATGTAAGAGACTGTTCGAAATATTACGAGTAAGTAAGTTTGGTAGACACAAAGTACACAAACGGTGGCTGGGAATGTTGGAAAAAATCAAACAACTAAGAAAGTGCACAGAAGTTGGGATGTAGCCTAACGTTATATACCCAGTAGCGAGAGGCTGACTTAGGTTATAATATTTTTGAAAAAAGTTGAGTCAAATGTACTTGAAAGCGTTAAAATATTGTAACTCCATAACCCAAACAAGCTACAGAAATGGCACTGTTACTTAAAAAAAACTCACTATACAGTTGTGTAGCTGCACGAACTATGATGTCCTTGGTTCTCGTACTACTGGGTATAAAATTACAGCGCCAAAACCTGTTAGTTTGTTCGTTTGCTAAAAAATTGCACACCGGAAAGACTTATGAAGCAAAAATTTTATTTTACTTTATGACAAATTTGTCGATAACTCGGCAATCGATGCTGTGGAGAGTAAAGATGCGAAGCAAACAAGTACCATTGCTTCACTTTGTTGTAATTTGAGTGCGATGTGTGTTCCACGTTTTAGCCAACTATAATTTTGAGCTGTTGCACATGCTGTGCTTTAGTTCTGCACTCCCCGCGCTCACTCTCCCTGCTCTAAAAATCTTCCCAATCTCTCTAGCAGTGCATGGCATTTGTATGACAGTTCATAATGCAGATTGCGTACAAATGATTTATTGAAAAGTTTTTGGTTCAAAAA
The DNA here is from genome assembly GCA_964058755.1 of Campiglossa producta. Classification (NCBI taxonomy): domain Eukaryota; kingdom Metazoa; phylum Arthropoda; class Insecta; order Diptera; family Tephritidae; genus Campiglossa; species Campiglossa producta. Next base: position 48,279,752 of record CAXKVI010000001.1, on the reverse strand, counting down.
AAAAAAAAAGTGTAATGTAAGGCAGGAAACTTTTTAGCCAAATCGTTTCGGTGGCAACTAAATGTACTTCAAACTCTACATACAACATTCGATGTAGGGATAACTTTTCGCAGTCCATTTGTTAACCGTGTACTGGAAAAAATGGCCTAAACTTTATGTCTGCGCCTCATATGCATATCAAAAAAACACCTGAACATGTTCCAATTTTTACGAACGAATTTATGTGCAACTAGTTGTTTGTGTAGTTTACTATTTGGTTTTACCTCATAACTTTTAAAAAGAGGCGTATGCATCTTTATTAAGAAATAATGTAGTGAAATTTTATCCCTTTACTTCTTTCTTTTCGGTACATTTTGAGTGCATTGGAAAAGTTTTTGAAGTCTTTGAAGAAATTTTCGTTTGTAAACATTAAATTAGAGTTGAATTTTGTGAAGTGAGCCACTTTTTTTTCGAAGTTGTACTATCTTTCTGAAACTTTTTTGGTTCACAACAACAAGAAAAAAATAGGTTTGGGCCAGTTTTTCGAAACTCGAATTATTTTCAAAGTTATAGCTATCAACACTTTTCGAAATTCCTCACTTTTTGATGAATTTCTCACGATTGGTTAGACCGATTTTACAAATTTTTTAAATATATATAAAAGATGGTATCTTCTACCAAACGACGATTAAAATTTTAGCAAACAAATTTTTTTTGCAAACAAATTTCGCAATTTTTAACTTCTCCATCGTGGGCAGATGGCGCTTTTGTATGATGTTGTTGGGCATTCCATTAGTAACTATTAGCAAAAAAAAATTTTTTTGGCACTTTAAGTGAGCGGGAGTTATTTACATTTTTTTACAGACTAAGTAGTTAATTTTTTGTGAAATTTTTTTTTCTCTACGTACTGTGTACTATGAAGGTAAAAAATGTAAATAACTTCCGCTCCCTTAGAGTGCCCAATCATGAGAAAATCATCAAAAAGTGAGGAATTTCGAAAAGTGTTGATAGCTATAACTTTGAAAATAATTCGAATTTCGAAAAATTGTTATATATGTATTTTTGTTTAATCGTTGTGAGCCATACTACCAACTTTCATTAAAATACATGGCCGTCGAAAAAATTGTAGGTGGCTCACTTCACAAAATTCAAGTCACTATTAAAAAATAAAAAAAAGAGTTTAAAATTAAATAAAATATATAAACCCTAACAAAATAAAATTAAACAAAACAAAAAGAAAAAAATGAAAATATTTGGGGAAAAAAAAATTATAATAAAAATAATAAGATACAAAATTATATAAAATACAACAAAATAAAATAAAAGAAAACATATAAAACCAAAAGAAACGAAAAAAATGAAATGAAATAAAATAAAACAAATTAATAAAATAAAATAAAATAAAATAAAATAAAAAAATAAAACAAAATTAAATAAATTAAAATAAAATAAAAAAATAAAACAAAATTAAATAAATTAAAATAAAATAAAACAAAATAAAAAAAAAATAAAAAAAAATAAAATTAAAAAAAATAAAAAAAAAATATAAAACAAAATAAAATAAAATAAAATAAAATAAAATAAAATAAAATAAAATAAAATAAAACAAAATAAAATAAAATAAAATAAAATAAAATAAAATAAAATAAAATAAAATAAAATAAAATAAAATAAAATAAAATAAAAAAAAATAAAATAAAACAAAATAAAATAAAATAAAATAAAATAAAATAAAATAAAATAAAATAAAATAAAATAAGATATAAAATAAAATAAAAAAATAAAATAAAAAAATAAAATAAAATAAAATAAAATAAAAAAATAAAATAAAATAAAATAAATAACAATTAATAAAAAAATCAATTAAAAACAAGTAAGGAAGTCTAAGTTCGTGTAAACCGAACCTTAATACCCATCGGTAGTTTTCATATAATTTTCAAAATATTCCATTTCGGAAGTAGGCGTGGTTAGGAAGCGATTTCGTCCAATTACATCAGGTATACTTCCTATTATGCTAGTACCAATGTTATCGTTCTACCGTAGTTATTTTAAAAGTTACGACCAGTCGAATTTTCAAAAATGCCTCCCTTAAAAGTGGGCGGTGTATCATTTTAGCCATTTATTTACCGGGATATGACAATTTATGTGATTTTCGAAATTTTCGATAACGAAAAAGGGGAGTGGTTATAATCCGATTTCGACCATTTTCAATAGCAACCTACCTTGGCCAGAATGTAGCCTGTATACAAAATTTCATGCAAATATCTCAATTTTTACTCAAGTTATCGTGTACACGGACAGACGGACGCATATACCTTAATGAACTCCCCTTTTCAACCTAGGAACTTTCATATATGGAACTCTATATCTATCTTGATTATTTTATGTCGTTACGTAGAACCGTTATGTGAACAAAATTATAATATAAAAATAAAAAAGAATAATAAAAAAATGAAATAAAATAAAATAAAAAAATATAGAGAAAAATAAAATAAAGTAAAAGAAAATAAAACAAAATAAAATAAAATAAAATGAAATAAAACAAAATAAAATAAATAAACTACAATAAAACGAGTTGAACTAAAATAAAATAAATAACAATTAATAAAAAAAATTTAATTAAAAAAAACAAAAATATAAAATAAAAGCATCTGGGTGACTCAGCTTGCTCAGTGTTTTCCAGTTTTTTTATTTACCAACAGTATAAGCTTTCAAAATGGTTTTTCGAAAAAATCAAAGATGCCTATTCCCCGCATACCAAATTCCATCCAAATCGGTCAACAGGTTCCCGAGATAGTAGTCTATATACGAAAAGAATAAATAAAATACAGTTAGGTGGCAAACTTACTCGAAAATATCTTGGTATGTTGGAAAAATACCTTCCATTTGATTTGCATACTAGCATATCCTGCTCAATATTTAAAAAATGGAGATATTTGGTAACCCTATAAACCGCCCCAAGTGGCAGCACTCAAGTTGAAAGTCTTAGAATCAAGCTAATTCCATCCAAATTGAACAATAGGTTCAAAAAAAATGATGTACGAGGCAACCCTGTAAACCGGCCCAAGGGCCTTTTTTTCTGTAAGCATTTAACATTTTGATAATTTTAAGTAAACAATTTTATTTTTAAATTTTTTCATATCAAATCATCACAAATTAAAAAAAATCAGAAATTTATATCCACGGCGATAAGAAGCTTTAAGCACTTAACTGATTTGTATTTTTCAATATAGTCCAAGCGATAGAAATCCATTACTCCTTGAGTTCCACTTATACCTTCTAAACAGTTTATGACACTCTATTGTTGATAAGTGTAACGTTTGAAGGAAATAGGATAAGAAACACTTTTGATTGTGCTTTTGTCAGCTGTGAGTGATTGTATGTAAAGTCCCTGTGAGAAAATTTTTAAACAGCACTCATTTACACAAGGAGAGAGAAAAAGTATGGCTTGAGCGGCAACTAATTTCCACACAGGATGACAGCGTGTGACTTTGAAATCGACTGTCGGCAATCAAACGCTTTCAAAAGCGTGAAATGAAGTGAAATAATAGCACAATGATAACATACATCCACCCATACTGATAGGAGTGTGAAAAGGCTTAATGCAAAACAAGAATGTGAAAGGGAAATTACATATTTTCTTCAACAGGATATAATAAATCCTTTGATAACCATACAAGAACCATAACCACGCAAAAAAAATATAAAGCTAGAAAAATATTGTTAAAATATTTTAAGCGGAGAAATAACACATTCAATGATATTTGCATGTAGCACCTGCTAGTACATACTCAAGAAAGTAGATAAAAGTCTGAAACGACAACAAAAAGTCGTATTAGTACTATTATAAGTATTATTCCAGAATGCAAGGGCCTGCTAGTAAATCGGCTCATTCGCTTCTTCGTTCTACTTGATGACTCGAAAAACGTGTTGCTGTCTCTCTCACCGATAGGAGCCAATAGGGTAAGTTGTGCTCGCGGAAAGCAATTACCACAATAATTTATCGAAATTATTGCCACTCTATCGCGCCCCTTTTAGGGCTTTAAACCATTTGGCGATATTTTCAAATTAAAGATATGCAAGTATTTCAGATTCACTGAATTTCCAACTAAAAAAAATTGCATAAAAAAATTTAGTTTGTCACTTGACCCAAGTTAAAAGCTTTTCTTCTCTAATAAAATCAAATTTAAAATGCTACACAAACCAACATACTTTCAAAGTCTGGAAATGGTTAGGAGGTACTAAAACGTGCCATTTGTCAATCAATACCGGCGACATCATCAACAAAAACCAACTAAAAATCATAATAAAAATAGATACATAAATGAAAAAATGATAACCAAATACAAAACACAATTTACAACAAAATATAGTATGACGCGATACACAAATTTTTCGAGGGAGGGCTTAAAATTTATTTCATGGCTGTTTTTTAGTGAGTTTGACAAAGCCAATAGCGGAAAAGAGCACACGAGAATTTGGAAATCCTGTTAGCGTTGTAAAGGCGATTTAAAATTTCACCAAACTTTTCGATATCATCGATGCTTGCCACTTTTTAATGGTAGCAGTCGTATGATCTGTAGGCACATGTACCATGTAATGGAATAATAAAACCAAAAGAACAACTTTTTTTTTTCAAAGCAGCAACCGGAAAAAACTATGGTATGGTGTGACATTTTAGCTTTAATTGATTTATGTGTTTTTTAGTTTTAAAAGCTGGCCTACTGACTTAGATGGCGTAACGGTTAAGTGCAAATTGTGACACCGAATGGATGAATGTGTGCTTATATGTATGTTTCAAAAAAGATAAAAGAAAAATTTGTGTATGCCTTTTAACCGGCTATAGCGTGCGCGACATTTTTCTGGTATTGGTTTAGAGTAAAATTGACATTTGATTGATTGCTGTGCTTCAGCGCTAGAGACTGGTGCGTGCATGATTTTTGCTGCACGACACGACACAGTCACGAAACAGACTTTCGAAAGTAGGCACTGACTCAGACTCAGACTCAGCACAAACACAAACACACACGAGCACGAAACGAAATCACATTTTTGAACACGAGCACATGGACACACCCGTGCCTATTTCGTGTCCCGGTGAAAAACATGCATGACGCCCATATCTTTTCAGCGCAAGGCGTAGAGGGGTATTTGGGTGTTTATATCTACACTCAGGGAAAAACACCGTTCTAAAATGTAGCACCACGGGTCCCAATTTTAATTTTCGTGTTCTTGATTTTTTTTGGGCTTAAAAAAAGAACACTTTTTCTTGAAAAGATACCACCCTGTCTCAAATAACAAAACATCGCATACTTTTAGGCATTTAGTTGTAAACAAATGTCATAGAACCAAGTCGAATTAATTCCAGGGTGGTTTTCTCGCATCAAAAATGACAGATGAAGCAACAATGTAAGCAATTTGACAGCTAAAATGCAGATAGCCAAGGAAGAAGAAGTAACCATATGGAGGGACGAAACCACCTTGTAAGTGGATTCGCTTTGCATGGAATAAAGCTGCAATTAGACACCGGCAAGCATAAGTACTCGATAGCACAATTGGTTGAGACGTCCTTTCAGCAGTCAAAGCAGTGTGCGCTCGATTCCCGGTGGAGGCAACAACAAAGCAACGTGAGAAAGTGTAATTTAGAAGAAAGCTGTAATTAGACGCTGGCAAAGAATAAGTAATCGATAGCTCATAGTAGACACCTTGGTTCGGGGGCCCTGAGTGCGATTCTCGGTGAAGACGATATAGGAGCTCTGAAAAAAAAATTTATAATTTTTTTTACCTTCTCTCCCTTCGTGAAGGGTGGATACCTTGCCGCGGTACGAGGGCTTAAGTCGATAGCCACAGGGCTACGCTACCCGCCGCGGCGGACGACACATTTTCCCCTACTCTTCCCTTGACCCTAAGCTGGCCTTGTCCGGCGATGGGTCGTACGAACAAGATGAACTCAAAAAACCTAAATAAAAACGAAAAATCTAATATACAAACAACGCCAAATTTCACTCCTCAGCAAAGGAGAGCTATGGAAGATTAGGCGAGAAAGCAACAACAACGCCGGGGGACAACCTCCATTCCACAATCAAGGGGGGGATCGACAGCGATAGCAACTACGAGTCGGTCAACCAACCCTCTATCGAGTAAGATTGACTTGATGGGAGCTAGCACCAGTGCGGTTGCCAACGCGGCTAAGCGGACAACGGCGGATGCTAAACACCCATCAACCGCTGATATGAAAACCAGTATCCTCACGTCTGTGGCAGCGGTCTTACGACGTGGCCTCGGAGTTTCGAAGGAGAAGGAAGCTGCAACTGAGATGTCGGCAAGGAGAGCGACCGCGATGGCAACTACGGGTCCGCACTCCCGGGAGACATCTCCCCGCCGCTTCACATACCACGAGAAAAGATTGGCTGCAAAGATCCTGAAGAGGTATGAAGGGGTACCGCAGGAATCGCTGTCGCCGAATTCCAGTAAAACGGTAGAGCTAGCGAAAGCTGTGATACCGGATTTCCAAAATTCTTACGAGCCAAAGAGGTTAAAAGTTAACCATTTCAAGCGCCAGAGATCGGACCTGGAGTTAATTCCCCCTCCCAAGAGGCATCAGAATACCCCTGGAGCGGGCAAACTAAGCTTTGCTAAGGTAACCAAGGACAGGATCCTTATAGGCGTCCTTGACCGAGAGAATTCGGGATGCTACGGCTAATGAATACGTCCCTCCCAACGCATGACTGGAGTGTCAATCTGGTCGGGGATGGGGTAGGGCCCGACAGACAGGTGGTGTTCACCATGAATAAAGAATCAATCGAGCCCCTCAAAAGGTGCAATGGCCTAGTACACTACAGCGTAAGCCAGATCGTTATCCACGTATATCGTGGTGATGCTCAGCGCGCTGCCTTCTCGGCTGGTCAGGGGGAACCGGAAAACGAATTACCAAAAGAGGAAGCGGAGGATTCCGATGCGGAAAGCATGTTCTCCGCCACGTCCCTTGGCGATAGTGCTGTGAACAACTCGGAGATGGAGGACAGCCTACAGGACGAGGAAGTCCTCGACGTCACGGTGGTAGCAGCCAACGCTGAGCGATTAACATCTAACGCTACAGGCAGCAGGACTCCTGCAACGCCAACCTCCGGGATGGAGCAAATCTCGACTATATGGGGACGGCAGGGAAGTCTGTGCGCTCTCATGTTGGTGGTGCTTCAGATTAATCTGCACAAATCTAAAGTGGCTTCGGCTGCTTTAAGTAGTCGTCTTTCGACGACGTGGATGTGGTCCTCATCCAAGAACCCTGAGTCAATAGCTCGAGAATCTGCGGATTGGGGACTAATGGCTTCAAGCTCATTCGAGCCAGCGAGGAGAGAAAAGTCAGAACGTGTATTTTGGTCAAGTCTGAGTTGAACTCCTTTCTCCAACCTAACTACACTAATGGTGATATTACCGATATCAGTCTAACGGTCGACAGCTCCCGCCTGACGGTGGCGTCGGTCTATATGCCCTACGACACCGAAGAACCCCCACCACAAACGGAGGTGAAAGACCTGGTGTCAAATTTCTGCACGGTTAATCTTATTTTTGGAGCGGATGCTAATGCTCACCATGCCCAATGGGGGAGCTCCGATATCAATGCCAGGGGCGAGTCTCTGTTTGATTACCTCTTAACAATTAACCTGCTACTGGACTAAGGCTGGAAAGGCATCCCACTACGAGCCAAAAGATTACAGACCGATCTCTCTCGTCCTTTGTACTCAAAACCTTTGAGAGGATACTAAGCGACTACCTCTCAACGACTATTGATAGCAACCTTATCTCTAGCTATCAGCATGCATACACCAAGAGTAAATCCACAGAAACTGCTCTGCACAGCCTAGTATCTGTCATTGAGAAATCGCTGTGTCAAAAGGACTACTGTCTCGTGGCATTCTTAGACATTGATGGGGCTTTCAACAATATAAGCCCGGAGGCGATTAACTCCGCTCTAACTAATCTGGGCGTAGATAGACCTCTAACTGGTTTAATTGACCAACTTCTAAGAGGAAGCAAAATAGCTTCTTCACTTGGTATGGTTGAGTTATCACGCTATGTCACAAGGGGAACGCCCCAGGGTGGTGTTCTTTGCCCACTTTTATGGAACCTCACAGTCAAGTCGTTGCTACGTGACACAAGCTGGGGGGGGGGGGGAAGATAGTGGCATACGCAGACGATTTAGCTATTGCATTCAGAGGCAAGTTCCCACAAACTCTGTGTGACCTGATGCAAATAGCACTGCGAGAGGTTTCGAGGTGGTCCTCTCGCTGCGGACTTAGTATCAACCCGGGGAAAGTGGAACTTGTCCTCTTCACCAACCGGTACAAAATACCGCCACTAAGCCTACCAGAACTAGATGGCACGCGCCTGGGCTTGTCGATAAGGCTAAGTTTCTGGGCATAGTTCTGGACAGGAAATTGAATTGGAAGGAGAATGTTCTTCAGCGCCAGAAGAAAGCTTGCATCGCTCTTTACACATGCAAAAGAGCCATTGGCAAAAAATGGGGGCTCAGCCCTAGGGTATGCAGTTGGATCTACACGGCCATCATACGCCCAATCATGCTGTGTGGAGTCGTCGTATGGTGGCCGGCGCTGAGCAAGCCAACATACCTGAATCTGTTGCGGAAAGTCCATAGATCCAATATGATCTGTATAAGCGGTGCGCTAAGGACAACGCCCAACGAAGCCCTCCAGGTCATTCTGGGCATTTTGCCACTTGATCTGGAAGGATTTCGGTCAGCGGCGGCATCAGCTCTGCCCCCAAGACAAACCTCCAGTCTGGAATCTTACAGCTTTCTCCCTCTAAGCACAGATCGTTGTGCGACCACTACAGTCGGGGATATCTGTTTCAAAATAAACATTCCCAGCAGAGAAGACTGGGAGAGGACGGATTGGTGTCCCGAAACAAATGGTGGCACTTCCATATACACCGACGGCTCGAAGTTGGACGGCAGAGTTGGAGGAGGGGTTTATTCAAGGGATTTGGACCTTGAGCTCTCCTTCAGACTACCTTATCATTGTATCGTCTTCCAGGCGGAAGTCTCGTCAATCCTGTACGCCGCGGCCTGGTTAAGCAAACGTGTTATCGGAGAAGATATCGCTATTTTCAGCGATAGCCAAGCGGCCATCAAATCCCTTGGCTCATACACGTTCAACTCTGAACTAACGCTCAGCTTTCGTCGATCTCTTCAGGAGATGGCCCAACAGAATCGCGTAAACCTCATATGGGTCCCGGGACATAGGGACATTGAGGGAAACTGTAAGGCAGACGAGCTTGCCAGGTAGGGCACGACCAAGCGGGTTCTTCAGGATAAAGAGCGCTTAGGTATGCCGTTTGCCACATGCAAACTAATGCTGAAGGAGCACACACTCCGTCAAGCCAACGAAAGATGGCTGCAATCCCCAGGGTGTCGGATATCGAAACAAACCTGGCCAAAATGGGATCTTAAAAGGTCTAGATGCATTTATGCCCTAACTAGGAGGGAAATCTGCATATTGATAGGGGTATTAACCGGTCACTGCCTCATTGGTAGGCATGCAGAAAGGCTAAGTGTGCCCTACCGACGATGCTGCAGGAGTTGCAAAGATGATGAGGAGGAGGAAACAGTGGAGCACCTCATCTGCAACTGTCCGGCTTTAAGCGGCGCGAGAACGCGCTTTTTGGGAGTTCCGTTCCTAGATAGCCTAAGCCAGATCGCGGAACTGGACATAAAGGACTTGGTGGGCTTCATAAAGTCATCTAAGTGGTTCGAAGAGGAGCAACGGGGTCGGTTTAGGAGTGTCAGTCCCGGGATTCTGCTATGTGGAAAATCCCAACAACTCAGGGATTTTCCATATGGCTGGGTCCCGGGACTGACTTTCCTTGTGTTGGTGGTATTACAACGGGCCTTTCAAAACTGGCCTAAGTGTGCCTCTGCGGCAGCCACTTGAACCTACCTACCTTACCTTGTCTCAAAATGTTCCTGAAATAAGCCCAATGCGTTCTCAGAATAAGTTAAAAATGGTCACAAATCAAGAGCAAACTGTTCGTGGGGCACAAAACACGTTCTTAAACATGCGTTCTCAAAATAAGACCATCGTTCACGAGTTAAGTCCTGACAGACTTTCGTGCCCTCAATTTTGGACTTGTTTCGTTCGTTTTAGAACGACTTTCTCTTTGAGTGTAATTAGACTGGTCATGCCAGAAGTAAACGTAAGATATCCTATATATCGTCGGTGTTTGTGCAATGCAATATAAAGGACAAATATCCGATCGGAACCAAAATTTATAAGGGATACCTTTGACTATGATATTATCGATTTTAGGTATTAGATAAAAAGAAGAAAAATTATTTTTTTTTTGGTCTCCATAGGGCCACCGGAACTTTGTGGCCAATATGTCACGCCTTCCTTTGAATAAAACGGTCCAAGTCTTAGGGAATGTGTTATATACACACAAAAGAATAATTTGAGGGACCGGTAGAGTCTTTTCAAAATTTTTTTTTTTTTATATCAAAAAAAGTCCACTCTAGTGTCCTTGCTTCTGCACCATATAGCTGGACGGATACGATAAGTGACTTATAGAGTGTTGTTTTTGCTCGTAGAGAGATGACTTAACTTCTCAATTGCCTACTCAGCCCAAAGTAGCATTTGTTTGCAAGAGTTATTCTTCGATAGACTTCCAGGCTTACATTGTATTAATGCTGCTTCCCAGTAAACAAAGTCCTTTACTATCTCGACATAATGGCTGCCAACAGTAGCGTGGTTGCAAAGATGCGAATGCGCTGACTCTTCCCAGGTACTTCGTTTTTCCTTCGTTCACCACCAAACCCATTTTTTCCGATTTTCATTTTTGTTACTTAATAACATTTCTGTTTATAGCGTAATTTTATACAAATTATGCCTAGATCCATACATAATATGTATTCAATATATTTTTGCATATGCATACATCTATAGATAATACTTATGTCTTTAACACTAAATCATTATTTCACCTGTATTTTACGTATCATTATTTATTCTTTCTTTCCAGATTATGCACATGCCGCCCTCAGCAATGTCAATTTATTCATTGAACCACCAGCTGTGCGACGCGGTCAATCGGTCATTTTACGCTGCCAATATGCGCTCGAAGGTGCGCCACTTTATTCAATAAAGTACTATCGTGGCAATTATGAGTTTTATCGTTATACGCCTGGTGAATTTCCTAATGTAAAATATTTTCAATATCCAGGCATTAAAGTCGATGTAAGTATTTAATCAAAATTATGATAATGTACATATGTAGATACATACATACATTTCTTCATTTCAATTTATTTCATTTATTTGTTCATAGCAAGAACTCAACTGTGGTTGTTTATACCGTTGAGTTTGGCCAATACGACGAAAACTAACACTTTCAATTTGTGTCTGATGAAAAGTAACACTTTCATTTTTTATCTGTACTAGCCACAAGTGTTAGTTTCGTCAGACACAAAATAAAACTGTTAGTCTTCTTAAAGAATTTTAAAAGTGTTAGTTTTGCGTAAAAAATTTGAAAAGTGTTAGTTTTCATTTATACGAACATTTTTAAAAGTTTAATAAATTAGTTTCGAATATTGTTTTTACGAAAAATTTATTTTTTTTACATCGTAATCTTTATGGATTAAATATGATGAATTCGAATAGGCAAAGCCACAAATTTTAAAATTTTTGTTGAAAGTATCTACCCTATGAAAAATCCTCATTAACATAACCAAACTTTTTTCGAAAAATGTATACATAAACTTGTCGAAAAGAAGTGCATGTTCGAAAGTTTCTTAAATTTAAATGTCAAACGCCTAAAATTATGCTAGCATAATTGTCACAGCTTAACCAATTTTTTTTTCAATAACTTTACAAAGTTTTTTTCAGGCACTTCATTTGACATATTTTTCTTACAAATTAAGTACTTTTTTCAATTTCTGTTAAAACTATTTTCGAAATCGCTAGGAGAAGCTGACTTTTTACAAATGCATAAAAACAAATTGCTTTTTGAAAAAAATTTAAAAATCAAAATTTGAAAACTTAAAAAAAAAGTTTCAGTTTTTTGAAAAAAAAAACAAATGTGCAAAATTGTATGATACTTGGAGAAATTAAAAAAAAAAAATCAATACGTTTTTAAATCGTTTTTGCATTCTTATCAAAATAAAGTGCACTTTCGAAATCGTCCAATATTACCATTAATATTTTTTTCATTACCTTGTCATAGTTTTGAATCTTTTCCAAATTATTTTAGTAAGATCATGTGCAAAATCGCCTTAGAATACAAGTGGCATAAGTCCACCTTTTCTCGAACTGAGATATTCAAGGTTTTGTTTTGTTGAATAGGAGTACCCTTGATTTCACAAGATAGTTCTGCCATTTATTTGTTTGCTATGGGAGCTAGGAGTTCTCCCGTTAGCGTGTTATATAGAGTACATTTTCCCACTTGTGCTGTAAACGGCTCATACATATATTAGAAAAGCTCAAATTTTTCGAAAGTATCAAAAATTGTGAACAACTTTTCAAAACTTTTTTGAAAAAATTACGACTTTTTAAATTTTGCTTACACTTTATGAATTTTCAGTACAACCGAGTTTAAACAGAAAAATTTTGCATGTTTTTTTTTTGTCAAAATGATCCATGGTAAACTAACCCGAAAGGTCCTGTTAAATTTGCATGAGATAAGTGTTTTTACAGGAAGACATGATGTTTTAAAGGAAATTCATGTCAATTTAACAGGAAATTATGTTTATTTAACAGAGAGTCATCTTAATTTGACACGTAGTCTTTCAACATAATCTTAATGTTAATTTTACAGGAAGTCATGTTATTTTAACACGATTTGAATTTATCTAACAAGAGCTTCTTGTGTAAAAAACATGATAGTGTTGAAAAATAATAACCTGAAAAAGTATTAAAGAGGTGTTGATTTTACATGAAAATTATTCTATGTGTACTAGAGTCCTGCAAAGTGTGATTCGTTCGGCGTACCAAGACATTCGTACAAATCTTAGCTACATACCCGACACGACACTAGAGCAACAGCACGACACTACAATTTACAAAAATGCGAGCTGGTTTTTTAAATACTTGCAAGACAACATAACTCGAAAGGCAACTGATTCGACTGATTGATTCGGTTGGGAATAGTTTTGATTTCAAGATAAACATAACATGCATGCATTGCATACCGTAAAGCACAAAGTGGTCCTCAAGTGGTCCCAAAGTAAAAAAAATGAACCCCAAGTGGTTCCAAAGTGACACAAAGTGGTCCTCAAGTGGTTCCCAACTGATCCCAAAGTGACACAAAGTGGTCCTCGAGTGGTCCCCAGCTGGTCCCACAGTGTTCCCAAAGTGACGGAAAGGACCACTTTGTGTGACTTTGGGACAACTTTGGGACCACAAGGGGACCACTTTCTGAACACTTGAGAAACACTTTCGAACCATTTTGTGTCACTTTGTGTCACTTTGGGACCACTTTGGGGTCACTTTGGGATCAATACGCAAGATTTTGTACAATGACACTTGCACCGAATCCAAAGTGTTGTTTGTTACTGTGAATCCGCAAATCAAACGAAAGGCAATGAAAAAATCCAAAACAAAACGACCAGGGACCGCAAATAACAGTTGTCAAGCACAAATTTAACCAAAAAATCATTACGTACGGGTAGTGCTACTGCCATAAGGAGTACATAGAAAAATGTTTTATTACAAGCGTTACCGATTGGTGAAAAACTTTTGTTATCGAAAAACTTTTATTTTCGATCTTAAAAGAAAAAAATCGTAGATAACTCTTATTTTGCGATCGAAATTTATAACCAACTTATATATTAAAAGTATCTGTTATTTGCCGTCCCTGAAAACGAGTCATGCTTGCAAACCAAAGTGCGACTGCAGTGCGATTCAAATCGTACTTTTAAATGCTGTCGGGCAAGCTGTGTTCGTTCGGCGAACCGTTTGTTTGGGGGCTTTAATGTGTACCTATGTTCGAAATCACTATGAATTCTCATTGATATTCGAAAATAGTTTTGAATAGCCTAATCTACAAAAATTGTAATTGTGGTATCTAAAAATAACACGGTGTGACAAAAAAAAAAAAATTAATGGTACTTTTTTCGAGACATACCTCATTTTGTAGGTCTGGTCAGACATATAAAAACTGCATCCTCAGAATTTCCAATACACCCCCAAAATCTGAAGTTAGGGGCCAAAAACCCCTTTTTCATAGTTTAAGATACATATTGCTCAATAACTTTTTTATTATTTATCCGATTAACACGAATTTAGTGTTACTTTAAAGGAGACTCTTTTCCGCTTCCAACAATGTAAAAATTGTTCATATACCGTGATAAATGTCAGAAAAACGGGCGAAACAATATCGAAAAATCAATTTTTTTTTTAATTTTTTCATCTTTAATAGCAGATTTTTCGAATAATTTGTTAACTAGTGCATATGTAATTTTATTTAAAATTAATCTCTTATTAATTCTGTCTTCAACGATATATACATTTGTTTTTATTCGAGGAGGCGTTCCTCAGCTATTCCACTTTGATCAATTTTTACAGCGAAATATGCGCTTTACATTTTTTTGATTATGTTAGCTACGACCCAAACTTCTTCAAAGTGTATGTAATTGTAAAAAATGTGTGAAAATCGGAATAAATTTTGCTATATTTGTGGCTTGTTTGTAGGCGAAAAAACACGCGAAAAACTAGAAAATTCGAATGGTTTGGTTAAAAGTTACAACATCTTGTTTGGCAAATCATTTGTAAAAAGCCGATGGTATGAGCCAGAGTATGCTTGTTTTTCTTGTGTGATAAAGCTGCTAAAGTGTCCACGAAAAAGAGTCGATCAAACTTGGGATTTCCCTTATTCAGCGCCTATGATATGGCATCCTCAGTTATACCACAATATAAGTGATTGCTACTTCTGTAAAACAAATTTATATGGGCATAGTTATAAAACTCGTAAATATATCAAATATGCCAATGTTTCTAGTGTTTCGAAGGCAATACCTTATCAAGGTCAAGTGAAGTGCACAAATACTGTCGAGAAAAAATTCAACAAAGCTGAAGACTTTTCGACAGAGGACGGCGACAAAGAGTTTATACCACACGGGTCGCGTTCATCCGAGCGCCATTTGGTTTCTAACGAGGATTTTGAAGATCTGGTAAGAGATCTAGGTATAACAATTCGGCAAAGGGAAGTACTTGCTTCTAGATTAAAGCAGTGGAATATAGTGGAAGAAGATTTTAAAATTACGCTGTTGCGAAGTAATGAGCGCTTGATGTTTAACCAAGTTTTTAAAATTGATAAAGACGAAAAAAACTTGGCTTATTGTACGGATGTGTCTGAACTCTTCGTCCGATTTGGATACAACTACGAACCAAAAGATTGGCGCCTTTTCATCGATGGATCTTGTAGAAGTATAAAAGTAACTAACTAAAAAATTGTTTAATAATATTATGTGAATTCTCTTTAGGCCTTAAAGCAGTATTGCTACATAACCAAAACGAGATGCCTTCGATCCCATTAGCGTACGCCACTGGTATGAAAGAAACATACGATTCCATTGAAAAAATTCTTCACTTAATAAACTATGCAATGCACAAATGGCAAATTGTTAGTGACCTTAAAGTTTTAACAATACTGATGGGCATGCAGGGAGGTTACACAAAGTATCCCTGCTATTTTTGCGAGTGGGATAGCCGTTCTTCGCTTAAGTACGAAAGAGATAAGTGGCCAGAGCGAAGTACCTTTCAAATTGGAGAGAAAAATATGTTGAGAGCTCCACTTGTGGATCCTGAAAATATAATTTTGCCACCACTGCACTTAAAACTGGCCTACATGAAGCAATTTGTTAAAAGGCTTAATGTAGACAGTGAAGCATTTCTCCATATAAAATCTTCATTTCCAAAATTAAGTGAGGCTAAAATAAAAGAAGGTAGTTCTGATATTATTTCTGTATGTTATAACTCATGCTTCATTGATTGGTTTTTATAATTTTAAGGCGTTTTTATTGGGCCTCAGATTCGCAAGCTTATGAGAGATACTGAATTTTCATTCAAACTAAGTCCGGTTGAACAAAGAGCCTGGAATAGCTTCCAATCTTTATGTACGAACTTTCTAGGCAATAAAAGGCGTGAGGACTACAAAGACGTCGTTCATGAGTTTCTGAATGCGTATTCAGCAATGGGATGTAGAATGTCCATCAAAATTCACTTACTCCACTCTCATTTGGACGTTTTTCCAGAGAATTTGGGTCAGCTCAGTGATGAACAAGGGGAGCGCATGCATCAGGAGATGGAAGCTATAGAGAGAAGATTTTCTGGAAAAAATATTGTTAATATGCTCTCGGAGTATTGCTGGTCTCTTAAACGGGATACAGATGATAGTTTGTATAAAAGAAAAAGAGTTTGTAAACATTTTTAATTGACAAAAACGTAGTTGTACGCCATTAAAATTTTTTTTTAGTTTTTCAATAAAGAAACGAATTACATTAGAAATCCTCAACGGATCATAAAAAACTATACCTCGTTGGAAACTAAATTCACAGGAGACTCTACACGTAAATCAAACAATATACACTGGTGAACAAAATAGTGGAAAAAAACTGTGACTCAAGATGGAATTTTTTTCCAAAAATTGAAATTTTTTGTGTTTTTTTATTTTTTCTCTGAATTTTCTGTCAAAAAAATAAGCCGTTTATAAATCGATAGAAGCGTCAAAATGTCTTCTTTCCAATGATACCAAAACCTTTTACATAGGGCGACCAAAAATAAAGTTATAGGCCAATATATGCCTTCACCTATGGAAAAGGGGTTTTTGGCCCCTAACTTCAGATTTTGGGGGTGTATTGGAAATTCTGAGTATGCAGTTTTAGTCAGTCTGACTAGACCTACAAAATGAGGTATGTCTCGCAAAAAGTACTTTTTGACTGTAACACCGTGTAATTAGATTTAAATTAGTACTCGAAATTTATGAAAACACACACTTTTCAAAACAAACACTTCAATTTTTTTAATTTCTTTTTTGTTATTTTTTCAAACATTCCATGTAGTGCGTGATCAAAACTTATCTATCATCCTCTCCATAATTACTTTCTTTCACAGGAACATATTTCCAATGCCACCCAAGTTGTTTTACGCGACGTGAATTTCAGTTTATCTGGTAACTTTTCTTGTGAAGTCACGGCCGATGCACCGCTCTTCTCCACCTCCACCGCTTATGCGCAAGTACAAGTTGTGGGTAAGTTTTCACAAAACATTTATTCACACATACATAGTTATGTTCGTAATTTTCGTGTTTCTGCTTCTTCTTCTTCTCTAGTAAGTACATACAATTAGTAGTTTATCATTTCTTACCTCTTTTTGTGGCCACATTTTAACGCTGAACTGCCAAAAACTTTGGCGTTTTTCGGGTTTAAACTTTTCTCTAATTATGTGCATTTGTAATTGAAAAAATTCAATTAACTTTTATGCATTGAAAGTAAATGACTAAAGATAAAGTGTAACTAACGAACTAAATGATAATTGTCAAAACTGTTAAAAAATTACTAAAGAAAAAGGTGTTAAGTGTTGTCAAATAGGCATTTGCTGTAGTTGAATGAGTAAGCACTAAAGATGGATGGTGGGTTTGAGAATGGGTTGAGTAGAAAGAGTTGTGCTGAATATCTTAGGTTACGGTTCAAGTGGCTGCCGCAGAAGCACACTTAAGGTGATGGCCCAATGCACGCTTGCCTTGCTGGCTTTGCCTCGAGAAATGTCAAATTTTTTTGTGAACTCTAATGAAATGTATGAAAGTTGGCCCAGTAGCAGCTTTACTTTGCTTGCTTTAAGCACTTCAATTCGTCGAATAGCCACATCTCTATTTGACAGCGCTTTACACGCTTCACTATTTGTCTTGTTGTTGTCTTGTTTGTCTCATCCTGTATTTTTGACAACACTTGAAGCTTCTATTTGGCCATAGAAGCTTTCAAAGGAAAGTAAGGTAATCCTAGGTAAGCAAGGCAAGCAAAGCAAGCGTACAGTGGGTTATCACCTTTAGGTCAGTTTTGCAAGGCCCGTTGTGATACCACCAACACAAGGAAAGTCAGTCTGAATATCTTAAACAGAGCAAAAATGTACCTGTTGCGACGGTGGGGCCCATGAATTATTCAATTTTTTCAAACGTAGTTTTTACTGATTTCGGAAGTTCATTAAGGATCGGTTGACCGAGGAGAGTCAGTGCCTGGAGTGTTATAGTAAATGTTGTACACATTTCTTATTCTCAATATAATTGTGGTTGCGACAGAGGGCACACGCCTGAGGGGAAGATCGCAATATTGCAAAACATTTTTCAAAAACTCTGTAATCTGATATTTTTCAATGGTGGGTGGAACTTATGTTATGTTTGTTTGTATGTATATCCTTCAGAGGTCTTCTTATAAATTTTCAATACCATTATTCCCTCGTTATAGCACAATAGATCGTACTAATGGTCGCGGTGTAATAAGGCATTATAATAATAATATTGCCCCCGTTGAACAAATATAGGTTAGGTTAGGTTCAAGTGGCTGCCGCAGAGGCACACTTAGTCCAGTTTTGAAAGGCCCGTTGTGATACCACCAACACAAGGAAAGTCAGTCCCGGGACCCAGCCATATGGAAAATCCCTGAGTTGTTGGGATTTTCCACATAGCAGAATCCCGGGACTGACACTCCTAAACCGACACCGTTACTCCACCTCGAACCACTTAGATGACTTTATGAAGGCCATCAAGTCCTTTATGTCCAGTTCCGCGATCTGGCTTAGGCTTTCCAGGAAGGGAACTCCCAAAAAGCGCGTTCTCGCGCCGCTTAAAGCCGGACAGTTGCAGATGAGGTGCTCCACTGTTTCCTCCTCCTCATCATCTTTGCAACTCCTGCAGCATCGTCTGTAGGGCACACCTAGCCTTTCTGCATGCCTACCAATGAGTCAATGACCGGTTAATACCCCTATCAATATGGAGATTTCCCTCCTAGTTAGGGCATAAATGCATCTAGACCTTTTAAGATCCCATTTTGACCAGGTTTTCTTCGATATCCGACATCCTGGGGATTGCAGCCATCTTTCGTTGGCTTGACGGAGTGTGTGCTCCTTCAGCATTAGTTTGCATGTGGCAAACGGCATACCTAAGCGCTCTTTATCCTGACGAACCTGCTTGGTCGTGTCCTGCCTGGCAAGCTCGTCTGCCTTACAGTTTCCCTCAATGTCCCTATGTCCCGGGACTCATATGAGCCAAGGGATTTGATTGCCGCTTGGCTATCGCTGAAAATAGCGATATCTTCTCCGATAACACGTTTGCTTAACCAGGCCGCGGCGTCCAGGATTGCCGAGACTTCCGCCTGGAAGACGCTACAATGATCAGGTAGTCTGAAGGAGAGCTCAAGGTCCAAATCCCTTGAATAAACCCCTCCTCCAACTCTGCCGTCCAACTTCGAGCCGTCTGTGTATATGGAAGTGCCACCATTTGTTTCGGGACACCAATCCGTCCTCTCCCAGTCTTCTCTGCTGGGAATGTTTATTTTGAAACAGCTATCCCCGACTTTAGTGGTCGCACAACGATCTGTGATTAGAGGGAGAAAGCTGTAAGATTCCAGAATACTGGAGTGTCCAATAGTACCCGCGCCCCAACTGGAGGTTTCCCTTAGGCGCAGAGCTGATGCTGCCGCTGACCGAAACCCTTCCAGATCAAGTGACAAAATGCCCAGAATGACCTGGAGGGCTTCTTCGGGCGTTGTCCTTAGCGCACCGCTTATACAGATCATATTGGATCTATGGACTTTCCGCAACATATTCAGGTATGTTGCCTTACTCAGCGCAGGCCACCATACGACGACTCCATACAGCATGATTGGGCGAATGATGGCCGTGTAGATCCAACTGCATACTCTAGGGCTGAGATCCCATTTTTTGCCAATGGCCCTTTTGCATGTGTAAAGAGCGATGCAAGCTTTCTTCTGGCGCTGAAGAACATTCTCCTTCCAATTCAATTTCCTGTCCAGAACTATGCCTAGAAACTTAGCCTTATCCGACAAGCCCAGGCGCGTGCCATCTATTTCTGGTAGGCTTAGTGGCGGTATTTTGTACCGGTTGGTGAAGAGGACAAGTTCCACTTTCCCCGGGTTGATACTAAGTCCGCAGCGAGAGGACCACGTCGAAACTTCTCGCAGTGCTACTTGCATCAGGTCACACTGAGTTTGTGGGAACTTGCCTCTGAATGCAATAGCTAAATCGTCTGCGTATGCCATGTACAAATCTTATAACTTTAAACGAGCTAAACTTGTATATTTGTATATTCGCACTATTTCGGAAACCGCTTGACCGATTTGGATTAAATTTTAAATATAGATAGTATGATTGATTCTAAGACTATCCACATGAGGGTTGCCACTTGGGGTGGTTTACAGAGTTGCCGACTATCTAAAAAAATTTAAATTATCGAGCCGACCGATTTGGATGATGGAGTGGATTACTCACGTTAAGCAGGAAAGACGTGTAATAATTGTACCCTGAGGACGGTTACCGTTGGTGACCGAAATATATTGGTAATAACCAAAGAAGAAACATTTAGTTTCATTTTGGTATGGAGAGTAAAAACCCTGATCTCAAGCCGGCAAGAAGAAGAATTGTTAAATAAAAAGGTTGCAAAAACAAATATGTTGCTTAGTGAACAAAATAATAAAAATTACATAAAAATATAGTAAAAACTACACCCAAAACATTAGTAAAGATTACCCCAAAAATATAATTAAACTTCCAACACATAGTTTTGCGGAACTTTTTAAACGATTTACATAAGTGATACTTTGAATTTGACTTTGCCTATACTAACAAATGCAGGTATATAATTTATTGAGAAACAAGCATAAAAGGCCAGCTTCCAGAAACTGTGATTGAAAAATATCCCCGAAATTATTAGAAAAAATTTGAAAACTAGAAATTTGCTATCCTGACAATGCAAGATAGCAATACAAAAGATAACCCTGCAGCGAAAGCATCTAGTTGAAAACTACTTTACAACTAGTTGGTGCGCCGGGCCCAACTAGTCAGTGTTTTGTCTTTTTTTCATATAAGCAACTGGTATTTTTTCCTACGAAATGTCAATTGTCAGATTTCGACCGGAACATACCAGTCATCTACTAGTCATGATTTACTAGAATTATACTAAATGTAAAATACCAGTCCCATACTAGTTCAACCTCGACTAGTATGAAATATACTAGTCGCATTCTAGTCCATTCAATCAGAACTTTCATGATTAACCTTTATTTTATCATTTGCCTTTGTTTTCATGTTTATTTACCATATCACGAAAAAGCATCTGTGAATTATAAGAGAAAAAAAGAAGCAAACGAAATGAATTAATTTTATATTTTTTAATTGGTATAATTTCATCCAGAAAAATCTAGTTGCATACTAGTATAAAATGGATATTTTCTGACTAGTATGAGTTCTGCCAGAAAATTATAGTTGTATACTAGTATTTTTCTGACTAGTTTCAGGTGTCGCTGCAGGAAATATGCAATAAAAGCGGTTATTCTGTAAACTGCTAACTAGGACGAAAAATTTAGACAACAAATTTGCTAAGCAAGTATAAAAAGTTAGCTTTACTCATGATAAAAATACTACAGGTAAAACCGTTAATGACACTAATGACGTTTTTGCGCTTTCTCATACTCATTTTTTTTTCTCATTACTTTTCTGAATGGAGTTTTCAATCAAATAAATTACAAATCAAAATAATTTTTTTTTTAATTTTTCTTGAATTTACGCTTAAATTTCTTGCTATAATTGTTAAAAATTAGAACTGTGAAAGCGGAGCGAATGAGCCCCCTCTAGCAAACTCATCTGTCATCTGATTTCCTGGCATACCACAGTGTCCAGGCATCCACTAACACGTGTATTATAAATTGAAAAATGTTTTTGGATTTTTTCTAATTTTTCCAAATTTTTTATTTTCAAATTTTTAAATATTTTTTTTTCCCTTGTGAAGGGTAGACACCTTACCGCGGTACGAGGGCTTAAGTCGATAGCCACAGGGCTACGCTGCCCTTGTGATCATAGCGCCACCGGTGCTACATCACGAGAGAAGCCAAGCCTCTCTGGCGCGACGACTAAGATCTTCCCCCTCCCAATCCAGGGTGTTATGCGACCACGTGCCCATTGGACGTTTGCAGCCGGTAGGAAAATCGTGGCTGTAATCGAACGGAGCCTCTCTGATACCGGGCCGCCTCGGAGAATAACTATGGCCTTACCGCGGTATGGGGCTCTTCCGCGGCGGACGACACATTCCCCTTACTCTTCCCTTGACCCTAAACTGGCCTTGCCCGGCGAGGGGTCGTACGAACAAGATGATGAATAGTAACAAAAACCCTAAAACTAAAGATACAACAATGTATACTGCACAGCAGAGGAGGAAAATGCTGGAGCAAGCGAGAACGCTACGTCGGAGGACAAACTCCATTTCTCTATCAGCCGAGAGATCGACAGCGATGGCAACTACGGGTCGATTAGGGTTACATTAGTCTGTCCCTCTGGACAAACCCTGTTGAAACTGCACGTTTCCTTGGACTCCCCTCAGAAGAGCTTGATGAAGATCTTCGGAATGATCATACACTCTAGACAGGGCAATGCATTGTTAACAACAACAACAACAACAACAACGGGTCGATTAGCCCTGGATAACAAGGGGGCAATCCCCAAAGTAAGTACCGGTACAAACACAGTGAAGCCAACCACGGCTGATGCTAAAGTCCTAGTAAGTGCCGGTACCGAAACCAAGTCTTTAACGTCTGTGGCAGTGGTCTCACGACCTGGCCCCAGAGATCCAAATAAGGGAACGACCGCGATGGCAACTACGGGTCGAAATTTACCCCAAAAGACATCTCCCAGTCGCTCTGAGTACTTGGACAAAAGAGCGGCCGCGAGGATACTGAAGAAATACGAGGGTATTTCACAAGAGACGCTATCGCCGAATGCTAGAAAGACGGTGGAGATGGCTGAAGCTATCTTACCGAACTTCCAAAGCGATTACGCGCCAAAGAAGGTTAATGGAAATCTCAGCTTTGCTGAAGTAACTAAGGATAGGATCCTCATAGGCGTCATTGACCGAGGTAACGAAAGCAGGGCCATCCCTAGGGACCAGTGGCGGTTCGTCCGGAACGCTATCGGTAATGCCCTTCTCGACATTATGGATGAGTCTCCGGGTGCCACGCCGATGGGTTCTGATGCGGGATGGCACCAGGGCCGAATCAAGGTATTCGCTTGCGAGGATGCAAAAACTGTTGCACTGTACAAGGCAGCAGCTGCAAGACTGGGTGAGATCTACCAAGGGGCAAGAATCGAGGTTGTCGACTGGAAGGACATCCCGGCTCGGCCAAGGGCAAGAGCGTGGATTCCTGCTATCCCTGCTGAACCTGAGAGAATTCTCAGGATGCTGAGGATCATGAACCCGTCTGGGGTGTCAATCTGGTCGAGGATGCGGTAGGGCCTGACAGGCAAGTGGTCTTCACCTTGACTAAGGAAGCACTAGAGCCCCTTAAACGGTGCAATGGACGAGTGCACTACGGCATGGGTCAGATCGTGATCCACGTATACCGCGGCGATGCACAGCGCGCTGCTATTTCGGCTGCACCGGAGGTCTCGGACATCGCAGTGCCGGTAGAGGAGTCGGAGATGTCCGACTCGGAAAGTATGGTATCTGCCACGTCAAGTGGCGAAGGAGCAGTGAACAGCTCGGAGATGGGAGACAGCCTGCTGGACGGGGAAGACCTCAACGTCACAGTGATAGCAGCTAGTCCTGAGCGCGCCAATGTCAATACTGCCACAGCTAGTATGATCTCGGCTACGCCAAATCGTGGTCTGAACTAATCGTCGTTGAAAGAAAAGCCTCCAGACGAGGTGGAACTCGATGATACGGCGGTGGCAGGGAAGTCTGAGCGCTCTCATGTTGGTGGTGATTCAGATAAACCTGCACAAATCGAAAGCAGCCTCGGCTGCTTTAATCAGTCGTCTCTCTAAAGGCGACATAGATGTGGTCCTCATCCAAGAACCCTAAGGGTTTTAAGCTAATCCAAGCCAGCGAGGGGGGCAGGGTTAGAGCCTGTATTTTGGTTAAGTCTGAGCTGAATGCCTTTCTCTTGCCCAACTATACCAATGGTGACGTTACAGCTGTCAGTTTAACAGTCGACAGTACCAGTCTGACGATGGTATCGGTCTATATGCCCTACGACGCCGAAGAACCACCGCCACAGAGGGAGGTAAAAGACCTGGTGGCAAATTTTTCCATGGGTCATCTTATTATCGGAACTGACGCCAATGCTCATCACGTCCAGTGGGGAAGCTCCGATATCAAGGCTAGAGGAGAGTCGTTGTTTGATTATTTGTCAACAACTAACCTGGTAGTTTGCAACGTGGGTAACGAACCTACGTTTATTACTATAACCCGTAGGGAGATCATAGATCTCACTATTTGCAGCGAAGGCGCTTATGAGTGGGTCAGAAAATGGCGCGTTCTCGATGAA
The DNA here is from genome assembly GCA_964058755.1 of Campiglossa producta. Lineage (NCBI taxonomy): Eukaryota > Metazoa > Arthropoda > Insecta > Diptera > Tephritidae > Campiglossa > Campiglossa producta. Next base: position 48,255,220 of record CAXKVI010000001.1, on the reverse strand, counting down.
CACTCATTCTCCGACCACCGGTACGTAGAATTAGTTCTAGACTTTTCTGTTGAGCGGAGTGTAATGGGGTGTGGTTGCTGAGTGACCGCGCTCAATCCCGACTCTTGCGTCCTCGTTCGTGCACTCTGGGCAACGTTGAGCTACCTAGGCTCGCGGCAGAAAGAGAGGGAGCCCCGGGGGGCCACTCTGACATACTTGGTTTAAGGGCTCACCGGGGTCTTTTTCGCAGCGTCTGTACACCAATAGGTGCGGCTGTAAGCGGGCGTCTGTCTTGAAGCAAGCGGCTCGCTATATAAATGTGCAAAACTTTTCCCTCCCAATCCAGGGTGTTATGCGATACCGTGCCCATTGGACGTTTGCAGCCGGGAGGCAAATCGTGGCTGTAGTCGAACGGAGCCTCACTGATACCGGGCCGCCTCAGGGAGTAACTATGGTCTTACCGCGGTATGGGGCTCTGCCGCGGCGGACGACACACTTCCCCTTACACTACCCTTGACCCTAAGCTGGCCTTGTCCGGCGAGGGGTCGTACGAACAAGATGAAGAACACACAAAATACAAAGCAATTAACGACTTCGTTTACTCCGCAGCAGAGAAGAACTATGCTGGAGCAAGCGAAAACACAACGCCGGAGGACAAACTCCGCCTCAAAGTTAACTGGGAGGCCGACAGCGATGGAAACTACGGGTCAGTCATCCCCCAAACTGCTATCAAGTAAGAGTGACTTGATGGGAGCAAGCAGCAGTGCGGCTGCCTACGCAGTCAAGCAGAAAACGGCGGAAGCTAAACTTCCATCAAGCGCTGGTACGAAACCCAATCTCTTCACATCTGGGGCAATGGTCTCACGACCTGGTTTCAGAGTTTCGAAAGAGAAGGACGACGCCGCAAAGGGAGAGACCGCGATGGCAACTACGAGTCTGAATCCCTCCAAAGAGGCATCTCCCCGACGCTTTGCGTACTGGGATAAAAGAAAGGCCGCAAGGATCCTTAAAAAATATGAGGGAGCATCGCAGGAGAAGCTGTCGCCGGAAGAAAGGAAGATGGTGGAGGAAGCGAAAGCTCTGATACCAAATTTCCAGAGGCCCTATGTGCCTAAGAGGGTGAACGGTAATCCTTTCAAACGCCAGAGATCGGACGGAGAGGTAGACCCCCATCCGAAGCGGCATCAGGTCAACCCCGTAGTGGGAAAACTCAGCTTTGCTGAAGTAACCAAGGACAGAATCCTTATAGGTTTCATTGACCGAGGTAACGACCGTTGGTCCATCCCCAAAGACCAGTGGCTGTATGTCCGGAATGAAATGGGCAGGGCCCTCCTCCACTTAATGCGTGAGTCTCCGGGTAGTCCGCCGCGAGGTACTGACGCGGGCTGGCACCAAGGTCAGATCAAAATATTCGCGTGCGAGGATGCAAGAACTGTCGCACTGTATAAGGCAGCAGTTGCAAGACTGGGTGAAGTCTACCCAGGGGCAAGACTAGATGTCGTCGACTGGAAGGACATTCCTGCTCGGCCAAGGGCAAGGGCATGGATTCCTGCCGTCCCTGCAGAACCGAGAATATTCTTGAGATGCTGCAGGTCTGGAATCCGTCTCTCCCGACGCAGGATTGGGGCGTCAATCTGGTCGATGATGTGGTTGGGCCCAATAGACAGGTGGTTATCACTCTGAATAAGGAGGCGCTCGAGCCCCTTAAACGGTGCAACGGACGAGTGCATTACGGCTTGGGTCAGATCGTGATCCACGTATACCGTGGCGATGCACAGCGCGCTGCTATTCCGGACGCTCCGGAGGACTCGGAGATCGAGGCATCGGAAGGGGAAGCAGAGGAGTCCGACGCGGAAAGTATGTTATCCGCCACGTCAAATTGCGATGGTGCTGCGAACAACTCGGGGATAGAAGAAAGCCTGCTTGACGAAGAAGGCCTCGACGTCACGATCGTGGCTAAACCTGAGCACACTAACGTTGATGCTGCTTCAGACAGCAGGGTTCCCGCCACGCCAAATCGTGCAGGTGCTCTGAACAACTCCTCGTTGAGAGACAGCCCCCGGAACAGGCCAGACCTCGACGACACGCTGGCGGCAGGGATGTCTGAGCTCTCTCATGTTGGTGGTGCTTCAGATAAATCTGCACATATCTAAAGCAGCCTCGGCTGTTTTAAGCAGTCGTCTTTCTAAAGGCGACGTAGACGTGGTCCTTATCCAAGAGCCCTGGGTCAATAGCTCTAGGATCTGTGGATTGGGGACTAAGGGGTACAAGCTCATCCAAGCCAATGATGAGGGCAAGGTCAGAACCTGTATTTTGGTAAAGTCTGAGCTAAACACCTTTCTATTACCCAACTACTCAAATGGTGACGTTACAGCTGCCAGCTTAACAGTCGGCAGCACCAGCCTAACGATGGCGTCGGTCTATATGCCCTATGACGCCGAAGAACCTCCTCCACAAAAGGAGGTGAAAGATCTGGTGGATAATTTCTGTACGGGCCATCTTATTATTGGAGCTGACGCTAATGCTCATCACGTCCAGTGGGGAAGCTCCGATATTAACGCTAGGGGCGAGTCTCTGTTTGACTACCTACTAACAACTAACCTGGTGGTTTGTAACGTAGGTAACGAGCCTACTTTTATAACTAAAGCTCGTAGGGAGGTTATAGACCTCACTGTTTGTAGCGAAGGCGCTTATGAGTGGGTCAGAAAATGGCGTGTTCTTGATGAGCATTCATTTTCTGACCATCGGTACATAGAAATTGTGTTAGACTTTATTGTTGAGCAGCCAGTTATGAAACGAAATCCACGCAACACTAACTGGCAGCTACATAACCAAATATTCGCTAGGGACCTACCAGTATTACCTCCACAAGCCCCCTCATCAGTGGGAGAACTGGATGATCTGGTAACGACCTTTACAACGGCGCTCTCAAATGCCCTAGAGCAGGCTTGTCCAGTACCAAAACCACGCGGCAAACATAGACCCCACTGGTGGTCTTACGACCTGGATTCGTTCCGTATATCATGCAGGAAGCAATTTAACAAGGCCAAGAGCATCGGTACGGAGCCTGAATGGCTCGAATATAAAGCTAAACTGAGGGCCTATAAAAAGGCTCTAAGGCAAGCGAAGAGAACTTCGTGGAGAAATTTCTGCACCGGGGTCGAAAAAGTCGATGATACAGCGAGACTTAGACGAGTGCTATCAAAAACTCAAACAGCCATTAGCTATTTACGGAAGCCTGACGGATCTTGGACCAGCACGGAAGGGGAAACCCTGGAGCTGCTCCTGAACACACACTTTCCGGGGAACTTGTATGATGCACCTGTAGCATCTGCAACAAACCTGGCGGTAAACATACCCATTACGGAGGAAAGGGTAAGGTGGGCAATCAAAAGCTTTGAGCCGTTCAAGGCAGCTGGGCCAGACGGGATTTTCCCCGCACAACTTATAAACACGCTGGAAATATCAGCTAAATGGCTGGTAGTTCTCTATTCAGCCTGCCTGGCTCTTAATTACATTCCGTGCTCCTGGAGAAGCGCCACGGTAGTCTTTATTCCAAAGGCTGGGAAGGCCTCACACTATGAGCCTAAAGACTACAGACCGATCAGTCTCTCGTCTTTTGCACTTAAAACCTTCGAGAGGATAATTAGCGATTATCTCTCCTCTACTATTGATAGCAACCTTATTTCTAGCTATCAACATGCCTACACCAAAGGTAAATCAACGGAAACTGCGCTCCACAGCCTAGTCTCTATTGTTGAAAAATCATTGCACGAAAAGGAGTACTGTCTCGTGGCCTTTCTGGACATCGAAGGGGCTTTCAACAATATAAGGCCGGAGGCTATTAACACTGCTTTAACAAACCTGGGCATAAATAGGTCTCTTATTGGACTAATTGATCAACTACTAAAGGGAAGGAAAATAGTTTCTTCACTGGGAACAGTTGATCTTTCACGCTATGTCACAAGAGGAACGCCTCAGGGTGGTGTTCTCTCCCCGCTCCTATGGAACCTCACCGTAAACTCGCTGCTACGAGACACAAGGTGGGGGGGCGGGAAGATAGTGGCATATGCAGACGATTTAGCTATTGCATATAGGGGCAAATTCCCACAAACCCTGTGTGACTTGATGCAAGTAGCACTGCGAGAAGTTTCTTCATGGTCCTCTCGCTGCGGACTTAGCATCAACCCGGGAAAGGTGGAGCTTGTCCTTTATACCAGGCGGTACAAGATACCACCGCTGAACCTACCAGAACTAGATGGCGTGCGCCTGAACTTAGCTGACAAAGCCAAATTCCTAGGCACAGTTCTAGATAGAAAGCTTAACTGGAAGGAGAATATCATCCAGCGCCAGAGGAAAGCGTGCATTGCACTTTACACGTGTAAAAGAGCCATTGGCAAAAAATGGGGGCTCAGCCCCAATATTTGCAGATGGATCTACACTGCGATAATCCAGCCAATTATGCTGTATGGAGTCGTGGTATGGTGGCCTGCGCTAGGAAAGGCAACAAACCTAAATCTGTTAGGAAAAGTCCACAGATCGAGCATGATCTGTATAAGCGGGGCGTTAAGAACAACGCCCAATGAAGCTCTCCAGGCCATTCTTGGCTTTTTGCCACTCGATCTGGAAGGGTACCGGGCAGCAGCAGCATCGGCTGTGCGTCTAAGGGAAACGTCCGTCTGGGGCGCAAGCACTATTGGACACTCCTGTATTCTAAGATCTTACAGCTTTCTCCCTCTGAGCACAGATCGGTGTGCGACCACAACAGTCGGAGATTGTTGTTTTAGAATAAACATTCCCAGCAGGGAAGACTGGGAGAACATAGATCGGTGTCCCGCTACTAATGGCGGCACTTGTATATACACCGACGGCTCGAAGTTAGACGGCAGAGTCGGAGGAGGGGTTTACTCAAGGGATTTGGACCTAGAACTCTCCTTTAGACTACCTGATCACTGCAGCGTCTTCCAGGCTGAAGTTTCTGCAATCATGGACGCAGTGACTTGGATAGGTGAACGTACCATCGGACAGGATATCTGTATTTTCAGCGACAGCCAAGCGGCCATCAAATCCCTTGGCTCTTACTCGTTCAACTCTGAACTGACGCTCAGCTGTCGTCGATCTCTTCAAGAGATGGCCCAACAGAACCGCGTGAACCTCACATGGGTCCCGGGACACAGGGACATTGAGGGAAACTGTAGGGCAGACGAACTTGCCAGGCAGGGCACGACCAAGCAGATTCTTCAAGATAAAGAGCGCATAGGTATGCCGTTTGCCACGTGCAAGCTAATGCTGAAGGAGCATACACTCCGCGAAGCCAACGAAAGATGGCTACAAGCCCCAGGGTGCCGGATATCCAAGCAAACCTGGCCAAAATGCGATCTTAAAAGATCTAGACACATATACGCCCTAAAAAGGAAGGAAATCTCCATATTAATAGGTGTTTTAACCGGGCACTGCCTTATTGGTAGGCACGCAGCAAGGCTAGGCGTTCCCTACCGACGATGCTGCAGGAGTTGCAAAGATGATGAGGAAGAGGAAACGGTGGAGCACCTCATCTGCAACTGCCCGGCCTTAAGCGGAGCGAGAAGGCGCTCTCTGGGAGTTCCCTTCCTGGTTAGCTTAAGCCAGGTCGCGGAGCTAGACATAAAGGACTTGATGGCCTTCATCAAGTTATCAAAATGGTTCGAGGAGGGGTAGCGGTGTCGGTTTGGAGTGTCAGTCCCGGGTTTCGGCTATATGGAGAGTCCCGACAGCACTGGGATTTTCCTTATGGCCTGGCCCCGGGTTTGACTTTCCTAGTGTTTGGTGGTATCACAACGGGCCTTTTATTACTGGCCTAGGTGTGCCTTTGCGGCAGCCACTTCTACCTACCTTTCTGTTGAGCAGCCGGTTATGAAACGCAACCCACGTAACACTAACTGGCAGCTACACAAGGGATACTATCTAGGGACTTGCCAGCACTGCCCCCACAAGTCCCCTCATCAGTAGGGGAGTTGGAGGATCTGGTAAAGACATTTACAACGGCGCTCTCGAATGCCCTAGAGCAGGCTTGCCCAGTGCCAAAACCACGCGGTAAACATAGGCCGCATTGGTGGTCCTACTACCTGGACTCGCTCCGTAAATCATGTAGGACACAATTTAATAAGGCCAAGAGCCTTAGCACGGAGACTCAATGGCTCGAATATAAAGTTAAACTCAGGGCCTACAAAAAAGCTCTGAGGCAGGCGAAGAGAGTATCGTGGAGAAATTTCTGTACTGGGGTCGAAAATGTCGACGATACAGCGAGACTTAGACGAGTGCTTTCAAAAACTCAAACAGCCACAAGCTATTTGCGCAATCCTTACGGATCCTGGACCAGCACGGAGAGGCAAATCCTAGAGCTGCTCTTGAATACGCACTTCCCAGGGAACTTGCATGAGGTACCCCTAGCACCTACAACAAACCTGGCTGTACACATACCCATCACGGAGGAAAAGGTTAGGTGGGCGGTTAAAAGCTTCGAACCGTTCAAGGCTGCCGGGCCAGACGGGATTATTCCCGCACAACTCATAAACACGCTGGAGACATCAGCCAAATGGCTGGTATTTCTCTATACAGCCTGCCTGGCTCTTAGCTACATTCCGTGCTCCTGGAGAAGTGCCACGGTAGTGTTTATTCCTAAGGCGGGAAGGCGTCTCATTACGAGCCCAAGGACTATAGGCCGATCAGTCTCTCATCCTTTGTGCTCAAGACTTTCGAGAGGATAATAAATGACTACCTCTCTTCCACTATTGATAGCAACCTGATATGTAGCTATCAGCATGCATACACCAAAGGGAAATCTACAGAAACTGCGCTTCACAGCCTAGTTTCTGTTATTGAAAAATCGCTGTATGAAAAGGAGTACTGTCTTGTGGCCTTTTTAGATATTGAAGGAGCCTTCAACAACAAAAGCCCTGATGCTATAAACACCGCTTTAACAGGTCTCATATTGGACTTATTGATCAACTGCTTAGGGGTAGACGAATAGTTTCATCACTGGCCTCGGTTGACTTATCACGATATGTCACAAGGGGAACGCCTCAGGGTGGTGTTCTCTCCCCGCTTCTATGGAACCTCACTGTCAACTCGATGCTGCGAGACACAAGCTGGAGGGGCGGGAAGGTAGTGGCATATGCAGATGACTTAGCTATAGTATATAGGGGCAAATACCCACAAACCCTGTGCGACTTAATGCAAATAGCACTGGGAGAGGTTTTCTCATGGTGCTCGCGCTGCGGACTGAGCATCAACCCGGGAAAAGTAGAACTGGTCCTTTTCACCAACCGCTATTAGATACCACCGCTAATACTACCAAAACTGAATAACGTGCACCTGAACTTGGCTGACAAAGCCAAGTTCTTGGGCACAGTTCTGGATAGGAAACTAACCTGGAAGGAGAATGTTCTTCAGCGCCAGAAGAAAGCGTGTATTGCACTCTACACGTGCAAAAGAGCCATTGGAAAGAAATGGGGGCTCAGCCCCAAAATATGCAAATGGATCTACACTGCAATCATTTGACCAATCATGCTCTATGGAGTTGTGGTATGGTGGCCTGCGCTGAGCAAGGCAACAAACCTTAATCTGCTAGGTAAAGTACACAGATCTTGCATGATCTGTATAAGCAGTGCGTTAAGAACAACGCCCAATGAAGCACTCCAGGCCATTCTTGGCATTTTGCCACTCGATCTGGAAGGGCACCGAGTAGCAGCAGCATCGTCCCTGCGTCTAAGGGAAACGTCCGGCTGGGGCGCAAGCACTACTGGACACGCCTGTATTTTGGGATCCTAAAGCTTTCTTCCGCTGAGCACAGATCGCTGTGCGACCACAACAGTCGGAGATAGCGGTTTTAAAATCAACATTCCCAGCAGGGAAGAATGGGAGAGCACGGATCGGAGTCCCGTCACTCATGGCGGCACTTCCATTTATACTGATGGCTCGAAGTTAGACGGCAGAGTTGGGGGAGGGGTTTATTCAAAGGATCTGAACCTTGAGCTCTCCTTCAGACTACCTGATCACTGCAGGGTCTTCCAGGCTGAAGTTTCAGCAATCATGGACGCCGCGGCTTGGATAGGCCAACACACTATCAGACAGGACATTTTTATATTGAGCGACAGCCAGGCGGCCATTAAATCCCTTGGCTCTTACTCGTTCAACTCTGAACTGACGCTCAGCTGTCGTCGATCTCTACAAGAGATGGCCCAACAGAATCGCGTTAAACTCACATGGGTCCCGGGCATAGGCACATTGAGGGAAATTGTAGGGCAGACGAACTTGCGAGGCAGGGCACGACCAAGCAGGTTCTTCGCGATAAAGAGTGCTTAGGTATGCCGTTTGCCACATGCAAGCTTATGCTGAAGGAGTACACACTCCGCCAAGCCAACGAAAGATGGCTGCAATCCCCAGGATTCCGGATATCCAAAGAAATCTGGCCGAAATGGGATCATAAAAGATCAAGACAAATTTATGCCCTAAGGAGAAGAGAAATCTCCAAATTAATAGGCGTATTAACTGGGCACTACCTCATTGGTAGGCACGCAGAAATACTTGGTGTGCCCTACCGACGATGCTGTAGGAGTTGTAAGGATGATGAGGAGGAGGAAACGGTGGAGCACCTCATCTGCAACTGCCCGGCTTTAAGTGGCGCGAGAATGCGCTTTTTGGGAGTTCCCTTCCTCGTTAGCCTACGCCAGGTCACGGAACTGGACATAAAGGACCTGATGGCGTTCAGGAGTAACGGTGTCGGTATAGGAAAGTCAGTCCCGGGATTCTGCTATGTGGAGAATTCCGTTAATACCGGGGTTTTCCATATGGCAGGGTCCCGGAACTGACTTTCCTAGTGTTGGTGGTATCACAACGGGCCTTTTAATACTGGCCTAGTTGTGCCTCTGCGGCAGCCCCTTGAACCTAACCTAACCTAATATTTTTTTCTGTTTGACTGACATATTTTATATTGCTTAAATATGTCAAAATAAAATCAGAAGAGAGAAAGATTTTACCTTACAGTATTTGTATCATGGCTTTACTCACATAAGAGCCAACTCAGTAACTCATATTATAATTACATAAAGGGGATTCGCTAAGTATAGCAAACGGTGCACGGATTGTACGGATTGCACGGATTGCATGGATTGTAAAGTCACAACAACAAAATACACGTAAAAAATTATATCCTATCCGTACAATTTATACAACTAGAGTTCGCCCAGTGGTTGAAATTCAACCACAAAACCTTATTTTATTTTCCTACCTTCTCGCTATTTCTTAAATTTTTCTTTCTTTTCCATATTTTGTATATTTTTGGTTTCTATACATTCCTATTCATTTTGCCTTTTCCTCCCTCTCTACACCATTCAGTAATGTAGTTTCAACGTTGATAATTATTTATTCTTCTTAGGTCGTCTGCATACGTATTTCTTTCCTTTCCTTTCCTTAGCATTCATTTGCTTTTATTTCCTTTCCTTTCCTCTCCTTTCATCTCAATTTATTTCTTTTGCTTTTCTTTCCTTCTCTTCCCTTTTATTTCCTTTCCTTATCTTCTCCGTTCTTTTCCTTTTCTTTCCTTTTCTCTTCTTCCCTTTTCTTTCCCTTTCTCTTCTTTCATTTCATTTTATTTCCCTTCTTTCTTTCTTTCTTTTTTGTTCTTCTCTGTTCTTTTCTTTTATTTTTCTTGCTTTTCGTTTCTTTTATATTCTTACCTGATCCTTCTTTCCATTTCCATTACATTCCTTTTTTCCTTTTATTTTCTTTTTTTTTCCTTTCCTTTCGTTTCCGTTGCTTTAGTTTCCTTTCATTTTATTCATTTTTTTTTTCATTTCATTTCTTTTCTTTTATTTTTTTCTTACCTTTACTTTCTTTCACTATTTTTCTTAAATTTCCCTTCCTGTCATTTCGTGTCCTTACCTTTCCTTTTCTTACCTTTCCTTTCCTACCGTTTCCTTATTTTCTTTTGTTCCTTTCCGCAACTCATTTGCTTTTCTTTTGCTTTTCTTTTTCTTTCATTCATTTTTTCCCTTCCCTTATCTTCCCTTTCTTTGTCTTTCTCCTTTTGCTTCTCTTTTCCACTGCTTTACCTACATTACATTTCCTTTCTTCCCTTCCATTTTTCTTTTCCATTCCTTTCCTTTCCCTTTGATTTTTCTGTCATATTTTCCGTTCCTTACCTTAACTTACCTTTATTTTCCTTTTATCCATCCATTTCCTTGCCTATTATTTTCTTAATTTAATATTTTATTTATTTCACTTTGTTTCATTTTTATTTATTTTATATTATTCCCTTTCCTTTCATTTCCAACAAATTTTATTTTTTTACTTTCAATCACTTTTCTATTTCTGATTTTACTTTTTTTTTAATTTTATAAATTTTCCATTTTATTTTATTTCACTAAGTCTAGCCACGAAGGGCCTTGTGCATGATCTAGCTTATTTGTGCTTTTTTTCAAAAGCATTTGCTTTTCTGAATCCCCACGCACAGATTTTGTTTTTGTAAATACTGTTTGTACCACCTAAGCTCAATAAAGTTGACGCGCTGGCTCATGTTATCTTATTGCTGCCAACAAAACAACTCACCCTACTGCAATGAATGCAAACACAACAATTCAAGTGGTCATACCTACATACATACACCCATAACAGCGGCTCTATAAAGCGAATGCGTGTATATCACATGTAATGGTGTGATTTTCAAATCATATTATAATTAATTTTTTTTAATTTTTGGTTTGTTTTCGGCCACCCTGCTCGGCGAGACATATCGATACATACCAAATTTTATATACCTTAGAATTGTGGTTATTGCAAAAAAGGGATGAACCAGTTATGTTTGCGCATTTATATATAATAGATGCTCAAACCTATGTATATTTTAATGCAAGAATTGTAGGAAATAAAAAGCAGCCCTGTATTTCTCTCAATCCTCTCAGTTCGCTCACCAAAAGTAAAAGTAATTGTCAGCGCCAACTTTTTTCAGAAAAAAAACTTTCAGCTTTAATGAAAATTATTTAACGTTTGTTAACGATTTGATTTAAATTCTTTAAAAAAGAAAAAAAAATGTTTGCTTTTCTGAGATTCGCGGAATTTTTTCGAATTTTATTTTATTTTTAATTTACAGTTTCACAGTTAAATCTTCTGTTACATTTAAGCTTGCTACGATTATACAATGGGGCGCTCGCGTAGTATTGTAAATTTCGACATAGAACTTTTACAATCCATGCAATCCGAGCACCTTGCAAGACTTAGCGAATCCCCTTATATTAAACAAATTTAAATTCCAACACATCCGAGGTTTTTTAATTCATAACCAAATCAGTAAAGTCCTCTGTTAGGGGGATAGCAAAACATGATTCTACATAAATAAAAATAGTAAAAGCATAACAATTAAAGTGCTTGAACCTAGGGGATGTCTTTACATGCATATACTTGTAATGTTTGTATATTAGACTGGACCAAAAAAAAAATTTGGTTTTTTTTTCAAAAATTATATTGATTTTCTTTTTAAGAAAGGCAAAAAAAGTAATGTAATTTTTTCCAGATTTGGTTAAAAAGTAGGATCAAAAACACCCAAAAAAGCCGGAAATATGATTTTTTTAGTTTAATACCAAATATGTTTTGAAAGAGTAACTTTAAACAAAAAAAGTTGTTTAACCTTTTTTGTAGCCGACTCAATTTCCTTCAAGAATCTGTATCTATCTTTTTTGTACATGGATATTTGCATTTTTGACAATTTTTGAAAGAAAAATGGGAAATCGAAAAAACATGAAAATTTTGAGGCTAGAATACTAGCCCCTGAGAAAATTTTGGTCGACAATGGTTTGTCGTTTTTTTACCAAATATGAGGTAAAATCCAAACTAGTGATGATAGACCTCTAGACATTAATTTAAAAATCTAAAAAAATTACAGTAATTTGTTTCACTTTTCTTTAAAAAAAATCAATATAATTTTCGAAAAAAAAAAAACGAAATATTTTTTTTGGCCCAGTCTAATGTATATAGCACATGCATATATATTTTTGTTTGTATGCAAGTATTTTTGATTAACATACACTTTGTCACCAACAAAAGCACCAACACTACTAAATATAAAAGCTACTTCAACGAACAACGATCCACATATGTATATGTTAAATAGATAGGAATACAAATGTACATACGTACATTAACAAACCATATCTATACAGAAAACAACAACAACAATTACATTTATACATAGGGAATGATGGCAGTAGTCATACTCAAGTGGCATAGACCAATTGGTTCATGTCGCATCACCATTTAGACACCGCCACTGTCATTGTCTCTATGGGTGAGTGAATAAGTGCACGTAGGACGTCATAATCGTCATCGTCATAGCTATCATCGTTATAATCGTTATCATCGTTAGCGACATACGTTGACGCACTTCAAAACTCCATAGAATTGCGAAGCGAATGACAAGATAAAAACAAAGCAAAAACCAAAAAAAAAATGAAACAAATGCAAATGCTTGCTGGTACATTTGATCTTGTTTAGGTTTCTTATTACATGCTTTTGTTTTTTTTTGTGTTTGCTCTTGCAGTTCGCATTCACATTCATTTACACGTTTATTTCTGTTTTTGTTTTGTGTTTTGTTTTCTCACTTTACTGACATTCCTATACATTGCTTTGTGCCTGTTTGTTAGTGTGTCTGTATAAGTGTGTTTTGTATTCATTACGAATGCACGTAAACAAAAATGTCACCAAGTAACAGCAACAAAAGATAACAACAGCAGCAAAATATAAGCAACAAGAGTATCCGCGTTTCGTGACGTGATGTTCAAGTAAATATGTAGAGCGAAATGAAATGAAGTGAAGTTGCACGACGTGGCGTATGAGTGACATTAACATTTTGTATATTTTTTTGTACAAGAAATAAGTTTAACATGCGCAAAGATGTATGTATAATCCCAACAAACATTTTTAGCTAATCTCAATTTGAGATGCATTTGAGAACCAATCATCTTCTCAAATACCAAACGTTCGTTTTCAATTTGAGGCGAAATAACCGTTGATAGCGTTCTCAACCTAAAGGGCTCATTTTCAATATGGGATTTTCCCTTATTTTCAAATTGAGAACGGCAGAATTTTCAATCGTTTCTCGGAGTGGATCGAAATGGAATCCACATGCTCTCATTTAAATATTTATTCAGAGATGCCAATCATGCAAAACAAATACCCATTTTAGTAAAAAGCGAGTTTCCATTTATGCAGTTAAGTTTTACTTAATACTTTTTTAATTAATATAGTTCAAAAAATAATCCTGTTATATAAACAACATTTGAGAAAAAGTTGAGAATAGATGCTTTCTCAAACGTTTGAGATTTTGATACTCGATGTTTGTTGGGATGTATTACATAAGACCTTCACAGCATAAACAGTATTTTTCTATTAATTTATTCATGGACCTTTTTCCCCAAGCAATCACTAGGCTGTCTGTATCTTGAGTTCTCTTACACGAACCTCGCCGGGAGGAAATTTTTGATCAAATTAAATCTCAGCTAATCAATGGGATATGGATCTGATCTAAATTTCGCCTTAAAATTTTCAAACCGTTGAAGTTAAAAAAATGTAACTGCGTACAGTAGGGTGGGCCGAAAAAATCGATTTTCGGGTTTTTTCGAACGGCATACACAAAATCGAATTCGTAGCCAAGAATGGAATATAATAATCAAATTCTGAACCGTGTTAGTCTTCGACGCAGAGAACGAAGTGTGTTAGTCTTCGGCGCAGAAAACTGAACCGGGTTAGTATTTGACGCAGAGAACCAAGTGTGTTGGTCTTCGACGCAGAAAGCTGAAGTGTGTTAGTTTACCACGCAGAAAACTGAACAGTGTTAGTCTTCGATGCATAGATCGAAGTGTGTTAGTCTTCGATGCGGAAAACTGAACCGTACTAGTCTTCGTTGGGATCGCCGATTTAATAATATTTTACCGTTTAGTTTTAGAGGAAAATTGTGGCCACATTTGGTAGTTTCGAGTTCCTTTTTGTCAGGAGATGATTCGCTCATGATGGTTTTCGTTCGCAATACATAATGAATCCTTAAGTAAATTCTAAACAAAAATATTCAGAATGTGAACAATTTCCAAGCCCCCCTAAATTTCACTTAATATCTCGGAAACTGAAAGAGATAAAACCCCTGATAGCATAATTCGAAAGAGCTTTATCAGTATAGTATAACTGCATTAATAACTCATTTCGACAAAGTTTTCACATATGACAGCGTTTCATCCGGGCGACGATATATTCAAAAACCGTCTTCTGTCACCTAAAATTTGTAAACATCAAAGATACTATGTATGTGTACTAGAGTAGTTCAAAATTTTTTTTTTTTGGAAATCTAAAACGCTACCCCGAAATATGGTTCCTTGTGACAAAAAAAGAAGGCTGCTAAAGGTGCATTAGAGGTCGCGCTACTCGTTTTTATAAAAAAAATTAGATGCTTGCAAATTTAATTTTATTTTGACATGTTTAAGTGCAGTAAAAATTTGGGTTTTTGTGTGTTGTTATTCTGTTTTCATTGACGAATACTCGTGCAATTCAATAGCCTTCTTGTATGAGTAGAAAAGGTTTAACTCCTGAAAGTATGTTCCGAAATTGAAAACGGTGCAACTAAAACGCCTACACTGACCCCATTGCCCATTGAATTTTTGGATATATTTCGCACCTAGAAGGTTTACGACATCGCTGATTATGAATCCGATGTCAGTTTTTTTTAATTCAAAATGGCGGGTCCAATATGGCGGTGATTTTTTTTAATTGGATTTTATTGAAACTTGGTACTCGGGGGTTTATGCGTTGTCTGATTACGAGTCCGATAGCGGTTTTTTTTTAATTCAAAATGGTGGATCCAATATGGCGGTGCATTTTTGAAAACTAATTCGACTCTGTGAAACACGTCACTGATGGATTTATGACATCGATTTATATGAACTAATATCGCTTGTGATCGAAAATTCGAACAATAAAAACTTTAGAGAGTCGTGGGGTCGCGAGCCCCGTACCCCCATCCTTAAATTTCAGGGACGCCCCTGAAAATATACTGTCAGTTTTTTCAATTTATTTTCCTTCGGTGCATATTTCATTTATATATTTAGTTTTTGATATATAAGATGCCAGTTTTGCAAAACTTGAAACACATGAAAACCTTTAGGAACCTCCTGTGAGCGAACCGTTTGACCGATTGGAATGAATTATGCAACGATGGAAAGAAAATTGAAAAAACTGAGGTATAGGCGGTATATTTTCAGAGGCGTCTCCGAAATTTAAGGATGGGGGTACGGGGCTAGCGACCCCTCGACCCTCTAAAGTTTTTATTGGTCGAATTTTCGATCACAAGCGATACTAGTTCATATAAATCGATGTCATAAATCCATCAGTGACGAGTTTCACACATTCGAATTAGTTTTCAAAAATGCACCGCCATATTGGATCCACAATTTTGAATTTAAAAAAACCGATATCGGGTTCGTAATCAGACAACGCATAAACCCCCGAGTACCAAGTGTGAATAAAATCTAATTAGTTTTCAAAAAAATCACCGCCACATTGGACCCGCCATTTTGAATTTAAAACAAGTGACATCGGATTCATAATCAGCGATGTCATAAACCTTCTAGATGCGAAATATATCCAAAAAACCAATGCGCAATGGGATCAGTGTAGGCGTTTTACTTGCACCGTTTTCTATTTCGAAACATATTTTCAGGAGTTAATCCCTTTCTACTCATCCAAGAAGGCTATTGAATTGCAGGAATATTCGCCAATGAAAACAGAATAACAACACACAATAACCCAAATTTTTACTGCACTTAAACATGTTAAAATGAAATTAAAATTGCAAGTATCTCATTTTTTTTATAAAAACGAGTAGCGCGACCTCTAAACCACCTTAAAAAAAAATAAATAGCAGCCTCTTTTTTTGTCATAAGGAACAATAATTGGGGGTAGCGTTTTAGAATGTCCAAAAAGTCCATATTTGTGAACCACTCTAATGTTTATACAATAGGCCGGGTCGATTTGTGGGGAGGCAAAAAAACTGCCCATTGCTCTGTGAAAATCATATTCTAGGAATCAAAATAAGAAACTTTGCCGAAGGAACCATACCTCTAAAACGAATTCTGATGTCCCCCAGTTTGGGTCGAACTTTTGGGTAGGGGCAAATTTTTAAAGATCCCCCTTTGACCCATTTAGAGTGCTCCAATCGAGTCCAAATGTATGACCGACCCTCCATAACTTTGGAGGCCCGACCCACCGATGCCAGTGGCACAACCCCTGGAACCCCTTGGGGGTTCACCATACAAACATTTCAAAAAATCGCCGGTTTGTTCTTTACGTGAAAAAATCAGCGAAATGCCTATGTTTTTTTCTTTATTTTTATTTATTTATTTATAATAATACACAGAGCCAAAAATGCCTAATAAAATTAATAAGATTGTCTTCATGATCAGTTTTTGGGCAAAGGGGTAGTCGCAACGGTGGAAACGAAGAAAAAACTATAGGGAAATCTCTTTGGTTTTAAGAAGAAATTCTTATTAAAAAAACTATACATTTAGTACAAAGGTGTAGTTAGACGCTGACAATTATTAGTATACGATGGCCGGATGGTTAGCAGCTGGGCTTAGCATTCGAAAAATTGTAAGTTCGATTCTCTCTATTTTTTTTCCCAATTAGAAATGTTAAAAAGAAATCTTCTCAATTATATTTATGTGATTTTCCTTTGAAACATTAACAACTATACACATATCAGTAATTAGATGCTAGCAATCAAAAGTGAGCGATGGCCTGATGGTTAACAGCTGGGTTTATCATTCCGAAAATTGTAAGTTCAATTCTCGGTGAGGGCAATATCATTTTATTTTTCATTTAAAATATTAAAAAGAAAATCTTCTTAATAACATTAAAAAGACTGTCTCTACAATAATAAGAAGCACATCTTCTTGAAGAGAAACTATACAGATATCTTATCATTTTTGTTCTATTTTATTAGGTACCTTTGGCTCTGTGTATTTATTATTTATTTATAATAACATCTATTATTTAATTATAAAAATATCTATTAAGAAATTCATTTATGGTGGAATTCTGTAAGGTGTATCTAGTCACTAATAGAGACATTTCGTGGTCTATTTCATATATGATACAATTTGGTATTCAGTAAGCTGCCTCACATCTGTAGTCTCAATTAAGAGAGATATTTCATTAGATACAATTTTTGTGACTATAGATGATACCGGTATTCTATAAGAGAAAGTCACAAGAAATCTACCATAGTCTCTCTCGCTCATTTTAAGGTGTGGTGAATACAAAAATTGCATAAATTTTAAGTAACGCATTTGACACTCGCCCTATAGATGTCGATGTAGCCCAGGCGTTAAGCGTCCGGATTATGACGCGGGAGGTCGCAGGTTCAAGTGCCGGTCCGCGAACAGTAAATTTTTATTTAATTTTTTTAAATTTAATTAACTTTTTTTAAACATATAAATACTTCTTATTCGTAAATTCACTTTTTTTTAATTTTTTCAATTTTTTAACAAATTTTCTTTAATTAATTTCGTTTGTTACCTGCCTACAAGCAGATGACAAATTAGTGACTCTTTATTGAGACTAATACCTCAATTCTGTAAGCTGTATCTAGTCACTAATAGAGATATTTCGTGGTCTATTTCTTCTTTGATACAATTTGGTATTCAGTAAGCTGCCTCACATCTCTAGTCTCAATAAAGAGTGACTAATTTGTCATCTGCTTGTAGGCAGGTAACAAACCAAATTAATTAAAGAAAATTTGTTAAAAAATTAAAAAAAAGTGAATTTGCGAATTAGAGATATTTAAATGTTTAAAAAAAGTTAATTAAATTTGAAAAAATTAAATAAAAAAATAAAAATTTACTGTTCGCGGACCGGCACCTGAACCTGCGACCTCCCGCGTCATAATCCGGACGCTTAACTGCTAGGCTACATCGACATCTATAGGGCGGGTGTCAAATGCGTTACTTAAAATTTATAAAATTTTTGTATTCACCACACCTTAAAATGAGCGGGAGAGAGACTGTGGTAGATTTCTTGTGACTATTTCTTAAAGAATACCGGAATCATCTCAAGTCACAAAAATTGCGTCTAATGAAATATCTCAAATTTTGTGACTTGATATGAGACAGAATTATAGAATCTATATATATAAAAATGAAATGGTGTATAATTGTAACGCTAAAACTCGAAAACGGCTGAACCAAATGAAATACTTCCTTTGGGGGCTTTGTTTGTTATTACCACGCGCAGGTCATGTCTTAAAATCAGAACAAAATATTAAGGGGGCGTGGCACCTCCCATACAAACTGAATTTTTCAAGTTGAATATCTTCAAAAGTGTTTAAGGTAGGAACATGAAAATTGGTACAGAGCTACAGGATAACAGCACCACTCTCACCTATAAAATCGGGGGTTATCCAATGAGGGGGCGTGGTACCTCCCATACAAACTAAATTTTTTAAGCAGAATATCTGTGAAAGGGTTCAAGGTAGGGACCTGAAAATTGGTATAGACTTATATGGTATCAAAAGCCTTCTTACACATAAAAGAAGGGGTAATCGGAAAAGGGGGCGTGGCACCTCCCATACAAACTGAATTTTTCAAGGTGAATATCTTCAAAAGTGTTTAAGGTAGGAACATGAAAATTGGTATAGAGCTATAGGATAACAACACCATTCTCACCCATAAAACTTGGGGTTATCGAAAAAGGGGGCGTGGTACCTCCCATACAATCTATATATATAAAAATGAAATGGTGTTCAGTCGTTACGCTAAAACTCGAAAACGGCTGAACCAAATCATATACTTCCTTTAGGGGGTTTGTTTGTTATTACCACGCGCATAAAATCAGAACAAAATATTAGGGGGGCGTGGCACCTCCCATACAAACATTTTTCTTCAAGGTGAATATCCCTAAATGGGTTTAAGGTAGGGACCTGGAAATCGGTACAGACCTATAGGATAACAACACCATTCTCACCCATAAAACTGGGGGTTAACCAAAAAGGGGGCGTGGCACCTCCCATACGAATGAAATACTTCATAGTCGATATCTCTGGAAGTATTCATGTTAGACCACTGAAATTTGGTAAGGGATTATATGAGATCGACCCCTACCACCTCCAAAAAAGCTGGGGATAACGAAAACGGGGGCGTGGCACCTCCCATACAAATGAAATATTTCATAGTCGATATCTCTGGAAGTATTCATGTTAGACCACTGAAATTTGGTAAGGGGTTATACGAGATCGATCCCTACCACCTCCAAAAAAACTGGGGATAACGAAAAAGGGGGCGTGGCACATCTCATACGAATGAAATACTTCATAGTCCATATCTCTGAAAGTACTTATGTTAGACCACTGAAACGTGGTTAGAGGTTAGATGAGGTCGATCCCTACCACCTCCAAAAAAACTAGGGTAACGAAAAAGGAGGCGTGGCACCTCCCATACGAATGAAATACTTCATAGTCCATATCTCAGGAAGTGTTTAGGTTAGACCACTGAAATTTCTTGAGGAGTTAAATAAGATTAATCCCATCATCTCCAAAAAAACTGGAGATAAAAAAAAGGGGGCGTGGCACTTCCCATACGAAGGAAACATTTCATAGCCCGTATCTCTGCAAGTATTTATGTTAGACCACTGAAATTTGGTGAGGGTTTATATGTGATCGATCCCTAATACCTCCCAAAAAACTTGAGTTAACGATAAAGGGGGCGTGGCACCTCCCATACGAATAAAATACTTCATAGTCCATATCTCTAGAAGTATTTAGGCTAGACCACTGAAATTTTGTGAGGAGTTATATAAGATCAATCCCGGACACCTCCAAAAAAAACTGGGATAAGGAAAAAGGGGGCGTGGTTTCTCCTATATGAAGGAAATATTTCATAGCCCATATCTCTGCAAGTATTTATGTTAGACCACTGAAATTTGGTGAGGGTTTATATGTGATCGATCCCTAATACCTCCCAAAAAACTCGAGTTAACGATAAAGGGGGCTTGGCACCTCCCATACGAATAAAATACTCCTTAGTCCATATCTCTAGAAGTATTTAGGTTAGACCACTGAAATTTTGTGAGGAGTTATATAAGATCAATCCCGGACACCCCCAAAAAAAAACTGGGAATAAGGAAAAAGGGGGCGTGGTTTCTCCTATATGAAGGAGATAGGGATATGGTTTAAAATAGATATAGGGATCGGGTTAGAGAAACAGACAGGGAAATAAATTTGTGGCAGGACAACGTCTGCCGGGTCAGCTAGTACTGGTATAGAAATGTGAGGCAGCTTACTGAATACCAAATTGTATCAAATATGAAATAGACCACGAAATGTCTCTATTAGTGACTAGATACAGCTTACAGAATTGAAGTAACACTTGTTGGCAAGAGTGATTCTCAGTTGGATCTTTAGAGATTAGTACACGATTTTTCGTAGGGTTTTTGCCTACAAACATTTCTTTGACAATATTATTTTGGTTTTGTATATGGATATTGCTGGTCTAACTAAACAAATCATTAAGTCTGACTGAATAAAGACGTAAAAATACTGATTGTAGCGGTGAAAAAAGGCGTAAGTAGGAAGTACTCGTGAAATATTATGTGAAATAAAAGCTTACTGCTATAAGTCGCAGATGACTCCTTTTCTTTTCTTTCATTTGTTGGCTTTCTTTTTCTTTCCTTTCCTCTCCTTTTCTTTCACATTCCCTGAAAAGTATGCAATAATTTCTTTTCATTTGACACTAACCACGCCCACAAAGTATATGGACCAATGTGACTTGCCTTGGTCATAATTCAGAGGAACCAAATTCGATCGAACCAAAAACGTGCGCAGAAAAGTCTGAAATTTTGTTCGGATAGATTAATTTTTTCACTATGTTGAATTTGGGTTCGTTCAGCTGTGAGGTCGAAACCACTGCATACTTTTAGGTTCCATACAACTTTAATGAAGTGTTATACCTACCCTAATACTGGTATTTAAATCAAACTTGTATGATGCTGTTGGAGTCTAAAGGTGATGACCCAATGTACGCTTGCTTTGCTT
Source organism: Campiglossa producta (assembly GCA_964058755.1). Classification (NCBI taxonomy): domain Eukaryota; kingdom Metazoa; phylum Arthropoda; class Insecta; order Diptera; family Tephritidae; genus Campiglossa; species Campiglossa producta. Next base: position 48,234,141 of record CAXKVI010000001.1, on the reverse strand, counting down.
ACCTCGCTTTCCTTTGAAAGCTTCTTGGGCTATTCGACGCTTTGAAGCGCTGCAAGCAAGGAAAGTAAGGGTTCCACTGGGCCAGCTTGATATATTGCAGTAGAGTTTAAACGAATTTTGACATTTCTCGAGGCAAAGCCAGCAAAACAAGCGGGCATTGGGCTTAAGGCCCTTATTATGAGCAATTTTCGATGGTCGACCTTGGTTGGCTATCGATCATTGATTACATTTGAACAATTTTAGATAGCCATCGAAGATTTAAAATTGCTTATAATAAGGGCCTAAGTTTTCACCTCAGCAGAGGTGATTGACAATTAAAAGGTAGGTCGCTAAACATGCCCCAGGCTCATGCCATGTCGATGTAAGGTATATGCTGCTCAATTTCAAAAGAAAAATTCTATTTATGCCCTGTCTTCGGCATACAAATACATATTTTCTGTTTAAGATTTCTCTTTTAAAAATTTAACTTTATTTTTCTTAAGATGGCATTTTTTTAATTGTCTTACAGAATTCCCAGAAAAGCGCCCACAATTATTTACCGAGCATGCACGTTACGAGGCCGGCGATATTCTGCGCGCCAATTGTAGTACACCACCATCACGGCCGAGAGCTGACCTTCAATTTACTATCAATAATATACCGGTAAGTGAAATGTATGTTAATGATTGAACTTGAAGCACACAAAAAGATTTTAGACTGTCGCCTACTCATGCAACAGTAGCTCCTGGGTACCACAAACTTTAGCTACAATTTAACCAGAGCATGCCAATAGCTATCAACCTTAATATTATTTACCCAAGCCACAAGATACCTTATCGCAAGTGATTAACGATTTCAAGATTTATAAATAATTTACTTGACCTTAACCAGCTAATAAATTCCAGCGTTTAGCCGGATTACCTTATCGTTCTAAGTGAACAAATAGGCATGCGATAGAATATTTAAATAGTCATTAATTGTTAATTAATGTGTGGAATGATTTATTACAAAATACATAATGAAATGTCAGGTTATGACCTTCCTAAGGGGGGATATGTAGTTACGCACGTATAAAGTCATTAATTTAGATATACAAACAAAACGCGTGCGAGGGAGATTGAGCAGGCCTGACTAATGATTGTGCACTTTTGCATTAGCATACAAAATATGCTTTGTGATTGAGCAGTTAACACTTATATTCGATTTAATACCCTGCCAACCACTAGTGGGTGAAAGTCTGTATAAACCATAAGTCGCGTAAATAAAAAAAATAAAAAATAGATGAAAAGTTGGCGGAGATGTTTTATTTTTATCTGCGGGAAAGATGCTTCAGGTTTTGGTACTGCACATTTTGCATACTTTTAGGCAGTTTTTTCATACGAGGTCGATAGTAATGCGTTGGTGTTTGTATTCATTGCATACAACTTGTGATGGCGTTGGAACTGAACAAAATTTCAAATTTTGTATCCTCTTTTTCATTCGCGCAACCCAGGGTTTTCTCAGGTTTTTAACCTTTGCTGGTTGGCAGGGTAAATCTATATGTTTGTATGTATGTGTACCTATGCAACTGTTAATCACAGACACGTACCGTTTATTTCAACGTAGATATAAAAAAATTTCCGCGCAAACGGAAGTTCCTGTTTCTGTTAGCTATTTAGTTACTCTCAAACCATTTGCTGCCTCCTAGGAAGTTGTCAATGTTCCTTGTTGAGCACTTCGTTATGCCTTTAATTTTTTATAACTGCACAAAGTTACGAACCGTATGCCTGTCAGAGCTAATCAATGATGAATCAAAACTGCACAAGCTTAAATTAAGATCACTGGAACTTTGAAATAAAAATGCATTTTTAAATCAACATTTCGAATTTTATTTCAAGGTATTTCAGAGTTAAAACAACATGGTTTAAGTTAAAGTTGGATATTTTAAGACTAAGTGCGATCGTATTTCGTCGCAGTTTATGCAAAACAACGTAACGAACAATGCAAAACCACAAAAGCAGTTACCAAAATTTTGTAGGAGAGACAAAAATTGTTTAAGTTTTGTACGAGCCACTATGTGGTGGGTCAAATTCAAATGTCGTTTTTTGACATTCTATTACACATATCCCGGTACCCAATTCATTAGTAACAAAAAAGTCGAGATATGTGCACTTGCAAATCTCATTTTTGACCAAACTGTCCTTTACGTGGTTTTGCATTTGTCCGTTACGTTGTTTTGCACAAACACCGGCGATTTAATTTTACTATGCGTTTTTCCCTGAGTCTAGATGCGTTGTCGTCTGAAAAAGAAAAATACACTCAAACAAACATTTACGTACGACGGCCGTTTCAAAATGCATGGCTTTTTTCTGGGAAAACATGCAATTTGTATACCCAGCGAACTAGGTCTAGTATAAGGGTATTATAATTTTGTCCACATAACGGTACAACGTAACGGCTCAAAATAATCGAGATAGATATAGAGTTCTATATATGAAAGTTCTTAGGTTGAAAAGAGGAGTTCATTAAAGCATGTCCGTCTGTTTGTCCGTCTCTCCGTCGGTCCGTCTGTCCGTGTCCACGATAAGTAAAGATTAAGATATTTGCATGAAATTTTGTATACAGGTTACGTTCTGACCAAGGTAGGTTGCTATTGAAAATGGGCGAAATCGGATAATAACCACGCCCCCTTTTTCGATATCGAAAATTTCGAAAATCACATAAATTGACATATCTCGGTAGCTGAAATGGCTAACATGATATAATTTGATTGGTGAATCCCCCTGGCCATTCTCTTATGATTTTTCCATAAAGGCAGGAGGCATTTTTGAAAATTTGACTCGGCGTAACTTTTAAATTCATTAAGATAGAACGACGGAATTTGGCACAAAGCATCCTAATATCGTTGGGAGTATACTTGATGAAATGGGATAAAATCGCCCTCCAACCATTTCCACTTTCGATATCGAAAATTTCTAAAATCACCTGAATTGGCATAATTCGGTAACGGAAATGGCTTAAATTATATAATTTTATAGGTGAATCCGCCTGGTCATTATATAATGATTTTTTGATAGCTTTTTTAAAGTGGGCGTTACCACGTCTATTATACATTTTATTATTTTTTACCATTGGCATTTATTTCATTTTCATTCATAAAATTGCAATTTAACAAGCTTTCACGTTTTTGTAACTGGTTCTATAACTGTTGTTACATCGAAAGATTTTGCGGCATCTCCGAAAACTGCAACTTTTCCAAAAAGAACATATTTTCAATAGCTTTGGGCAACAACAATAAAAAGATTTTGATCGATGACACATTTTCAATTGTACCGCTGGGGTGTTTTAAACAGTTTATTTTGATCGCCAAAAGTCAGAAAAGGACTGGTCCAAATATTGGCCGATAACTTAGATATCGACCGATAACTTTGAAATCGGTTGAGTTATCGGAATAATCGATATCTTAAATTTAAGTATAAGGTTGCATTGAATTCCAATCAGCGGGTTTCTAGTGATACGTCCACAAATATACAAACAGACAGACAGGCAGACAGATATTTACAATTTTATTATATGTAGGAGTCAATCCATATGAAAACGACTAATATTAGCAAAAATCGTCGCAGACTAGTCTCGGATTTTGCTCAAACTATGAGGGACACTTCTTTAGGGTCCTAAAGGAACAAATTTAATTTTTATAACCACTCGTTTCGGACTGGTCGAATTTCAAAGTTTGAAAAACGTCATTTTTAGGTGTATATTGGAACGATTTTCCGTCATCCCTTGTCAAATTTGGTTTTGTAACAAACCGGTTTCGGCGATCTGCCATCTTCAGTGTTTGATTTCGTTCTGACTTTGTGTCTATCCGTTGTCATGTATTTATAGTCTGGACGCTGTATGCGGTAATGTTAGTACTCGTGTATATGATTCGTGTGTTACGAATGTTTCCGAACAGTTACGTGTAATAAGGGTTGTTTTCACACTAGTTAATTTGCTTGTCGCTGCTAGGTCAGGTACGTGTGTGTTTAAAGGTTGCTTACTGACGCTCGTTAGTCAGGTAGAAGTCGGTGATTTTCGTCTTTTGATTGGGTTTGTGTGTTCGCTCGTTTATTGTTACTCGTTTGGTTATTGTACCTGCGGTATTGTTCGGTTTTTTGTAAATTAATTTTAGCGGTTCAAATATTGCGTCGGAGATGGTTTTTGTTTGTCCGTTTATTATTCTCCCGTCAAATGTCTTTAGTTTGTATATTTCCATGTTTTCAAAAAAGCCCTAGTGGACAAACTCCGAAGGAAACATGGATCGCAAAAAAGAGACAACCCAGAAGAGAAATCCAAGATGTGGACGGCGATGACATACACTGGAAACACGACATACAAATTGGCAAATTTTTTCAAGAAACACAACATCAACACAGCGTTCAGAACATCGAACAACTTAGGACAAAACCTAAGAACCAACACTAACTCGGAAGAGCCGTTTAGCGAAAGTGGAATTTACAAGCTTACCTGCGAGTGCCAGCACAGCTACATAGGGCAAACAGGACGAAAAATAAGTACACGATTTCGAGAGCACGTCAGGGACTACAACAAGAAAGCACAGAAACCCACCATTACACCAGAATCAAACTATGCAAATCACATGTTCGAAAACAAATGCTCCCCGGCCAACATCAAAAACACAGCCAAAACACTTCACATACAAAGAAAAGGCCGACGTTTAAATGTGCTGGAAAACATGAAAATATACAAACTAAAGACATTTGACGGGAGAATAATAAACGAACAAACAAAAACCATCTCTGACGCAATATTTGAACCGCTAAAATTAATTTACAAAAAACCGAACAATACCGCAGGTACAATAACCAAACGAGTAACAATAAACGAGCGAACACACAAACCCAATCAAAAGACGAAAATCACCGACTTCTACCTGACTAACGAGCGTCAGTAAGCAACCTTTAAACACACACGTACCTGACCTAGCAGCGACAAGCAAATTAACTAGTGTGAAAACAACCCTTATTACAGGTACCTGTTCGGAAACATTCGTAACACACGAATCATATACACGAGTACTAACATTACCGCATACAGCGTCCAGACTATAAATACATGACAACGGATAGACACAAAGTCAGAACGAAATCAAACACTGAAGATGGCAGATCGCCGAAACCGGTTTGTTACAAAACCAAATTTGACAAGGGATGACGGAAAATCGTTCCAATATACATCTAGTATCCACCCTGTCGGAAAAACACAAAATCAAATCAACTCATTTTTAGGCTTATCCTATTATAGCTGTAAAAATGTTTCTATTAGAGATATCCTTAGATGTGATATGGCGTTTGAAAGGTAAAAGAGAGTAGTTTGTTTTAAAGTAAAAGTTAATAGTAGTAATGTTAGCTTTTCAGAAATTAAGGGTACATATCCTAGAAGAAACTAACCCATCCAACACCCAAAAGCACTCACTCCATATAGATCTAGAAATTTGTAAGTTTCCAAAAATCGTGGTTTTACGCTCCAAAACAGACATGTTTCTCAAGAGATAAAAATGCGAGTTACTCATGGACTCTAGTCTTGACTTTTAGCTTGTAATACCTGAACATTTCGTTTTGTTATTTTCATACTAAGGGTCCTTTCTGATGGATCTCCTAAAGCAATATAATTTTTTTTTCCACAGTAAATTTTCATATAACTTTTGGGACCTTTTTCAAGCTACCTTTACTTACTTTGAAAGCTGAAGCTTCTAACTTTCCAACAAAAAAAAAAACCACGTGCAATTTTCATAACTCCTGAACTAGTTACAGAAATTTGAAAATAACTTATATAAATTTTGTACTATTTCAAGGAAGACATACATATAATGCCGCAATTAATTTTTAAATATATGTATGTACAAAAAATCAAAAAAATTGTTGTATGTAAATAGTTTAGTAGTTATGATAATTGCAAGCATTTTTTTTTTTGTTGGAAAGTTAGAAGCTTCAGCTTTCAAATTATGTAAAGGTTGCTTGAAAAAGTCTCAAAAATTATACGAAAATTTACTTTGAAAAAAAAAAAAATTTATAATGGTTTAGGAGATCCATCAGCAGAGCCCCTTAGTATGAAATTAACAAAACGAAATGTTGAAATATTGGAAGCTAAAGGTTAGGACTGGAGTCCATGAGAAACTCGTATTTTTATCTCTTGAGAAACATGTCAGTTTTAGAGCCTGAAAAATACGATTTTCGGAAACTTACAAATTTCGAGATAATAATTTTTCCGCGTTCCGGCGTTCATTCCCTGCATAGCAATAGTATTTTTTCAAGCTATCAACATTTGTTTCAGTAATGACATCTTTACTTCACTCAAATCTCTTATAGACAGGTTTCTTTAGGTTCGAAAACAGGAGATAATGCGATGGTATTGAATGATCAGATGGCTTTAGCTATTTCGAAGACTTTCATTATTTGATCACCCAAATTCATTCCATCGATTTTTTGTATACTGGCTGTAGGGCTATATAGAAGAGCCCACTCGCAGTTTTCTTGATGGCCTAGGTAACTTAGCTGTTTGAATAACGTAATATTTACTATGCCATCCAAGTTGCTATAAAGGCTCCGAGGTCAAACGCAGCTCTAAAGTAACAGATGCATGTATGAACGCCTCTTGGTACCTAATAATATAATTTGCGGTTAACCATCCTCTGCATTATTCAAGAGCTGAAAGTAATTTGATGATTTCCTAATTTACTTAACACACATCAAAGTGTTTTCACAGCTTCAAATATACATAGCTTTTAAATATTTCACATTCCTGAACATACATACCTACACATATAGAAATGTTTGTATAAATGTAGATTTTTTAATTGTATTTGTTGTTACATTTACTTTTTGATAGACTACAAAAACGTGTTATTAACTCTATTTGTGGCATATTTTACAAGAGCTTTGAAGAACCGCAAGCGATAATAAATTTTTGTTTTTAATAATTTTTGTGGTTTTTTGGAAAATTTATTTTCAACAGTTTTTAGAGCTTGTGGTTTTATATGATTACGTACATACATATGTATATATGAATGTATGCAAATATGCATATATGTAAAAATATTTTTATATTGATAATTGAAATCAGAGCTGCAGAACTATTCGAAAACAATTGGGTTCTTGCTCAAATATGCATGTAGATACTAGGGTTCGGAAACATTCAATCTCGGCCATTCGCATTCACGAACGTGAACTTTAGAAAAACAAGTAAGGAAAAGGCTGTCTTCGGCTGTGCCGAAGGCTTTATACCTTTGATTGAGTATGAGTCACGTATTTGAAACATGAACACACTATAAAGGAGTGACGCTCTTATGCTGATATATAAAGGATGCAATCAATTGTATAGGGGCTATGTGGAAAATTAGGTCAAGCCCGCTGTCGACATTGCACACGCAAAAAGAGCAATAGTTACGTTTCTACCTTTTTTATAACAGGAGTTATAGTCCAAAATCCATTTGTCCATCGATTGTATGGAGGCTATGTGAAATATTAACTGAGTCTCAATGATTTTCAACATCGATATTGTTCATGCAAAAAGAGCGATAGTTACAAAATTTGACTTTTTTCCTGTTTAATAACAGTAGTTATAGCTCAAAATCCGTTTATCGGAACTATCGATTGTATGGGAGCTATGAGTAGTTTTGGTCCGATCTTGCTGATTCCGGCAAATGATTATTCTCATATAAAACAACGCCTCCATACCAAATTTCATCTAGATATCTCTAAAATTGAGAGACTAGTTTGCGTACAAACAGACGGACAGACGGACATGGCTAAATTTAATCAGCTCATATACTTATTAGTGGGTCTATCTCTTCTTCTTCTCATACTTACAAACATCGGACCAAAGTTATAATACCATTTCATGTTCATGAAAGGTATAATTACATTCAATTACATACAAAAGAGCGCATCAAAAAATCCAAACCGTTCACGTTAACGAATCGATTCGCGAATCGTTCTCAAAAACATTCTCGAGTCAATGTAGAAACAGTCTTTTTATCGTTCATATTCATAAACGTATGTACGATTCACGAATGCATGTAAGAAGGTTCTTCTTGCCGTTCACCTTCAGAAATATGGCTATTGCGAGTATTGGGGATATGAAGGAACTTTTTAGAGACCACTTCAAACATTTTTCGGGACTCTTTTGGAACTGGTTTTCGAGATAATTTTGGTATTGTTTGCGGGACCTTTCGGATAATTTCGAGATTTTTTTAGGATTTGGATTGGAATGTTTTTGGATCATTTTGGGACTTTTGCGGGGTTTTTTCGGATTATTTCGGGATTGTTTTTTTATTCGGATTATTTTGGAACTTTTTCCGAATTGTTTTTAGATCATTTAGGGATCATCCTACGGTTTTTTCGAGACCATTGTTGTAAGACACCATTTACCTGAACATATTTTTGAAGTAAGTCGAATTCCCTATAAAATTTGCATTGACCAAAATTTTCTCAGACTAGCCGTTTTCTTTTATTCTAGCCATAAAAGTTAGCATGTTTTTCGATGTCCTTTTTTTTTCCTTCAAAAAATGTCAAAAATGCAAATATCCATGTACAATAAAGATAGATACAGATACTTAAAGAAAATTGAGTGGGCTACAAAAAAGGTTTAACGACTTGTTTTTGTAAAGTTACTTTTTTAAGACTTATTTAGTATTAAATTTTGAAAAATCACATTTCCTTATTTTTTTTTGGTGTTTTTGATCCAATTTTTTTTATTAAATTTTGTTTATTGATATTCCACATGGTTACTTATCATTATATGATGAATATTATAACCAAAAATATAAATTTCTCATATACGTTATTAACTTCTGTATTCTCAATATGAACTTACAGTTCTCATTATCAACTTTTGTTTTCTCAATATAAACTTATATTTTCTCATTATAAACTTGAAAATGTGTAGACTTTAATTTATAAATCTAACGAATGCATTTTGAATTTTTGTAACTGGTATAATTTCCATCAGAAAAATACAGTTTTCAAATAGTATGAAATGGATATTTCCTAGTATGACTTCAGCCAGAAAATTCTAGTGTCTCATACTAGTATGAAATGGATATTTCCTGACTAGTATGAATTCAGCCAGAAAATTCTAGTTGTATACTAGTATTATGCTTACTAGTTTGCCTTTTTCGCTGCAGGGTAGTTACGCACTTATATATTACTTACTTTCAGCTTTTTTATAACTAGAGTTCGCCCAGTGGTTGAAATTCAACCACAAAACCTTATTTTATTTTCCTACCTTTTTGCTATTTCTTAAATTTTCCTTCTTTTCCATATTTTGTATATTTTTGGTTTCTGTACATTTCTATTCATTTTGCCTTTTCCTCCCTCTTTGCACCATTCAGTAATATACTTTCAATGTTTATAATTATTTATTCTTCATAGTTCGTCTTCATACGTATTTCTTTCTTTTCCTTTCCTTTGCTATCATTTGCTTTTATTTCCTTTCCTCTCCTTTCATCTCAATTTATATCTTTTGCTTTTCTTTCCTTCCCTTCTCTTTTCTTTCCATTTCTATTCTTCCCTCTCCGTTCTTTTCCTTTATTTTCCTTTCTTTTCGTTTCTTTTATTTTCTTACCTGACCTTTCTTTCCATTTCCATTACATTCCTTTTTTCCTTTTATTTTCTTTTTCTTTTCTTTCCTTTAGTTTCCTTTCATTTTATTCATTTTTTTTTTCATTTCATTTCTTTTCTTTTAATTTTTTCTTACCTTTAATTTCACTAACTTTTTTCCTTAGGTTTCTTTTCCTGTCATTTCGTTTCCTTACCTTTCCTTTCCTACCGTTTCCTTACTTTCTTTTTTCCTTAGGTTTCTTTTCCTGTCATTTCGTTTCCTTACCTTTCCTTTCCTACCGTTTCCTTACTTTCTTTTTTTCCTTTCGTAACTCCTTTAGTTTTCTTTCTTTTCCATTCATTTCCTTTACTTATTTTTTTAGCTTTTCATTACCTCTCTTTCCTTTATTTTTCTTTATTTTTATTTTCATTTATTTTCCATACCTTCCTCCTCGCTAACTTTTCTTTCCTTTCTTTTTCTCTTCTTTCCTTTCTTTTTCTTTCTCTATTTGCTTCTATTTTCCACTACTTTACCCACATTACATTTCCTTTCTTCCCTTCCTTTTTTCTTTTCCATTCCTTTCCTTTCCCTACCTTTATTTGCCTTTGATTTTTCTCTAATTTTTTCCGTTCCTTACCTTAACTCTGTGGTCATAAGCAATAACAGCCTAAGTCGACTTAAGAAATTAGACCAGTTGAAATTTTTGCTGGTGATTTTGAATAGCAACATCGAGACATTTTTCAAGACTTTCATTGGTCTTTTTTTACTTTCTTTACAAACAATTAAAGCAAATACGTTTGCCTTAGTTATAAAACAGTTTTGTTACAAAAATTCGCCAGCAAAAATTTCAACTGGTCTAATTTCTTAAGTCGACTTAGGCTGTTATTGCTTATGACCACAGAACTTACCTTTATTTTCCTTTTATCCATTCCTTTTCTTCCAATTCTTTCCTTTCTTTTATATTTCATTTATTTCATTTTGTTTCATTTTTATTTATTTTATATTATTTCCTTTCCTTTCATTTCCAACAAATTTCTTTTTTTACTTTCAATCACTTTTCTATTTCTTATTTTACTTTTTTTTTAATTTTATCAATTTTCCATTTTATTTTATTTCACTAAGCCTAGCCACGAAGGGCCTTGTGCATGATCTAGCTTATTTGTGCTTTTTTTTTTTCAAAACATCATGTTTGAGCAAGCAATTGCTTCTATGAATACCCCGCACTCACAGATTTTCTTCACTCACAACTCACACTCGGACTCTCCCAAATGCAATGAATGCAAACACAACAATGCAAGTGGTCATACCTACATACACACATAACAGCAGCTCTATAAAGCGAATGCGTGTATAGCACTTGTAGTGGTGTGATTTTCAAATCATATTATAATTAATTTTTTTAAATTTTTGGTTTGTTGTCGCACACCCTGCTCGGCGAGACATATCGATACATACCTTTATATACCTTAGAATTGTGGTTATTGCAAAAAAGGGAGAAGACTGTTATGTTTGCGCATTTATATATAAATAGATTTCAGAGTAAAACTATAAATTTCTTTACATTTGTTTATTAACTTTGCTTTGAGAATACTGGAATCAGAAGTCTTTGCAAATACCCTGCAGCGAAAGGAACTAGTTGAAGACTACTTTACAACTAGTTGGTGCACCGGGTCCAACTAGTCAGTGTTTTGTATTTTTTCCAATAAGCAACTGGTATTTTTTACGTGTTGATGTCCTACGAAATGTAAATTGTCAGATTTCGACCAGAGCATACCAGTCATCTACTAGTCTTGATACACTAGAATTATACTAGTTGTAATATACCAGTCCCATACTAGTTCAACCTGGCCTAGTACCTATGATTTCCATAAAAAGATCTAGTCCTCATACTAGTACAAAAAGGAAACGTATGAAATATACTAGTCCCATACTAGCCCAAAAAGCATTGGTCTAGTATGATCTCAACCTGAATTTTCATGACTTACTCTTTATTTTATCATTTGCCTTTATTTCCATGTCTATTCTTAAGTAAGCAGCGTCTATTTGTATTTACCCTAAGTATCACGAAAAAGCATCTGTGAATTATAAGAGAAAAAAGAAGCAAACAAAATGAATGAATTTTGTATTTATACCTTTCATGAAGATGAAGAAATGGTATTATAACTTTGGTCCGATGTTTGTAAGTATGAGAAGATAGACCCATCAATAAGTATACCGAAATGATCAGGATGTCGAGATGAGTTGATTTAGCCAACAGTTTTTGAGATATTTGGCTGAAATTTTTTATGCAGCCACCATTTTCTAATATAGAAATCATTTGTCGGAACCAGCAAGATCGGACCGATATTACATATAGCTCCCATATTTTGGGCTATAACTCCTGTAATTAAACAGATAGGAACGTGAAATATAGCAGGTACTGCTATTTTGATATGTGCAATATCGTTGTTGAAAGTCATTGAGATGGGATAAATATTTCAAATAGCCCCATACAATCGATTGTTCCGATAAACTGATTTTGGTAGATAACTCCTGTAATTAGATAAGTAGGAACGTGAAATTTCGTAACTATTGCTTTCTTATAATGTGGAATGTCAATGTTAAAAACCAATGAGATTGGACCAATATAACACTTCGTCCCCATATAATCGGTAGTTCCGATAATTTCGGCATGATTTCATTCAGAAAAATTTAGTTGTATACTAGTGTGAATTCAGCCAGAGAATTATAGTTGTATACTAGTATTTTTCTGACTAGTTTGAGGTTTCGCTGCAGGGTAGTATGCAATTTCTAAATATATATTAATTATTATATGCAATTTCTAAATATATAATTTCTAAATATGTATCGGTTTGTCTGACAAATTTCACTTGCAATCCACGCTTTCTGTGAAGTATTGTCAACTACCAGCTGATTTCACAGTATAGCAAATACCTTCTTTAGAATGTGCATATATTTGTTTTAGCAAAGCCACAGTTGCTTATGATGCGCTATAACGATTTGTTTTATCGTTCCTTGCGCGCCCTCAGTAAGGATCATCGCAGCTTCCACTACTGGAAGCTAAGTTTAATGTATTTCCCCAAGTTAGTATGCACACACGCATACTTATTTGCCTTTCCAATAACAGTCCCAAGAGGTCTGCATAAATGTATAAATAAATATACCCATATGTGTATCTATGCGCTATAAAGATATAGCTACATGTATGTTTGTGTATGTACCTATGTAGTTACCGTAATAACGATTTCCCTTTTGTTTTGCACTTTCAAGTTGGCGTTGATTTATTACCTTCGGTTTGAGTGGTAAAAATAATTTTTGACGTCGCATGGAAAATTAAATTACTCTAACAAATGCGAAGTGAATGGAGCAAAAATACCCAGCAGTCAAACCAGGTGGTATGACTCCCAAGCCAACTAGTAAGTCAACTGTATTTTTTTTTCTGTAAGAAACTGGTACTTTCATAATAAGAAAGTCTATGAGAGATACAAATTCTCAGACTATGGAAAAAGCGTTAGACTTGTGCGAATGAATTAAAAATCGTTAGCTTAGAATAAAAAAATGAAATATAGTCGTGTTTCAGTTAAAATTAGTTAGATAAGTACTTTTTCAGACTAAGTTGGCGTTTCACTACCGGGATTGTGCACAGAGAAGATGATAGGTATGTTTTAAGCTTTCCAGTCACTTAAGCGTAGAATGTATGTCATATATGTAGTAGGGAGAGCAATGAAATCAAAAGAAACGAATAAATTTCGCAAATCATCAAAAAGATGAAATGCCAGTCTTGAGGCATTCATTTGTTTCAAGGCGAGTGTGTTGTTTCAGTAACAGCACACATGTGTACTCAGGGGCATATGACCTAGTAAGAGAAATTTTTGATGTCGCACAGTTTGATTAGGCTAGCTAGTTAATAAGAACTCTTTCTAGCCATTCGAGGCATATGTATATCGTCGGTCGCTTGTCAGGGGCATAAATGTGTCAATTTTCCAGATTTGAGTAATAGACTCACGTGATTAACCTCTAGTTTCTCTACGATTCACGAAAATCCTGGGTTTCCAAAGTAGGTACAAGGAATCCCCGGAATTTGCAATGCCATTTTCATAAATGTGTAGTTCAGTCTCTAAAAGTTGTGCCATAAAAATGAATGTGCTATACATTCCTGTTTCTGGCGCAACAAAAATGTTTGAAAACTGTTTTTTTTAATTTCCGTTGTGTCAGAAACTTGATGTCTAGCAAAATTGTTAAGTATACGCCATGGTGTCTGTTGTTGGGTGCAACACGCTCATGTTTCTGGCAAAAGAAAAAATTTTAAATTTAAAAATTCAGTTTTTTAATAGCACTGTTTTATCGATATGTATCGGTTTAACATTGTGACTTATTTATCGATTTGTAGCAATTATTTTACTTAATATTTTATTTTACCTCACATCTAATTTCGATATTTACATACCTTAACTATACACATTTTTGAATAAATATCGACTTTGTCGGATACATTTTTTCTAAACCACTACGAAAATTATTCTAAATTGTAAACCGAAATTTGTTTTTTTTTTGTTTTTTTTAAGATTTTTCAGTCATTGAATTTTGCCATTCAAAGCGCTTCGGGCTCGAGTCCCGCCAACCAGCACAATTTTTTATTATACTTTTCATGAAGATGAAATGGTATTATGACTTTGGTCCGAAGTTTGTAAGTATGAGAAGAAGAAGAGATGGACCCATCAAAAAGTATACGGGAATGATCAGGATGACGAGATGAGTTGATTTAGCCATGTCCGTCTGTCTATCTGTCTTTTGGAACGCAAACTAGTCCCTCAGTTTTTGAGATATTTAGCTGAAATTTTGTATGCGGCCACCATTTTCTAATATAGGAATCATTTGTCGGCACCAGCAAGATCGGACCGATATTACATGTAGCAACCATACAATCGATTGTTCCGATAAACGGATTTTGGGCCATACCTCCTTATTCTAAAGGGGTAGGAACGTGAAATTTTATAAGTACATATTGCTATTTTCATATGTGAAATATCGATGTTGAAAATCAGCGCCTGGGATAAATATTTCACATAGCCCCCATACAATCGATTGTTCCGTTATTTGGTAGATAACTCCTGTAATTATATAGGTAGGATGTGAAATTTCCTAACTATAGCTCTTTTAGAATATGGAATGTCGATGTTAAAATTCAATGAGATTGGACCAATATAACACATCATAAGTTAAATTCACACAGCCTGTCCTGGGGATCGAACAGTGAAAATCGTGACGCTTATTCATGAAAGGTATATGGCCTCTGGCACAACCGACGACAGCTTTCCTTACCTGTTTTTATATTATATATAAAAATTTTCAGTTTAAAATTAAAACTTTTCGGCTTAAAATTAGAACTTTTCGTTTAAAAATTTTTTGTGTCGTTTTCATATATTTTTGAGAGTTCCCAAAGTAGTTGAATTTTGCGCACAACATTTATGAGTGCGATGTACATATCGCTCATTTGCTGCAACATCGTCATAACTAAAAAAACTCAAATTTTGAGTTAACATCACTAATGTATCGGAAATAAGACATTTCTGTTAAGACATTTCTGATTGAAAATTTAAAACCTTTTCACCAATTTTTTTGAAAACTAGTCTAGCTTATATATGAAACCAAATTTGGTTTATGTAGCCCAAATAAGTTTACAATTTTAGTTCAAATTTTTAGCCGTGTACGAATATCCTCAAACTTTTTTTTTTTAAACCAATAAAACAAGTTACACGGTTTGATTCCGAATAAAAATATCTATTAGCTCTAGTGTTACTTTATGTCATTGTAGAGATGACTCAATGTACATTTGTTTTTATTAGTATACATATATGTTCGTACATATGCATTCGTATGTATATCCCTTCCCACATAAGCGCCGTCATCTTATGATTGCTGAAATTATTATTCCACATGAGTGGAAGCTCCCTTAAGAGACGCTTGCACCTAAGCAAAAGTGTGAGTGTGTGCTGTCATCACCTATTCCCCCACTCATGCATATGTAGTTGGCACTTGCCCTCACTTCACCTATTTGACAGTTGACAAATGACATTTCATTTGCACATTCTTAACCAACTGACCTCACATGTAATTTTTATTTAGTTTTTAACTTTTTTTAGCAGTTTTCTTCGTCTTATTTTTTTGTTTCTCCTTCCCTACAGCTCACAGTTGGTTATACATGTATACATTACTATTTTTGGTCTTATTTCCTTTTCGATTTTTCCACATTGAAGCCTTTATGACTCCTAGGCGGATCTTCTCATGGAAGTGTCGGTTTCTTTGGAGTGAGTTTTGTTCAAATTTATTTCACAGATACATATGTGAGTAGCTTAGAGACTAACAGCATTTGTGTTTGGTCGACAGGTGTCAATTTTAGGGGTGGAGAAATTTTTTGAAGGAAAAAGGATTTTTCTATTTTTAAAACTTTTTAATTGGCAAGATGTGAATAACACTAGTTTACAGCCAAAAAATACCAAGAACTTTATGCATATGGGTGAATTGGCACTGACATGCCAAGCTCTGAACATATTTTTTAAAAATTTTGTATGGGTAGGTTTTCGAGATATCCGTAATTTTGTGTTTTTTCAGGTATAAATTCATTCAAAAATTCTTTTCGACAATGTTACAAAAGCGATGGACGCAAACGATACCTTGTTCGAAACGAAATTCAAATACGCTTCCAACGACGTATAATATGTAGGGGTGGACCAAATCTTCGCTGAAAAATAGCTGGTCAAAGTAGGAATTTTGTCGAATGTTTACGATTTTTTGAAAAATTTTGATTTTGAAAATGTTTTTTTATGCGAAGTTGTGCTTTCACCATTGTATTACTAGACATTCAATTTAAAATTTAAGATATCCCTTATTCCGATAACGAAAAACAAGGTTTTTTGAAGCCCCAAAAAATGGGTTTTTATGGGGGGTGTACAAAATTTAGAGTATGCAGTTTTTATACACTTAAAAGGACATGCAACTCACGGAAGCCACGAAAACAAAATTTCAAATTTTGGGAAATTTGTTACATAGTGTAATTTGTGTAAAACAAAAATTAAAAAAAAAGTTTCGACAAATCCTTGCATTTCATTTTGTTAAAAACACTGTGCGGCGGTCACCCGGCCAGGTACTACAATAATATCGTGGGTATTTATGCAAAAAAACGTAATGAACAAATGCAACACTGCTTAAATGCAGTCACTCAAATTTTACAGGAGAGACAAAAAACCGTTTAACTTTTGTACAAGCCACTATGTGGTGGGTCAAATTCAAATGTAGTTTTTTTCAAGAACTGAAACCGAACCCGTAACCGTAGCCGATTAAAACCGACTTATTTTTCAAAACCGATACTGAAACTGTAACCGTTATTTTGATCTGAAAAAGAACGAAACCAAGACCCTTTCAAACGCCGGAACCGGTTCCAAACGCTTTTGAATTTTTTCAATATCTTTACACAGAAAAATTTTCAAATAAAATCAACACTTTTTCAGGTTATTATTTTTAAACACTATCAATCATGTTGTTTAACATGAACTCATGTTGAAAACCTTGACTTCGTGTTAAATTAACATGACTTCCTGTTAAATTAATATCAAGCTCATGTTGAAAAACTTGACTTCGTGTTAAATTAACATGATTACCTCTTAAATTAACATGAACTCCTGTTAAATGAACATCAATTCCTGTTAATTAACTATCTGCCTCTTTATCTCATGCAAATTTAACAGGATCTTCCTTGTTAGTTTAACATGATTCATGTTGACAAAAAATATTATGTGTGTTACTTCTGTGAGTTGGCATGAATAATATTTATTATTATATTGGAGAAATTCCATCATGGCGGCAGGAAAAAGTTATGAAAATTCAGACCTATTTTGAAGCTACACACTTGAGTTTTGTGGTAGAAAAATTGATTGTGTTTGTGGTTTTATTTGGAACCGAAACCGGAACGAAACCGTAACTGAAACCGAAATAAATGTTGAAGAACGAAACCGGAACCAAAACCGAAACGTTATTTTAACCGGTTTCATACCTTAGTTTTTTTGGCATTCTATTGCACAGACCCCTCATATTTTTGTTACTAATGAATCGATCCGGGTACCTAGAAGCCCTGGTAATGAAAACTCTTTTTAGACCAAACTGTTCCTTTCGTGGTTTTGCATTCGTGCGTTACGTTGTTTTGCATAATCACCGACGACATAAGCATCGGTTTTAAAAGTAAGGCAACTAAGAATATGTCCTTTCAAAAACGTTTACTCGCGCTTGCTAAAGCATATCTTCATGTCAACCTGTTTATATATGTGCATACATTCAAACACGACCCCTCCTCCAAAAGCAATGTAATCGTTCCATAAAAGAAAATCCATATTTACTCCTTTATGCCGTAAATTATATCAAAGTAAATTTAACCAATTTGCCACGAACAACGATGCTATAAAATAAGACGTTTACTACGGCTATAGCCGTAGGGGTAAATACGTTCGCACTCGGCTCAAGGCTACTAAAATTTAGCCCCCCAACTCAACTGAGTTCTAGATAGATTCAACCCCAACACACGAAATGACAATGTTTATTTGGCTTATCCCTTCCACAAACAATGAAGGAAAGAAAGTAATTTGTGTTGCTGTTGCTCGAAACATAAAATAAACTTTGGTCTTCATCATTTTTAAATGAATTTATCGTGCGACACTTTCAATTTTAGCACACCGTCATCGTACATACATAGGTCGGTCTTTATCACTGCGGCGTTTGTCGTTGTTTCAAAGGCGGTTGTTTCAACTATCAAATTATTTGGCCAATACACAGAGCCAAAAATGCCTAATAAAATTAATAAGATTGTCTTCATGATCAGCTGTTGGGCAAAGGGGTAGTCGCAACGATGCAAACGAAGAAAAAACTGTACGGAAATCTTTTTGGTTCTGAGAAGAAATTCTTATTAAAAAACTATACATTTAGTACAAAGGTGTAGTTAGACGCTGGCAATTATTAGTATACGATGGCCGGATGGTTAGCAGCTTGGTTTAGCAATCGAAAAATTGTAAGTTCGATTCTCTCTCTTTTTTTCCTAATTAGAAATGTTAAAAAGAAATCTTCTTAAATATATTTATAAGATTTTCCTATGAAACATTAACAACTCTACACATATCGGTAATTAGAAGCTGGCAATCAAAAGTGAGCGATGGCCTGATGGTTAACAGCTGGGTTTATCATTCCGAAAATTGTAAGTTCGATTCTCGGTGAGGGAAATATCATTTTATTTTTCATTTAAAATATTAAAAAGAAAATCTTCTTAATAAAATTAAAAAGACTGTCTCTACAATAATAAGAAGCACATCTTCTTGAAGAAAATCTATAGAGATATCTTATGACTTTTGTTCTAATTTATTAGGCATTGTTGGCTCTGTGTATAATACAATGCAAGACTTTTCACAGACAACCAAAGATATTTAACACTGTAACTATGACATATGTGTGTATGGGAAACGTTCTGATTTTATGAAGCTATTAGATGTACATAAGTGTCTCTTTGTATGTAAAAACGGTGTTAAATATGGCACTAGCGCTTCATTGTATCTATGGGGTTTCAGTTGATATTTTTTTGTTGCTGTTCAGTTGGTCGGAACAATGAAATAGTTTGTGGCATACCATGTAGAAATCTTATTAAACGCCTCATAAATTTTTATAGGATGCACATGCAATAATTTTGCCAACTTTCATTACATACATACATACTTAAATATGTGTATTGTATACATATATTTATGTAGTAATATCTATATGTATTCGTATAGACATATGTTGTTGTACTTATAAACACAACCTTTCTTGTATTCTCCCCCTTCTTAGTATTTAATACATACAAGGGGTTTTTGGTGTAAGCCAGTAAATGACGTATTAAATTAAAAAAAAATCATATTGCCGTCTTGTTTGGTGTTTTTGATCCAATTTTTTAAATGATATTTTTTATTGATATTCTACATGATTTATATGCTCAACATTATAACCAAAAATATACATTTCCCATATATGTTCAAACGTAGTTTTACAGTCTTCAAAATGCGCAGCCACAAAAACAAAAAGTAGACAGATCTGCGAACTCAATACATTAATTTTCATGTATTTTTGCGAGTTAAATCCAAATCCGTGATCGAAATTAGCATAACGGGTCGCAGTTCTTCTCTAACCGCACACAACCATCACAAAATAATACTGGTCTTTTTTGCAAGGTTAGGGCCGAACCTCGCGCCCGCTGTTGAATTCTGATACCGAATTCTGATTCAGCAGCCAATTTCCTTTCGGAATATGTGTTTAGATTTATTCCCTATTGATTTTTTCATGTTTGTCAAATTTTTAAACCAAAATCGGGGAATCTAAAAAACATGCCAATGTTTGAGACTAAAATACCAGAAAACGGCTAGTCTGAGAAAATTTTAGTCGGCAGCCTTTGTAGGAAATTCAATTTCCTACAAAAATATGTTCAAGTAAATGGTGTTTTACAACAAGGGTTTGTCGTTTTTTTGCCAAATATGAGGTTAAGTCTGTAAAATCTAAACTAGCGATAATATACCTATAGACTTTAATTTAAAAATCTGAAAAAATAACAGTAATTTTTTTACCTTTCTTAAAAAGCAAATCAATATAATTTTTGAAAAAAACCGAAATTTTTTTGGCCCAGTCTAATGTATATGGTAGGTAGGTAGGTAGAAGTGGCTGCCGCAAAGGCACACCTAGGCCAGTAATAAAAGGCCCGTTGTGATACCACCAAACACTAGGAAAGTCAGTCCCGGGGCCCGGCCATATGGAAAATCCCAGTGCTGTCGGGACTCTCCATATAGCCGAAACCCGGGACTGACACTCCTAACCGACACCGCTACCCCTCCTCGAACCATTTTGATAACATGATGAAGGCCATCAAGTCCTTTATGTCTAGCTCCGCGACCTGGCTTAAGCTAACCAGGAAGGGAACTCCCAGAGAGCGCCTTCTCGCTCCGCTTAAGGCCGGGCAGTTGCAGATGAGGTGCTCCACCGTTTCCTCTTCCTCATCCTCTTTGCAACTCCTGCAGCATCGTCGGTAGGGAACGCCTAGCCTTGCTGCGTGCCTACCAATAAGGCAGTGCCCGGTTAAAACACCTATTAATATGGAGATTTCCTTCCTTTTTAGGGCGTATATGTGTCTAGATCTTTTAAGATCGCGTTTTGGCCAGGTTTGCTTGGATATCCGGCACCCTGGGGCTTGTAGCCATCTTTCGTTGGCTTCGCGGAGTGTATGCTCCTTCAGCATTAGCTTACACGTGGCAAACGGCATACCTATGCGCTCTTTATCTTGAAGAATCTGCTTGGTCGTGCCCTGCCTGGCAAGTTCGTCTGCCCTACAGTTTCCCTCAATGTCCCTGTATCCCGGGACCCGTGTGAGGTTCACGCGGTTCTGTTGGGCCATCTCTTGAAGAGATCGACGACAGCTGAGCGTCAGTTCAGAGTTGAACGAGTAAGAGCCAAGGGATTTGATGGCCGCTTGGCTGTCGCTGAAAATACAGATATCCTGTCCGATGGTGCGTTCACCTATCCAAGTCACGGCGTCCATGATTGCAGAAACTTCAGCCTGGAAGACGCTGCAGTGATCAGGTAGTCTAAAGGAGAGTTCTAGGTCCAAATCCCTTGAGTAAACCCCTCCTCCGACTCTGCCGTCTAACTTCGAGCCGTCGGTGTATATAAAAGTGCCGCCATTAGTAGCGGGACACCGATCTATGTTCTCCCAGTCTTCCCTGCTGGGAATGTTTATTCTAAAACAACAATCTCCGACTGTTGTGGTCGCACACCGATCTGTGCTCAGAGGGAGAAAGCTGTAAGATCATAGAATACAGGAGTGTCCAATAGTGCTTGCGCCCCAGACGGACGTTTCCCTTAGACGCAGAGCCGATGCTGCTGCTGCCCGGTACCCTTCCAGATCGAGTGGCAAAAAGCCAAGAATGGCCTGGAGAGCTTCATTGGGCGTTGTTCTTAACGCCCCGCTTATACAGATCATGCTCGATCTGTGGAATTTCCCTAACAGATTTAGGTTTGTTGCCTTTCTTAGCGCAGGCCACCATACCACGACTCCATACAGCATAATTGGCTGGATTATCGCAGTGTAGATCCATCTGCAAATTTTGGGGCTGAGCCCCCATTTTTTGCCAATGGCTCTTTTACACGTGTAAAGTGCAATGCACGCTTTCCTCTGGCGCTGGATGACATTCTCCTTCCAGTTAAGCTTTCTATCTAGAACTGTGCCTAGGAATTTGGCTTTGTCAGCTAAGTTCAGGCGCACGCCATCTAGTTCTGGTAGGTTCAACGGTGGTATCTTGTACCGCCTGGTATAAAGGACAAGCTCCACCTTTCCCGGGTTGATGCTAAGTCCGCAGCGAGAGGACCATGAAGAAACTTCTCGCAGTGCTACTTGCATCAAGTCACACAGGGTTTGTGGGAATTTGCCCCTATATGCAATAGCTAAATCGTCTGCATATGCCACTATCTTCCCGCCCCCCCCACCTTGTGTCTCGTAGCAGCGAGTTTACGGTGAGGTTCCATAGGAGCGGGGAGAGAACACCACCCTGAGGCGTTTCTCTTGTGACATAGCGTGAAAGATCAACTGTTCCCAGTGAAGAAACTATTTTCCTTCCCTTTAGTAGTTGATCAATTAGTCCAATAAGAGATCTATATATGCCCAGGTTTGTTAAAGCAGTGTTAATAGCCTCCGGCTTTATATTGTTGAAAGCCCCTTCGATGTCCAGAAAGGCCACGAGACAGTACTCCTTTTCGTGCAATGATTTTTCAACAATAGAGACTAGGCTGTGGAGCGCAGTTTCCGTTGATTTACCTTTGGTGTATGCATGTTGATAGCTAGAAATAAGGTTGCTATCAATAGTAGAGGAGAGATAATCGCTAATTATCCTCTCGAAGGTTTTAAGTGCAAAAGACGAGAGACTGATCGGTCTGTAGTCTTTAGGCTCATAGTGTGAGGCCTTCCCAGCCTTTGGAATAAAGACTACCGTGGCGCTTCTCCAGGAGCACGGAATGTAATTAAGAGCCAGGCAGGCTGAATAGAGAACTACCAGCCATTTAGCTGATATTTCCAGCGTGTTTATGAGTTGTGTCTAATGTATATACAATAGAGTGATTCAAAAAAAGTTAGGTATTGATGAGAAAATAAGCCTTGCAAAAAATTAGCGCTCTATCGTAAACCTTAGGGGAGGCGAGATTTTTTCGCCCTTTCCCATACATTTTTTTTACATGTTCTTAAAGCTGAAGTTTTGGAGCTTCCAAAATGCTAAGCCGTGTGCGATTATCTTAACTATTAAAATAATTACAGCCTGCCTGCCTTTTCATAATCTTATCTTACTAATATTTATTATAATATTATAAATGGGAATGTAGCGATGTTTGGATGTCCAGACGTTTACTTCTGTTCCTCAATAACGTGAGAATGGTAAGACGAATTTTGTTGAAATTTGGTATGCAGACAGCTAATAGTCTGGAAGGAAGTATAGGCTTTTTTTTTAATTTTCGGGGGTCCGGCTAGGTCCCGTTACTTTTCGATTTTTGTGTTTTTCCATATAACTCTGAGTACACTTGACCTAAACTTATGATATTTCGCATACAATATGGGGAAAACGAAAGGGGATGATCCCAGGTTTCATTTGGACTTCGATATATTTCGATAAATTTATCGATAACTGACTTATCGGTGAAAATGTGATTGCCCGAAAATATTAAAATTGCCCTACAATATGAGTATCAAACGAGAGGGCATGGCCCCTGGTTTCATTTCAACTTCGATATATTTCGATAAATTTATCGATAACTGAGTTATCGGTGAAAAGGCGATTGCCCAAAAACCCTAAAATTGCCCTTCAATATGGGTATTAAACGAAAGGGGATGGCCCTAGGTTTCTATTGGACTTCAATATATTTCGATAAATTTATCGATAGCTGAGTTATCGCTGAAAAAGAGATTGCCCAAAAACCTTAAAATGGCGATACAATATGGGTATCAAACGAAAGGGGATGACCGCAGGTTTCATTTGGGCTTCGATACATTTCGGTAAATTTTTCGATAACTGACCTACCGGTGAAAATGTGATTGCACAAAAACCTTAAAATTTTCCGACAATATGGGTATTATACGAAAGGGCATGACTCCAGGTTTCATTTTGACTTCGATATATTTCGATAAATTAATCTATAACCGAGTTATAGGTGAAAATGTGATTGCACAATAACCTTAAAATTTCCCTACAGTATGGGTATCAAACGAAAGAGGATGGCCCCAGTTTTCATTGGACTTCAGTATATTTCGATAAATTTATCGATAACTGAGTTATAGGTGAAAACGAGATGGCTCAAAAGCTTTAAAATTTCCCGACAATATGGGTATCAAACGAGAAGGGATGACCCCAACTTTCTTTTGGACTTCGATATATTTATCGATAACTGAGTTATCGGTCAAAACGTGATCGCCCAGAAACCTCAAATTATTTTATTAATCTACCTTTCCCCATTGATGGGAATTTTGAAAATTTCAAATACACTTGGTAAATGCTTCAGTATTCAATAATACAACAGTTGTTTATTTGACCAATCTACCTAACTTGGTGAACTTCGGCGACCGAATTCTTACCTTAAATGTTGAAAGGGTACTTCGCAGGGGCCGGAAAGGCCGCGGGTATATACTAGTATTAATATAATTTGTGAAAGTTTCTTAATCAAAAGTTTAAAGCAACATAAATTTGCGAAAAATAAATTCATCACACTGTAAATAAAGTCGAATGAATTAAAAGTGTCCATATATGTACATATATGTTGCACGTGAAATTAAAACAACGTAAAAATATATACAATATATATACATATGCAATTTAAATCTTGGTATGTAAATAACAAAATCATCGCTATCCTTATCAAATTACTTTTTTCTTTGCTTTACATTACCCTCAAGCGTATTTAAATAATTTGCCTTTTTGTTTACGTTTCCTTTTTATGTCAATTTAAATTTCATTAAGATATTCCCCGCTGGCCAATTAAGGCAAAATTTTCTCTGATTTTCACCTTATTTGCATGCTTATTCGTAAACCTTTGAGACTAATTTAAAACAGTTGTGAGGTAGAAATTGTGGGCAATTAAAATTTTTTGTTTTTATTGGCTTCGCCTTTAAGTTAAGCAACTAAAAAGATAAAATGAAATATATCTTATAACTTAAATTTAAACGAGCTAAACTTGTATATATGTAAATATATTTGTATATCCAGACTATCTCGGGAACCGCTTGACCGATTTGGATGAAATTTTAGATAGTTGGTTAATTCTAAGTCTATTCACTTTGGAGTTGCCACTTCGGGCGGCTTACAGAGTTGCCACCTATCTCAATTTTTTTTTTTTTTTAATTTTGTAGCAAGATAAGCCAATATGGGTATCAAATGAAAGACATTTTCAGCGACATGTCAACTAAAATATTTTCAAGTAGGATTTCCATGGATGGTATACTTCATTCTAAGATTTTCTACTTGGATTTGCCACTGGAGGTGGTTTATAAAGTTGCTGATATTTTTTCGGAAATCTATTTTGCAAAGTTTATGTTAGTAAGTAAAAATATTGGAAAAAATGTAAAAATCGAAATCATCGAGCGAGCTCGGTCACCCAGGTACTTAAAGTAAAATCAAGTACATACTCTGCAATCAAAACAACTAGTTGAAAACTACTTTACAGCTAGTATGTCCACCAAGCCAAACTAGTAAGCCAACTGTCTGATTTCCATATATTACCTTTACCTCAGGCTCTAATTTCACCCGTGGAAATGGACACGAAGGCGTACATGATAAACGCCAATTAAGAAGACGACGTCATAAATTTACCCATCAAAAAGCAGCAAAGTAAAGAAAAATATGTTTTTCATACTCTATAAACTCGCTCAAGTAACCTTTCATATAATTACTAAAAGAAAAAGATCTAGATATATTCAACACATACTCAAACTAAATTTGTCACTTCCTTTTCTATTTTGCCAAGAAAATCTGGTTTCATTACTTTCCTACCAAATAGCACAAATGTCCCAGAAGAAAGCCAATACAAACTGACAAATTCGACAACCTTATTCAACGAATTTCGATGCTTTTTTTTATTCTTGGCCCATGTGGTCATTTCTGTGTTGATGACGCCATAGTCGGTTTTTTGTCTCCGTTTATCTAGAATTTTTCAAAAGTACGGCATTTGATAGAAAACTATAGTCATTTTTGTTTTGTTCACTTTTGAGTTTGTAATCTCTTACATCCGTTCTTTTGCTATCCACCACATCGATTGACAAATTTGCATGTGGTTTTCTATTATTATTGCATAGACATCAGACACAAAATCTTTTTATCGCTGCGAAATCTTGAAAGTTGATGGCTGAACAAAAAAAAATGTTTTTAGGTACTAAAATATAAGAAAAAAATGAAAGCTGAAAAGGTTGATATACATGGCATGTATTACATTCATACATACATATAAAGAAATTAATGACAGGCTTTGCTTTAATAATGTCAAAAGAACCATTTCTTCGAAGAACCATTTTTCGGCAAGATAATCAATATGAGTACTTGGGTTTATGCATGAAAGGGCATTTTATGAAGTTAAGTAAAGGATTTTTTTTTAAGATGTAGGAACGGGAAAATTTATCAAAAACAGATTGTCCGTTGGCCAGTTGTTTAACATTCTTTATATTTGAGAAAGTTAAAAAGCTTGAGGAACTATTGCGAAATAAAACTCTAAAAAATGATTTCCGAAAATGAAATAGGTCGCAACCTTGTAAACCGCCTCAAGTCGAAACACCCTACACAGGCCAAATTTTATCCAAATCGTTCATATGTTCAAGATGTCATCATCATCATTTATTGGCGCTTAACCGCCTAAGCGATTTTGGCCGTTTCGTATCAAAGCACGCCAGTCATTCCTTTTTAGCGATAACCGACGCCAAGTGGAAACCCCAAGGGAGTTCAGGTCATCCTCCACCTGTTGTTTCCATCTCAGTCGAGGCCTCCCCCTTCCTCTGCTGCCGAATTCTGGCGACGATAGGAAAACCTTCTGTGCTGGAGCTTCTTTGTCCATTCGCATAACATGGCCCAGCCAGCGGAGTCTTTGGGCTTTAATTCGCTGGACTATGGTCAGATCTGCGTAGAGCTCGTACAGCTCATCGTTAAATTTCCTTCGATACTCGCCGTTGGCATCACGGGAAGGACCATAAATCTTCCGGAGAACTTTTCTCTCAAATACTCCAAGGGCCATCTCATCTTCTCTTGACATTGTCCATGCATCTGAGCCATACATCAGGACAGGTATGATGAGAGACTTATAGAGCGTGATCTTTGTTCTTCGAGAGAGGACTTTACTTCTCAATTGCCTACTCAGTCCAAAGTAGCACTTGTTGGCAAGAGTGATTCTCCGCTGGATTTCTAAACTGATATTATTTTCGGTGTTGATACTGGTTCCCAAATAGACGAAGTCCCTCACAGTTTCAAATTTGTAACTATCAACAGTGACATGGCTGCCAAGGCGCAGGTGCGCCGATTCTTTCTTTGATGACAGTAAATACTTCGTCTTGTCCTTGTTCAAGATGTGGTGGTCGATATAATAAGGAAAAAATGCAGTTCGATGGCAACCTTAGGTGCCAACCCAACATGAAGATATTAGTTGGTGTTCGGCTGAAAGTATTTTTCATTTCATACCTATATTGGCATAAAATTGAGATAGGTGGCAACCCTGCAAACTGCCCCAAGTGGCAACACCCAAGTCTTGAGTCTTATAATGACGCATACTATCTCTGTGCCAAAATTCGTCCAAATCGGTCAAGCGGTTCTCGAGATAGCACCGCATTTACAAATATACAAATGAAGCAGTGGCGGATCCAGGATTTTGGGAAGGGGTCTTCAAATTTTTTCTTTTAATGTCGGGGACATTTTTCATTAACAGTTTCTTTAAAGCTGGAATTTTCTGCTTGTTTTTTTCCAAAAATATATATCTACATTTGTTAGCCAGATTCAGGGTATAACTTATGTAAATCGTTTAAAAAGTTACCAAATGTGTATTAAGTAGAAGCAGAATTATGAGTTAGCAGTTTGCTTGCAGTTTTACTATTCCTCTGTGTAATTTTTCCTATATTTTTTACGCTACTTTTACCATAGTTTTGTGTAATTTTTACTATATTTTTGGCGTAATTTTTGCAATTTTTTTGTTGTAAATTTTACTAAATTTTTTGTGGAGGGGTTTAACCTGAAAACCTACCCGTGTATCCGCCCCTGAAATGAAGCTTCATCGGGAATAAAGTTGCAAGTGACAAAATCAAAATTGTTCAGGAAGGCAAAAATACCCTTATTGTCGAGAACATTTTTTCGCTGACGTATGATTTCGAGAGAAATCACTAAAGTTATCGGATTTCAGTAGATCATTTCGATAAGTTTGGTGATTCCTATAGAGTTTTCCGTTCGTCGGAATTGCGAAAAAGCCTTATAATTTCGGAAAATTTAGTGCTTGATCGATGTGAGAGAGCTATTTTGGAAGGAATTTCAAAAAACCGATTTGGAAAGAAATGTTATTTAGAACTTTATTCCCGATGATGTTTCAAATATGCAAATATATAAGAACAGCTCGTTTAAGATTTATTTTCCGTTACATTGCATCCTGACATTGATTAACAAGTATATTTCCCAAATTATTATTATTAAATTATGTGACTAACTTTTAGCCATATATAATATTCATGAACAGTCCTTTGGCATTTAGCTTGCCATAAGCTTATTTAACCGATAAGCTTATTTAACCGATTACTCTCTAGCGAGTTCAGAATGCAATCTTTTGCCCTGAAAAGAATTTGAAGGCTTGAAGATGCATACATGTACACCAAAGCATACACGTCTTTGCATGTTCAGTAAGCATATCGTCATTCGTTCAATTCGTTCATTAATTGAGCTATTCATAGTTGTGGCTTTATTATGAACTCATTAATTTCTTAGACATTCAACTTTGCTTAGTTTGCCAACATTCTTTTGCCCATGCATATGCACATACTTTTGTACACATATGCATTTAAGAAGAAGGGAATATAGCAGTACAAGTGGGTTTGTTCGCTACCGCTCATGTAATTAGAAAATTTTACCAACCCACATCTGACCACTACATCAAAGAATTTTGTTCGAGTCTTGCTAAGTTTTAGTTATTTGAAAACTCAAAATATTTTATGGCGCACTAAATAAGTTGTGCATGCTTATGAGCGAATACTTAATATGCACGCAGCTTTTATGTCCTTCTTAGATGTGTGTTTATGACATGCATAGCTGTAGGCTGTAAGTGTAATGAAATTTGTTCAGCCAACATGAACACTTTCTAGCAATTTTGTGCAACTCACATACTTATGTATGTATAAGTCAAACTTAGTTAAGCTTGTAAAAACTGAGGACCTAACAATCTCGGGGACATCCCATCAATTTAGCCAGTTAGAAACAATCGTTATGCGAAAAAATATTTACAACAAATAGTGCGCTGTAAAACAAAGTATAAATGACGTATTTAATGAAACTACCTATAACCCATTCCTACCTTATTTTCATAAAAAAAGAAAATAGTTTTATAAAGCTTTTTTATACCCAGCGAAAATTTTCGAAAATCACATAAATTATAAACAAATATAAATATCTCGTAGCTGAAATGGCTAAAATGATATAATTTTATAGGTGAATCCCCCTGGTCTTATGAATTTTCAGTACATTTTTTTACAAAGCATACTAATCACTTAAATTTATATAATTCGGCAACGGAAATGGGTTAAATGATATAGTTTGGTAGGATGAACCCCCTAGTCATTCAATTATGATTTTTTGATAAATTTTTAAAAGTAGGCGTGGCACCGTCCACTTTTCAGGGAGGCATATTGGAAAATTTCACGGGTCATAACTTTTAAACTGAATACGGTAGAACGATGAAATTGGTACAAGGTATACTAGAATAATAGGGAGTATACCTAATGTAATTGGACGAAATCGCTTCCAAACCGACGCTCACTTCCGAAATAGAATATTTCAAAAATCATATGAAAACTACCGCTGGGTATTTAATGTTCGGTTTTCCAGAACTTAGACTTCTTTACTTGTTTAAATTATACTTTCGTATAAATTTTTAATTAAGTATAAGAGGGGATCGGTCTGTTCATAGGTGAATAGCTTTGTTCCTCGAAAAGCCAGCAAAGAACTGTCAGCAATAGAGAGTTTTGTAAAATTCTGGCAAAATGTCAAAATTGCTAAGTTTTCACCGAACAGAAATAGGTTAAAAATTTGCAAGCAAAATAGCTGTTACATTTTTGATTGAGTAATAATTTTGTTGTTGTTGTGCTACATTCAGATCAGCTGTTTACACTTGCTAGTTTTTGCTGTATCAAATATTCTCAGCAGCAACTTGCAACTCTCTCTCTCAATTAATTGTCAAAATGCGTTCTTTGGCTGCTGAGTTTGCCTTGATTTGTTTTCAAAAAACGCTTCCCAGGAATATATAAAAATAATTATGAATAACTATCAGTAAACAAACGCTCTTACTATTTGTATGGGCTGCCATGGCGTATGAGTAACAAAAGTTGTTAACCAACCAATGCACAAGCCGAAATTAATTTTTTTTTGGCACAAATTCTAAATCTGCAAATACGGTGTGCCACTTAAAAAACAATAACTAGATTGATCATGTCATGATCGACGGCAAACACAGCTCCACCATTCTGGACGTACGTACCCTGCGTGGTCCCAATATCGACTCGGCCCATTATCTTGTTGCAGCCAAGATACGCACACGCCTCTGTGCAGCGAAGAAAGTATGGATGAGAGACGGCTTTTTCAGAAAAAAGAAAAGTGAGGCCGAAAGGCGTGGTGGTGAGGAGCTTGAGATGCTGGCTGACAGGAATGATGCCCGAAAATTCTATGAAAAGATCCTGCGGATGAAAGAAGGCTTTAAGACCGGGGCAAGTTCCTGCAAGGACAATTATGACGACCTGGTAACCGACGTAATTCAGAACCCTATCCCATACTAGGGAACATCCCCTATCAATAATATGTGAACATAATTTATGATAAATATGAAATTTTCCCTGCGGTGCTGTGTAGTTCAAATTAGTATTTTAAATGCGCAATTTGTGGGGTATTGTAAATTTTTCATGTTGCTTTTTGCAGACATTTGTCAATGTCAATGCATTGCGTAGTTTATTGCTTTTCAAAATAAACATTTAGCTACTCAACACTAAGCATTTTATTGTTTGCTAGTAACTAATCCCAAATGTATCTCAATTTTGTTTAAATATTATATTACGTTTTGCTAGGGTTTAGATAGTGATTTATGCTAACCATAAATTTCTATAATAGGTTAAATATATCTAGCATTAACTAAATTGCTGTTAGTAAAGTATGATCAGAAAGTTTTTCGATTGACAACCGGGGTCAGCAGCTGATAATTGGAAAAAATAGATCGATGCTTACCTGGTATCCTTTGGTGTTTCCAACTATCTTCACTGTAATAGTGTCTATGCGGTTAAACGTGAACTATGATAAATAAATATGAAATAAATGTTTGGTCACGATTATTTTTTCCTCATTTAATGAAACTTCGAATTACAAATATTGCCTTTATTCCAAATGCTAAAAACAAAAACCCATTGTAAATTTTTTCTTTAATCTCACCGTCTAAAATATGGTAATTTGCAACAATCTAGCTATCAATGTAACAAAACCCAATTAGCTTGTCTCGTCTGTTTCCTATCTTTTCCGTTAGATTTTCTTTATTAAAGTTTT
This sequence comes from Campiglossa producta, assembly GCA_964058755.1. Taxonomy (NCBI): domain Eukaryota; kingdom Metazoa; phylum Arthropoda; class Insecta; order Diptera; family Tephritidae; genus Campiglossa; species Campiglossa producta. The sequence continues at coordinate 48,202,738 of CAXKVI010000001.1, read as the reverse complement.
TACCTTTTTAATGGTTGAATATGTGAGTAGCCCAGCCATTTAAAATACGATTTACATTGCGTAAAATAATTAAAGAAAACCTCTGGAAACCTAAATAAATTGTACTATTTCAGTAGCAATATATTTCGTTAGATGGTTTCTTTTTTACTGTCCCAACAAAATAAAAAAGGCACATAAAGTTTGTAACCTTGTAACAGTTTTTAAAGTAATTAACATCCGACCCACAGGCGATATACGTAAACTGACAAAAAGGCTCTTAAGTTTTGGAATAATAAAAAGGGGTTCTGGTCACTAGCGAATATAATACATACACACTAGGGGGGTCGATATGTATGGACCCAAAAAAAATTCACAACGGCCCATGGCGGTTATGGTTATTTGGATAATTTCAAGCATTTTTGCCCAAGAAACTATAGGTCTAACATGAATTTCGAGCTAGTATTTTTTTTGATATTTTTTTTTTTTTTTTTTTCAAAAAGTGATTCACTTGTTAAAAACGTGTGCTGAGGTCGAGGAATCCATTTCCGGTATTAATTTTTGCTCTTTTTTTTTGGATTCTAAATCCTTTTTTTTCGAAAATCGATGAAATTTTACTTTCTTATAAAGCAATTACAATTACTAAGCAGCTCAGCGTTGAAAATTAAGGCAAAGGGAGGTGCATTTGAGCAAAAATTATATCGATATTATATCGCACACCTAGATCTAAAGGGAACTAATTCAAAAATCTTAAATTTTGAGCTATGCATACTACTACGATCTCCCATTCAATACCGATCTTTATACTGGATTAACTAATAAAAATTTAAAAGCCCATTAATATCAGGGTTGGGCATTTTTGCACTACCACTAATATTTTAGTGATAATTTTTTCAATTATAGGTATTAGAAAGAATGGAATGCAAAATTTTATACAGCGGAATGGTAATTCACTGACTAGTTTCCATGCGACCAAGCATTTAGACGTAGTGTTTTATCCGGTCTGGCTGGCATCGAACCTACCAGACTGCATTGGCATTGCGTTCTCTTAACGCTTTGAGCCATGTGCCCTGCATGCAATCTTGCATTTATATTCTTACTAATATTTGTATATAATTTTTATATATAATTTTTATATATAATTTTTTCATTTTTATTTTATTTTATTTTATTTTATTTTATTTTATTTTATTTTATTTTATTTTATTTTATTTTATTTTATTTTATTTTATTTTATTTTATTTTATTTTATTTTATTTTATTTTATTTTATTTTATTTTATTTTATTTTATTTTAATTTATTTTATTTTATTTTATTTTATTTTATTTTATATTATTTTATTTTATTTTATTTTATTTTATTTTATTTTATTTTATTTTATTTTATTTTATTTTATTTTATTTTATTTTATTTTATTTTATTTTATTTTATTTTATTTTATTTTATTTTATTTTATTTTATTTTATTTTATTTTATTTTATTTTATTTTATTTTATTTTATCTTATTTTATTTTATTTTATTTTATTTTATTTTATTTTATTTTATTTTATTTTATTTTATTTTATTTTATTTTGTTTTATTTTATTTTGTGTTATTTTATTTTATTTTATTTTATTTTATTTCTATTTAATTTTTTAATTTTAATTTAATTTAATTTTATTCTATTTTATTTTTATTTTATTTTATTTTATTTTATTTTATTTTATTTTATTTTATTTTATTTTATTTTATTTTATTTTAATTGTTTTTGTACAAAAAAAAATATTTTAAGACACCCTAAATTGCATATACACTAGGGTGGGACGATTTGTATGGGTCAATAGCGTGCCATCGATTTTTCGATAGGTTTTGGGCTCAGGAAAAAAAGATCAACTACACATACCCAAAAAAATAAATTTCGAGCCTGCGAGATTTAATTTTTTTTGATTTTTTTTCGACTTTGATTTTAATAGTTTTTTTCATGACCTACTAAAACAAATTTCATTTGTTTCTAAAATTTTCATTTATACCCTATCTGACTCGAAAATATCCGCTAAAAACGTTGGCGATAACGGCTTTTTGAGTGATTGATTGTAGAATCAAATGAAATTTATTTTAGTATTCAGGTCATGAAAAAAACTTTAAAAATCAAAGTCAAATAAAAATCAAAAAAGTGAAATTTCGTAGGCTCGAAAATTATATTTTTGGGTATGCGCAGTGGAACTTTTTTTCCTGAGCCCAAAACCTATCGAAAAAACGTTGCCAAGATGTCACGCTATGGGTTATTAAATCTGCCCACCCTAATATACACACCTTTTGTATATATCTACCTATTGTGTATATCTCCCGCAAGTAAAAGATTTTTCTAGAGTAGTGTTGTGCAATCTGAGGAACTACCTTCCCGAGTCTTTGTCTCTTTATTTTGTAAAATCGGTAGAGTTATCAGCTTTTATAACCCATCTTGGGAACTCCGTAATCTTCATTGTTTAATTTCGTTTTGATCTTTGGAATGAACTTATAAGTTACCTCTTACAAGGGAAGTGTGATTGAAATTATGATACTTTCAAAAAAAAAAAAAAAAAACTACAACTGGAGTTTCGGGACTCGTGTTTCAGCACCTTTCTTCTCGTGTTCCGATACCCGTTCTATAATACTTCAAATTCTGGGTTTTTTAAAAAATCGGGTTTATCCGTTTGCATTTTCTCAGTTCTATGCATCTTCATTCGGATGGCATGCATAATAATGTTGTTTTTATACGACTATTGCATTCTTCTGCGCGCATAAGTGGCAACTCATTAAGCTAAGTGCCACCGTCATTCAAGGGAGCAAAAGATATCGTTGCAAAAGAACAATGAAAGCAACGCGAATCTACTTTTATAAGTAAATAGCTGTAGGTATGTGTGGCTAAAGTCACGCAAACTTTCGCTAAATAGAAAAGGCCAAGTGCTAAGATTCTGGTTAAGTAAACATTGAATTAACAAATGCTCTCTCTTCGTTGCTTACACATTCAGAATTGTATTTGCCTGCTGCGACTTGAATTAAAAGAAAAGCGTAAAAAAGAGGGGGTCCTTGCGACATCAAAACAATAAAATGGGTGGTAGATAAAGAAAGAAAGGGAGTAAAATAAATGTAGTTTTTAAAAATAAATTAATGTTAGCGCTTATTTTTTTGTTGCGTAAAAATTAAGCAAAGAAGGTGAGAGAGCAGAGAGCCAATTAGCTATATAGTCATGGTATTTCAGGCTAACATCGTCGAAATGATAACAGAAACCGTAGAAGAATGTAATAAACATATTTTAAACTATAAGAAGGGTGAAACTGGTTAAAATAATTGAAAAGGCCCAAACAGAAAAAAGTAAGGCTATTGAAATTTAGGCGAAAATAATTAAACATATCGAAAACAAGACTGAACAAAGCCCAAAAAAACAGACTGGAAATAAAGCAGGAAAACGAACAAAACGCCCCCAAACCTGGGCCTGACATCTCAAGATATCAGAAGCGGAAAACTTAATCGAAACCGATGGCAACACCGGAACAGAAACTAAAACTTATACAAAATTGAACATACGGACTAGAGCTGGAAAAGTATCTATGGCAATCTAGATTTTTTTTGGTGAGGCACTATTGATGTTTTTTTACGATAGCGATGTATTCAATCTGTCAAAATTACCATGATGTCTTGAGATTAATTATTGATATCATATGAAATTATGTCGCATGACGTTACGTAATGTTGTCAAATTTGATGTGATGTGAACGATAAGAATTTCCCCGATATTTATTTTACTGCTTGCCGAGAAATCATTATATTATCGCGTTCAGTAACTACACTGGATGGTATCAATCGTTTTTTTGTAAGGTACTATCGAATTTTTTTTGCGCTAGCGATATATCGACTCTTTCAAATGTTTGCAAATTCCCCAGAGATATGATGTGCTATGATGTCGTGTATTAATGACAATAATACATCCCAAGATTGTCGGACTTGTTCCCTTAGAATAGTTTTGTCGATAGTTTCGTTACTATCGATACTAGTTTTTAAAATATCGCAAGGCGGTAATATCGATAGTTTTTCAGCTCTACTACTGACAAAGTGAAAATGACTCGAAAGAGAAACAGGAAATGAACAACCGATAAGGGAAACGGGGCAGAACCTGGAAATAAAGCCAAAACAGATACCGGAGCTAGGACAAACACCGGAGCTAAAACCTTAACAGAAATAGGGAATGAAACAAAACCCGTAAATTGAGCCGTGACAGAAACAATAAATAAGCAAACGGATAACTGGAACGGAATATAAACCTTAACTGAAACGCACACAGAGACGAGCTATAGGACAGAAACCGCAGCTGAAACATGAACAGCAGCAGAAAAGATACTGGAACCAAGACAAAAAATGTGACTTGCAGCAAAAAAGATACTTTAGCGTGGGCAGAAAAAATATAACCCTTAACTGGGACTGAACCGAAACAGGACCTGAGCAAAAATCTAAAAAGCAAAAGGAATATAAAGCGGAAAAGAAAAGGGAGACTTCAACAGAAACCGCATTGGGAAACGTCACTACAGCAAAAAGTTAGGCAACATAAAATGAGCTTAAATATCTAAAGAAAACAAGCAACTTTCCAAAGCACAAATGTAGCCCCAAAAGAAAAACTACATTCCCAAAAAATTTTGCTCAATTTAACTTCAAATGCAGTTTACAAAATAAAGAAAAACTTTACTCTTTTCTGAATTTATGGCCGGGCGCAAAAATTATGCTCTGCGGCTGAAAGTAGGCAAAACCAACAGAGTATTCCAATATTGAGTAGCCGGAAAGCATTGTAATCGGCAGCGGAAGTTACCAATTGTTGACGCAATGGTACATAAACATAAAAAAGTGAAGTAGAAAATAGGAATAATGTTAAGTTAGGAAAAAAATTACAATAAACAAGCTGCATTATAACAACAAAGCAAAGTTGGGAAACAGCAATGAACTGAAATACTAAGAAGTGATTTGTTGCAGGAATTCTTCCAAAAAAAAAATCAAAGCAGGAAATGAATAAAAATATACAAAGTTTGTTTAGAAGCAAGAGAAAAATGCAACAATACTCAGGCACTACTACTCTTGTGCATTGTATTATGTACTTTGGTTTGTGATATAACGCTTTAAAAGGCGCTCAACCGGCACAACGTTGTCGACGGCGACACCAACGATTGAAATTACGACTAGTTTTTTTGTTTTGTGTAATTCCTATATTTCTTTACGGCAAGAAAGGATTGCGAATTCTATACGCATATTTGGCTACTAACGTGATTGAAAGAATTATAGGATCTAACCATGAAATCTTATACATATCGTCGTTCGCTTGCCAGAGGCCTGAACGTTTCAATTTTTCAGATTTGAGTTAATAGGCTCACGTGATTAACATTTCTTTTCTCTACGATTCACGAAAAGCCTGGGTTTCCAATGTACAATGAACCCCCGGAAATTTGCAATGCCATTTTCATGAACGTGGTGTTTAATCTATGAAAAACGAATGTGCTTCAATTTCAACAAAAATTGTTATGTATACGCCATGGGGTCTGTTGTTGAGTACAACACATTCATGTTTCTGGCAAAATAAAAAATTTTAAAAATTTTAAATTTCAGATTTTAAACCTGTTTGTTATTCCAGAAACATGAATGTGTAGATGAATGTACCGAATCTCGAGGAATTAACGTAAAAACCATATTTTTGCAATACATATTTTTACATACAATTATACTGATAATATAAACTGCAAAAACATATTTATATCAAAAACTAAAATTTAGCAAGGTGGACACTCATAAAACTGCCCTAAGGTCAATGAGTTCCGGAGATTACGGTTGATATAGAAACAAAAATATAAATAAATTGCCCTTGCCTGAAAATATCTTAGTTGGTATATAGTCGCAATTATCTTCCATTTGCTACCCATATTTTCATATTTTTCTCAATATTTAAAAAAAATTGGAACTGTAAACCGCCCAAAGTGGCAACACCCAAGTGGAAAGTCTTGAAATAAGGCATACAGTTTATATATGTAAATATGTGCCAAATTCGATCGAAATCGTTTTAGCAGTTTCCGAAATATTTGTCGATATACGTAGGAATAAAAAATGGGGTTAGGAGGCAACCCATATTGGCATATCTTGCCCAATATTTAAAAAAACTGAGATACAGGGCAACCCTATAAACTACCCGAAGCGGCATAACCCATGTAGGAATTCTTAGAATGAATCATACTATCTATATGCCTAATTTGATCCACATCACTCCAGCCGTTCCCGAGATATTGGTCGATGTACGGAGGAAAAAATAATAGGGGATGTGATTTCGCCTTAAATTTAAATAAACAAGCTACTACCTATTAACAGCATAAATACATATCGTCCCTCCTTAGTAACTCTTAAATATAATTCCAACTTTTTGCTGTAAGATACGATCACGCCAAGAAGAGAAAAACTTGACCGCATTTTCCACTAAATGACGGTCATTAAAGTTGGTATTGTTGTAGTATCTACTTTACGATCCTGAGTATTTATATATGTATGTATGTATTTATACAATATTATTATTACCGTTGTTGCATGTAACCAACCACATTAGCTATCAGCTGCCTAGAGCTTTCTTGTGGTTCTTGCGGTTAGTTGGTACGTTACTGTTTATATTTTATTTCGCAGTTATTTTCCTTGACCTCAATTGCGATTGCGCAACTAACGAATGTAGCCACTTAACATCGTTATTCTAAGCATTTGTTTTTTTATATATTTATATATTTACTATATAAACATATGTACTTACATATGTTTCATGCCTTTTAGCTTATAATTAGCACTTTAATGAGACTTTTTAGCTTTTTGAGATGAAAAAAAAGGTTGCGAGTGCTTGAGAGAAAAAACACATGTGTTACTATTTATTTGTGCAAATAAATAAGAATATATGTATAAAAATATTGCAGGACAGTGCGTAGAACTATAAAGAACTATGTCGAAAAAAAAGAAATTTTAAATAGTTTTAATTTGGAATGTGAAGCATTAATTTTTTAGTAAAATCCTAGTTTAATTTAAATAAATCTCATATATGGGGCAGCCCTGTTAATATACTTAAGGTGGTAATTGGGATCATTTGACTGATAACATATAGACTACTTTTCATAGAAATGTGTCAAGTCGTTTTAAGATAAAAGAGGATATGCAAAAAAATAAATTTAATAGGACTAGATGTTACTCCTAGGTATAAGTCCTACCCATAAATACTTGTTTGGAAAATACGATTAAAATACTCTTTTCGTCCTATCTACCTCAATTTAAAAAAAAATATCAAACGGCATTCTCAATGCCAGCAACTATTTAGAAAATTTTAGAACTTAGTCACTATCTACACTCAACAGTTCAAATCCAAAAAAAGGTACGGAAGCGCCCTATGACGAGCCTGAAAAAATTAATAATAGAAATGAATTCTTCGACCCAAAAACAAGCTATATTAACTTTTGGGCAGATAAAAATGTTTTTTTTTTTAATTTTCAGTTAAAAAAATTTTCAGTGCAAAAAAACTAATTTGTAAAAGTCTCTGGTTCGAAATTCTAAGCTGAGGTTTCTTAGGCAAAAATGCTAAAAAGTATCAAATAACCCGAATAGCGATGTGCAATCTTCCTTAATGTTCGTATGTAGGACAGAATATAAATGCAAAGGATGCTTAAGAAGATTACATCAAGTAGGATATTTTTCAACAATAACGTAGATACGTTTTATGTGTAGATCTTGAGTGAATGCAATAATATTTTAAAAAGCGTAAAAAAGTTGACTTTTTTATAGCAATAACTATAGTACCCAAAATAATCCCAAAATGACCCTAAAATAATCCCAAAACAGACTAAAATGATCCCAAAAAGTATTCTAAATGTTCCCAAAATGATCCGAAATTGAACCCAAAACGACCCAAAAATTATCCCAAAATGACCCCAAAATTATCCAAAAATGATCCCAAAATAACCCTAAAATAATCCCAAAACGACCCCAAAAAGACCATCAAATGTTCCCAAAATGACCCAAAAATGATCCCAAAACGATCCAAAAATGATCCCAAAATTACCCCAAAATTGACCCAATGTAATCCAAAATTGAACTCAAAATGATACCAAAATAGCCCCAAAATTATCCAAGAGTGACCCCTAAATGATCCTAAAATAAACCAAATATTATCCCAAAAATATACAATACGGTAAAATGGTAACCTTGGGCGGCAACCATACTTAAAAATATTTTATTTGGTATGTCGGAGAAACTACCTTTCATTTGATACAAATATTGGCATATCTAGCTCCATAATTAAAAAAAAATTGAGATAGGTGGCAAATGGCAACCCCCAAGTAGATAGTCTTAGAATGAATCATATATGTATATGCCCAAATTCATGCAAATCGGTCAAGCAGTTCCTGAAATAGTCAGGATATACAAATATACTACGGTAAGGAGGACTTCAGACCTATTAGTCTGGCATCCTTCCAACTTAAAATATTGGAGAGGCTAATCGAGCCCGACGTAAGAGATAAGCTAGAGAGCAAAATAATACCATCGCAACATGCGTACATGAAAGGTAGATCCACAGAAACAGCGTTACACGATATTGTTACGCACATAGAAAAATCCCTATCGAATAAGGAATTTACATTGATAGCCTTTCTGGATATTGAGGGGGCTTTCAATAACGTCACGCCAGAAGCGATAACGACAGCCCTGACGACCCTGGATATCGAGCCTCATCTAGTGTCATTCGTGCATCAACTTCTGACGTGTAGGAGGGTTCACGCCGACCTAGCCGGGACTTCGGTAAACAGGGTGGTCAACAGGGGCACGCCGCAAGGTGGGATCCTCTCGCCTCTTCTATGGGTAGCTACCGTGAACGGACTGTTGGAAAACTTGGTGGTGGAGGGGGGTCTAAAGTTGTAGCGTATGCTGACGACCTGGCAGTGGTCGTGAGTGGTAAATATCCACAAGCGCTTTGCGATATTATGCAAAGAAATCTTAGGCTCGTTAAAGAGTGGGCTGGGAATAAGGGTCTAGGTGTTAACCCGGCCAAAACAGACCTGGTACCGTTCACAAGGAAATACAAAATTCCAGCGTTGCGGTTACCAGTATTAGGCAATACCACCCTTAAATTGGGTGATTCCGCAAAATACCTGGGGGTATCGATAAGAAGCTCACATGGAAGGAGAACATCCAAGAGCGTGCTAAAAAGGCTCTGGTGGCCCTTTACTTGTAGGGGGGCCATGATATGGCAGACGATCTAGTTAGAGGGGGCACATCCGCTCCGCTTTCACAGTCCTGGAAGGGTTTAGGTATGCCGATCGCGACCAGCAAGCTCTTAACGAGGAACATTTTCCTCAAACATGCAAGGGATAGATGGGAGAATATAGGTACTTGCAATCATACAAAACTGGTGTGGCCAGAGATTATACCGGGTAGGTCGGAAGACCTGCTCAAGCTAAGAAGGGAGGAGCTCTAATTACTCATGGGACTTCTCACAGGGCATATAGGCTTAGGCAGGCATGCGGAAAGTTTGGGAATACCCTACAATGATTTCTGCAGAAGTTGCAAAGACGAGGAGGAGCCTGAAACGGCGAGGCATCTCCTATGCGAATGCCCTGCGTTGGGGGGCAAGAGGTTAAAATATCTGGGGTCGGGTATGCCCTCGTGAAGGGTGGACACCTTGCCGCGGTACGAGGGCTTAAGTCGATAACCACAGGGCTACGCTGCCCTTGTGATCATAACGCCACCGGTACTACATCACGAGAGAAGCCAAGCCTCTCTGGCGCGACGACTAAGATCTTCCCCCTCCCAATCCAGGGTGTTATGCGACCACGTGTCCATTGGACGTTTGCAGCCGGGAGGCAAATCGTGGCTGTAATCGAACGGAGCCTCTCTGATACCGGGCCGCCTCGGAGAGTAACTATGGCCTTACCGCGGTATGGGGCTCTGCCGCGGCGGACGACACATTCCCCTTACTCTTCCCTTGACCCTAAACTGGCCTTGCCCGGCGAGGGGTCGTACGAACAAGATGATAAATAATAACAAAAACCCTAAAACTAAAGATACAACAATGTATACTGCACAGCAGAGGAGGAAAATGCTGGAGCAAGCGAGAACGCAACGTCGGAGGACAAACTCCATTTCTTTATCAGCCGAGAGATCGACAGCGATGGCAACTAAGGGTCGATTAGCTCTGGATAACAAGGAGGCAATCCCCAAAGTAAGTACCGGTACAAACACAGTGAAGCCAACAACGGCTGATGCTAAAGTCCTAGTAAGTGCCGGTACCGAAACCAAGTCTTTAACGTCTGTGGCAGTGGTCTCACGATCTGGCCCCAGAGATCCAAATAAGGGAACGACCGCGATGGCAACTACTGGTCGAAATTTACACCAAAAGACATCTCCCAGTCGCATGGAAATCCCTTCAAACGCCAGAGATCGGACGTGGATTTAAAACCTCACCCGAAGCGGCAGCAACACGCCCCCGTAGTGGGTAAACTCAGCTTTGCTGAAGTGACTAAGGATAGGATCCTCATAGGCGTCATTGACCGAGGTAACGAAAGCTGGGCCAACCCTAGAGACTACTGGCGGTACGTCCGGGTGCCACGCCGATGGGTTCTGATGCGGGATGGCACCAGGGCCGAATCAAGGTATTCGCTTGCGAGGATGCAAAAACTGTTGCACTGTACAAGGCAGAAGCTGCAAGACTGGGTGAGATCTACCAAGGGGCAAGAATCGAGGTTGTCAACTGGAAGAACATCCCGGCTCGGCCAAGGGCAAGAGCGTGGACTCCTGCTATCCCTGCTGAACCTGAGAGAATTCTCAGGATGCTGAGGATCATGAACCCGTCTCTCCCGACGCAGGACTGGGGTGTCAATCTGGTCGAAGATGCGGTAGGGCCTGACAGGCAAGTGGTCTTCACCTTGACTAAGGAAGCACTCGAGCAATGGTGCAATGGACGAGGGCACTACGGCATGGGTCAGATCGTGATCCACGTATACCGCGGCGATGCACAGCGCGCTGCTATTTCGGCTGCACCGGAGGGCTCGGACATCGCAGTGCCGGTAGAGGAGTCGGAGATGTCCGACTCGGAAAGTATGGTATATGCCACGTCAAATGTCGAAGGAGCAGTGAACAGCTCGGAGATGGGAGACAGCCTGCTGGACGGGGAAGACCTCAACGTCACAGTGATAGCAGCTAGTCCTGAGCGCACCAATGTCAATACTGCTACAGTCGTGAAAGATAAGCCTCCAGACGAGGTGGAACTCGACGATACGGCGGTGGCAGGGAAGTCTGAGGGCTCTCATGTTGGTGGTGATTCAGATAAACCTGCACAAATCTAAAGCAGCCTCGGCTGCTTTAATCAGTCGCCTCTCTAAGGGCGACATAGATGTGGTCCTCATCCAAGAACCCTGGGTCAACAGCTCAAGGATTTGCGGTTTGGGGACTAACGGTTTTAAGCTAATCCAAGCCAGCGAGGGGGGCAGGGTTAGAGCCTGTATTTTGGTTAAGTCTGAGCAATGGTGACGTTACAGCTGCCAGTTTAACAGTCGACAGTACCAGTCTGACGATGGCATCGGTCTATATGCCCTACGACGCCGAAGAACCTCCGCCACAGAGGGAGGTAAAAGAACTGGTGGCAAATTTTTCCATGGGTCATCTTATTATCGGAACTGACGCCAATGCTCATCACGTCCAGTGGGGAAGCTCCGATATCAATGCTAGAGGAGAGTCGTTGTTTGATTATTTGTTAACAACTAACCTAGTAGTTTGCAAGTGGGTAACGAACCTACGTTTATTACTAAAACCCGTAGGGAGGTCATAGATCTCACTATTTGCAGCGAAGGCGCTTATGAGTGGGTCAGAAAAAGGCGCGTTCTCGATGAACACTCATTCTCCGACCACCGGTGCGTAGAATTAGTTCTAGACTTTCTGTTGAGCAGCCAGTTATGAAACGCAACCCACGTAACACTAACTGGCAGCTACACAATGAAATACTATCTAGGGACTTGCCAGCACTGCCCCCACAAGTCCCCTCATCAGTAGGGGAGTTGGAGGATCTGGTAAAGACCTTTACAACGGCGCTCTCGAATGCCCTAGAGCAGGCTTGCCCAGTGCCAAAACCACGCGGTAAACATAGGCCGCATTGGTGGTCCTACGACCTGGACTCGCTCCGTAAATCAAGTAGGACACAATTTAATAAGGCCAAGAGCCTTGGCACGGAGACTCAATGGCTCGAATATAAAGTTAAACTCAGGGCCTAAAAAAAAGCTCTGAGGCAGGCGAAGAGAGTATCGTGGAGAAATTTCTGCACTGGGGTCGAAAATGTCGACGATACAGCGAGACTTAGACGAGTGCTCTCAAAAACTCAAACAGCCACAAGCTATTTGCGCAAACCTGACGGATCCTGGACCAGCACGGAGAGGCAAACCCTAGACCTGCTCTTGAATACGCACTTCCCAAGGAACTTGCATGAGGAACCCCTAGCACCTACAACAAACCTGGCTGTACACATACCCATCACGGAGGAAAAGGTTAGGTGGGCGGTTAAAAGCTTCGAACCGTTCAAGGCTGCCGGGCCAGACGGGATTATTCCCGCACAACTCATAAACACGCTGGAGACATCAGCCAAATGGCTGGTATTTCTCTATACAGCCTGCATTTCTCTTAGCTACATTCCGTGCTCCTGGAGAAGTGCCACGGTAGTGTTTACTCCTAAGGCGGGGAAGGCGTCTCATTACTAGCCCAAGGACTATAGGCCGATCAGTCTCTCATCCTTTGTGCTCAAGACCTTCGAGAGGATAATAAATGACTACCTCTCCTCTACTATTGATAGCAACCTGATCTGTAGCTATCAGCATGCATACACCAAAGGGAAATCTACAGAAACTGCGCTTCACAGCCTAGTTTCTTTTATTGAAAAATCGCTGTATGAAAAGGAGTACTGTCTTGTGGCTTTTTTAGATATTGAAGGAGCCTTCAACAACATAAGCCCTGATGCTATAAACACCGCTTTAACAAGTCTGGGCATAAGCAGGTCTCTTATTGGACTTATTGATCAACTGCTAAGGGGTAGACGAATAGTTTCATCACTGGGCTCGGTTGACTTATCACGCTATGTCACAAGGGGAACGCCTCAGGGTGGTGTTCTCTCCCCGCTTCTATGGAACCTCACTGTCAACTCGATGCTGCGAGACACAAGCTGGGGGGGCGGGAAGGTAGTGGCATATGCAGATGACTTAGCTATATTCTACAGGGGCAAATTCCCACAAACCCTGTGCGACTTGATGCAAGTAGCACTGAGAGAGGTTTCCTCATGGTGCTCGCGCTGCGGACTGAGCATCAACCCGGGAAAAGTAGAACTGGTCCTTTTCACCAACCGCTATAAGATACCACCGCTAATACTACCAAAACTGAATAAAGTGCACCTGAACTTGGCTGACAAAGCCGTGGTGGCCTGCGCTGAGCAAGGCAACAAACCTTAATCTGCTAGGTAAAGTACACAGATCTTGCATGATCTGTATAAGCGGTGCGTTAAGAACAACGCCCAATGAAGCACTCCAGGCCATTCTTGGCATTTCGCCACTCGATCTGGAAGGGCACCGAGTAGCAGCAACATCGTCCCTGCGTCTAAGGGAAACGTCCGGCTGGGGCGCAAACACTACTGGACACGCCTGTATTTTGGGATCCTAAAGCTTTCTTCCGCTGAGCACAGATCGCTGTGCGACCACAACAGTCGGAGATAGCGGTTTTAAAATCAACATTCCCAGCAGGGAAGAATGGGAGAGCACGGATCGGAGTCCCGTCACTCATGGCGGCACTTCCATTTATACTGATGGCTCGAAGTTAGACGGCAGAGTTGGGGGAGGGGTTTATTCAAAGGATCTGAACCTTGAGCTCTCCTTCAGACTACCTGATCACTGCAGGGTCTTCCAGGCTGAAGTTTCAGCAATCATGGACGCCGCGGCTTGGATAGGCCAACACACTATCAGACAGGACATTTTTATATTGAGCGACAGCCAGGCGGCCATTAAATCCCTTGGCTCTTACTCGTTCAACTCTGAACTGACGCTCAGCTGTCGTCGATCTCTACAAGATATGGCCCAACAGAATCGCGTTAACCACACATGGGTCCCGGGCATAGGCACATTGAGGGAAATTGTAGGGCAGACGAACTTGCGAGGCAGGGCACGACCAAGCAGGTTCTTCGCGATAAAGAGCGCTTAGGTATGCCGTTTGCCACATGCAAGCTTATGCTGAAGGAGTACACACTCCGCCAAGCCAACGAAAGATGGCTGCAATCTCCATGGTGTCGGATATCGAAACAAACCTGGCCAAAATGGGATCTTAAAAGGTCTAGATGCATTTATGCCCTAACTAGGAGGGAAATCTGCTTATTGATAGGAGTATTAACCGGTCACTGCCTCATTGGTAGGCATGCAGAAAGGCTAAGTGTGCCCTACCGACGATGCTGTAGGAGTTGTAAGGATGATGAGGAGGAGGAAACGGTGGAGCACCTCATCTGCAACTGCCCGGCTTTAAGTGGCGCGAGAATGCGCTTTTTGGGAGTTCCCTTCCTGGTCAGCCTACGCCAGGTCACGGAGCTGGACATAAAGGACCTGATGGCCTTCATCAAGTCATCTAGATGGTTCGAGGAGGAGTAACGGTGTCGGTATAGGAAAGTCAGTCCCGGGATTCTGCTATGTGGAGAATTCCGTTAATACCGGTGGTATCACAACGGGCCTTTTAATACTGGCCTAGGTGTGCCTCTGCGGCAGCCACTTGAACCTAACCTAACCTATGTTCTATCACCTGGGCGAATTTTCAAAAATTAAACCAAAGGATATTCTGCGCTTCGCGGAATCCACGAAATGGTTCGAGTAGGGGGTCATTCAGATCCTTGTGGTATCACAACGAGACCTACGGGGCCTATGTGTGCAAGTCTGTGTATTAGTAGCCACTGCAACCTACCTACCTACCTAAGGTGGCAACCCTAGGTGGTAACCCTACTGGAAAATAATTTAGTTGGCATTTGAAAATACCTCTCTTTTAATACCCATATTGGCATATTTTGCTACAAAATTGAGACAGGGGCCAACCCTGTAAACCGCCCCAGTTGGCAACCCCCAAGTGGATTGTCTTGGAATCAATCATACTATCTACATTCAATATTTTATCCAAATCGGTCTAGCGGTTCCCGAGATTTGGTGATTTTTGTAAACGCGAATAAATGTAACTTCAAACTCAAAAATCTGAAATTTGGAGTTGTGCATACTACCACGTTCTCCCATTCAATACCCACCGATGTGTGTACACACTCGGATAACTGATAGCTCGACTACTCACCGATAAAACGGCTGTGGAAAATTAAAAATGCCAATGGCAAATATGGGAGAGCCAGCCAGTTTTTCGAGTTTTTATGGAAAGTTAGACTTTTTGGGTTTATCGCTATTTAGTTCTAGGTGCAGGCTAAAAACAACACATTAAGGTGTTGCTATATTATATCTAAACTAAAATAAGTGTTATTTTAATACCAAAAAAGAGGCAAGGTAACACAAAAGAAACTATTTTACAGAGTTCTTATATTGGCTTCACCGAAAATCGAACTCACAATTTTTGGAATGCTAACTCAGGTGTTTATCATGAAGCCATCGTATACTTTAGCTTAACAACTAACTAATGGCGGTGATATATCATAACCTCTAAGGAGATTTTTGCCGAACTTCACTTCTAACTTGTGGTGTGCTGCTTTTGAGTTTTTTCCTACAAGTTGGCGGGATCTACAGTTTTTAGCCAATTTTGAACGGCATCTGCAAAGTAAATGAGTATTTTATGAGAAGCTTCTCATGGCAGAAATACACACGGAGAGTTTTAAATATCTGTCAGTCTGAGAGTCTCAGATATGGTAAAACGTGATAATAAAAAAAGTAGTATTGCTATTAAAGCTTTTCACTCCACAACATCCTAGCACATTTAGCATTCAACAGTTTTGCCGCAGCGGAGAGTGGAAAAACAATATCCAAACAAAAAACAAAATCCAATGATCTGCGCCATCTAACCGCAAGGCAAACTAAACAAAAATATTGAAAGAAATGGCAACGTAAATGCAATAAGGTTTCCTTAGTAAATAAAGCAAGGATATAAAATGAGCATAACAGCAGGAAATTTCCATGTTCAATGCAGTTTGCATATGCAGACTGCAAAGGTGACAACGTCATGTCTGTTGCCAGTCACAGTTGCAATTTGTTGGTGTTTTCGCACCTACTACGTTGCTGTAGGTGTTAACAAAGAGGTTTCATTTCTAATATAAATTTCTTTTTGCACATATGTATTCACACATGTATAGCAAATACCCAGGTAACCAGTAAAATTCGGAATTTGCTCTAGTAGATCACCTCTCGTTCAAAAAAGGCTCCAAAAAAGTTACCAAATCTGTTGGCTATATTTTTGCAATATAACTAGTTACTAAAAAAGCTGATGATTTTAACTCCACAGAAACTTTTGAATATTACAGAGTTATGACGAAATGTTCTTCGGTTCCTGAGAGCACTGTTTCCACTTCATAATTAGATAACTCTCGGAAGGTATTGTTATTGGACTTCCTTAATCGCTATTACATCAGAATGCCATACATTTGGCTCGCTGGGAAAATACTGCTGCTAGTTTGTAAGTTGCTCTCAGTGAAGAAATACCAGGAAATATAACCACAAAATAAGAAAAAATATTAAAACTCTATTTGTAATATTGGAAAAAGGAAATTTATTCTCTTTGTAGGCTTAGACTTCCGCGTTTTCTTGCTTTTTCGCTTAACATAGATTTGAGTACTGCAGTGCAAGTGTTATATTTTATGAAGCACTTTGTTTTGGTGGATTTACATTATTGGATTTTTTCCATTAGTGACGCAAAGGAAATACAGTTAAAATACAATTGCTGCACTTCAGCAAATTGTATGTTTTATATATATGTATTTTCTCGTCTCCATATGTACAAAATCTGAAATGACGTAAAAAGTTATTTTGTTTAAAGCATTTATAGCTTTTACTCTAACAAAGTAAATTCGAGCGATTAACAACAGGGCCGGATTAACACCTTCCGGGGCCGTAGGCAAATTTCCTTTGAGGGCCCCTAAACAATGCATTTTTTGAAGAAACCATATTCATCCATATTGTATATTTGACAGCAAAGTAACATTTTGGCATTTATTGTGTATTCACCATATATTTTTCGACGGGCAATCATAATCTACGACGATTTATTATATCTTTATTCATGTCATGCTAACTTTCGTAAACTGTCATCCCCTTATCGAAGTGGTCGAAATTATATGAAGATACATATGTATTTGCCACGTACAGACTTGGATCTAGCTCGAAAACTATGGGCTTTACAAATACAACTATTTTCGTTTTCAATGGGAAACTTCGTGACAAATAAACGGTAAAAGAAATTTTTTGAAGTTTTCTTTCTGACGGCGAATCTGAGCTATCTCCCAGAATTTGCTCTGTGGAAATTAATGTTTTTTCAAATGTTCATTTTGGCCGGACTTTCATGCGATATTAATCGTGAAATGCTTTAACATTGTTGTTGGGAAATTTCATTTTCAAATAAAGTTTTCGTTCATTAGAATATACATTTTTTGTGGGTGGGAGGGGCCTCCAGGTCTATGAGAGGCCTATAGGCAGTTGCTTTAGGCTTAATCCGGCACTGATTAACAACCGGGATGAGACCCACCATAATCATAAAAGTCGTGGTAATTGACTTTAAGTAAAGGAAAGGCATGAAAGGAGGTACTGCTATCGACACAGGGAATAGGCCCATTTCAAGATACAAATATCACGTGAAGGGATTTTGTGCTCATCCTTGATGTTTCAAAAGCTTCACTTTACCAAATCGAACGTTTATTTGGTATACAAAAGTCACCAGTCCAAAACAAATCACTGGTCCCTTTCTAAAAAGTCACCGCTTTACAAAGAGTAACGGTTGCCAAAAGGGTAATCTGTTTAAAAGTTATCTGAATAAGTTATTCGATTGCAAAAAACAAAAAAAAAAATCACACGTTCCAATAAGTCATCGTTTGCAAAAAAAATTAATCGCTTTTAAAAAAGTAACTGGTTTCAATAAATTGACATGCTTCAGAAAGTAACTCTTCCAAAAAGTAACCAGTTCCAAAACATCTAATGGTTTCAAAACTGCAGCGGTTCCAAAAAAGTCACGGGTTTCCAAAAAGTCACCGGGTCCAAGAAAGTCGCAGGTTCCAAAAAAGTAACCAGGTCCAAAAAAAGGTCTAAGCATAGTCACTGGCTCCAAAATAGTCACTAGCTCCAAAAAACTAACCAGTTTAAAACAATTTAGTAATCTTAACTATTGGTTCTTAAAAGATAACTCAAAAATAAAAATGGTTGCGAAACAACTCAACGGGTACATAAAACTCACCGGTTTCTAAAAAGTCAGTGGTTTCAGCAAAGTTTGTGGTTCTAGCAAAATTTATGTTTCCAGAAAGGTCAGTCAACTTTAAAATTTATGTATGAAACTTTTGTGTTTATCGCGCAGAAATTTTTTAAAATTCACTTGAAGTAGGACCCTTAGTTTGTTAAAATTCAAGAAATGTGACTCAAATTTCAAAAATGCATCCTTTTTATCTCAAATACTTGTGTCCATTGCTGCAGAAATAAAAATTTCGATATGTGTTGACAGCGGATGCTGCAGTTGGTTGGGCAGACGCATTAAATATCAACTAGCAATACACTCGCATGTGCAAATGTTGATTGCGTGTGTTTTTAACAGTCACTTGTATGCGTAAAGCTGCAGACCTTAAGGTCAAACCCCAGGCAAACAACGAAACCAGCTGAATTTTGTCGCTGAGCAAGCCAACCACATCCGTTCGCTTGTCCGTTTACTGTGTAACATTGAACGCCATCCCAAAGAGGAGTTGTTTGCCGAAATAGCTGCACAATAAACACCATGACGAAGTGCATCCGTTTGGTCAGCAACGATGACGCCTCACTGTTGACCGGAAAGAGGGTTTAATATATGAAATGAATGCATAAAATGGTCTTTGGCCGTTTGCTGTTGGGCGTGCGTTAACGGTTATATGGTGCCAAAACGTCAATATGCTTAAAAGCATAAAAATAAAGCAAGAAATAAAATGTTATACAAAATATGTATGTATATTGCACAAAAAAGTGTAAAAAGAGATATGTATGTAAAGTTGCCTTTGAGGTTGTTCCTGTTATGCCGTCAACCCGCATTGTTGCTTCCAGAATAAGAGCTTATTGTACGTGGTTCGCTGTTTGGCCGTTTGGTTGCCCATTTTCACACGTAATCAAACATGCACACATGCATGTTCAGCTCATAAAGATACACGCACGCACTTGTACGCATGGGTGAGACACCATCCGTTGTCCATCCGTTTGCTGAGCCACACAATAACCATCAGACAAATTGCAATTCATAACCACTTTACTCTTGTGACACATTTTATTTCGGTAACCAATTTTCGTTGTTGTTATTTTATCGTTAATATTTTTTAAAGATACAGTTGCAGCCGCATTTTCGAACTACGATGCCAACAATAATAATATGGGCTGACATGGCGTATAAGTAACCAACAGTTACTGGCCAAAAAATAATATGCTGGCAAAGTTTATTACAAAATGCAAAAGGCAA